>OZ012686.1:28350959-28403459 GCA_963942565.1 Maea johnstoni
TATTGTTGGCGAGAAGTATTGTCCTTCACCTGCACTTGTAGGAGCAGGTACGGGCAATATCAATCATTCTTACCCATCAATAATGCACACCTTTTCAGGTGTGGGCAATCACACACCTGTACAGGTGAGAGGGATGCCAGGGCCTGGCACACAATAGGTTAACGAGGTCACTGCTATTTCCCTATGACAGGATTGAGTGATGGAGGATGAGAATTTTTTGTAATAATGACCTAGTGAGGGGCTTGAAATAGATTGGAGATTAAAAAAGATACCAGCTAAGAATAAGGCAAACACATTGCATGGCTTGAGATTTAGTTGTGACATAGTATCTGGTATTGCCATCTCTGCTAGCAAGGAGTTTTCCTTTAGTGCCATAAATAGGCCTTTAACCCTTCCAATGTTAAGGCTACTTATGTCCAAAACACAAGAATGCAAAGACTTTTGAAATACATTTAAACCTTATTGTGATATTATGCAATACAATCTCACTTGTTTGTATTGTTGACAATTGTTGACAATGGGCAAATTTTACAATGGGACCGAATGAGCAAAATCAACATCTTGCGGAGTTGAGACAAAAAGTATGTTTAAACATACACGTAGTAGTGTTCCAAAGAGGTTTGCCAAGTTTGAATGGCAAAATTGCATGTTTTGTCACAAAAAAAAAATGGAAAAAGCAGTTGCCAAACTCGATCGAGTCAGACAGGCTATAGAAATGCGTTATGAGGGAGATCTCCATATAGGCATGAGTGGGTGAATGTGTAGGAGCAACACGGCATAGGTTGATGCTTCTATAAGTGGCAGGATTTATGAGGTGATTAATCCACCCGTTACACCACTGTTATTAGCATGTTTTGATCCAGCTCATTTACTGCAAGTGGGTGAGGTTTCCTATGTTTTTTGGGGAGACTATATCTTCATATGTGGAGAGCGTGAGTGATATGACGGATTTGGGGTTATATTACAAACAAAAGCAATATTGCATAAGGGTGGGTGCAAGATTTGACAGCAGAGGGTAATACCTTGGATGAAGAAAAGAATGGATATGTAGCGTGAGACCAATTACTATATGTGCTATAGTGAAGAGCTGGACTTGGGAGTAGGGGGTAATTTCTTATGCGGGAGGGGGTTGATGGAATTTCTGCCGAAAGTGGAAACAAGCAGTATTGCAGAATATTGAATTACTGATGTTTGAGAGAATAGGAATTCTTTTCTGCAAGGATTTAAAAGCGGCCATTTTCAGCCCTGCCATTTTGTCTAAATATTTAAAAAGTCGGTGAGTTCTTCCTCTTAAATTATTTCTTATGCAGATACAAGTGAAAAAGCCCAATGTTTCTCGTACTTTTCAGAAACACTAGTTATTTCCGAAATATTTGCTTGTTATGTAGGCATCAAACCATGAAGGACTCAGCTCTTGGCATACGGGGAGCCTAACTGAAGGAACCTTGGCTAAACCAGCCTACTTCCTTTCCTTTTGTGATTTGTCATTCCCGGTATTAATAGTATTGCCCGCAGTCTATAGCCCTTAGCCCATTAACACTTATGCTGCTGGTAGCTTATTTGGCCAATACAGAATCATGCAAAAGATCCTGAAAAGTAGCTGAAACCCTGGCACATGGGTACTCATCTGAGAGTACTCAGCGAGAGCTATCGAATGAATAACAACATGACAGGGTTAAGATGATTTTCACATATCTTTGCGTCCTCGTGCTTTGGACGAAGGTAGCCTCAGCATTGGAAGGGTTAACACCAGTAACAAGCACAAAATCTCAAACATTGAAATATCTTAAAGACAGAGTAATATTTCGAGAAATATTTGACTGAAATTTATTCTTCCTGTTGGTTTTAACAATTCCTCCTCAAATATTTTTCAAATATTACTCTGGTTGATTCGTTGTGTTTGAGTTTGTCAGAGCGTGTGCACAATCCAGATGAGAATGGGTTATTGCACGGAATGTGCGTTCATTCAAGTTGCGCCATTGATTTTTCTTGAAATAACTGACTAGCTGACCTTTAAAGCTGCTCCAGCCAGCAACTAACCACTGCTGAGATTGTTCAGATACTGACCCACCTGTGAACAATACTCCATTCTTCTTTAACCCTTCTAATAATGCTTAGGCTACTTTAGTTCAAAGCACAAGGATGCAAAGATTTTTGAAAACCATCTAAACCCTGTCATGTTGGTATTCATTGGAAAGCTCTTGCTGAGTACTCTCAGATGAGTACCCGTTTACCTGGGTTTCAGTCCTTTTTCAGGTTTTTCGTTTTATTTTGAAAATATCTTTCTAATGAAAGCAATTTCTGTACTCCTGAAACATTTCATCAGAATTGTCTGGCTACTTTTGGCCACTGTGAGAATTAATAGGTTAGGCCACTCCAATTTAATAACTTGTCTTATGGGCTCCGGAGGCAGGAAATGAGCCATTTTGAATTTTTAAAAAAAGTTGAAAAATAGTCTGTGAATTAATGGTACTTACACTTGACAACTCATTAAACTCCCATTAAAACGTCTTCTCAATGCTGAGAACTATTTTCTTTTCTTTTTTTTTGGAGTCTGACAGAAAATTTCTAAACCACTTTTGTCTGTAAGACACCAAAGTAGACTTTTTTTCTTCTTTTTTTGAAGTCTAAAAGGATTTTTTTTCCCAAAAAGCTCGTAAGACAAGTAATTAGATTAGAGTGGCCTTAATATGTTAAAATCCAAGGCAAGTATGAAACCTACCATGAACGTCCATCAGAGGTTGATAAGAAAGAATCTATTTGCTGAGAAGATGAGCTTTCAGAGAATGTTTGGCTGTCATTCAGCTGAGCATTTAATACCTCAGATGTTGGCAACCAAACTAGACACTATATTGCCAGTAGTCTCATTAGAGTCTCATAGGAGTGTAATCCATACCAAGGAATCGGATGGAATCGACGATCCCAATGAAAAGATCGCTATGAAATCCCATATAATAGGGATCATTCTAATTCCGGAATCGGCAAAATGTTCACGCTTACTTTATCATATTATTGCAATACAATAAGATGACAAAGTAACGAGACAATGTCAGTCAGTGGCTCAGTGTGCCAGGTAATCTAATCTACTAGGAAAAAAATGAAATTATAGCAAGGGAATGATAAAACAGTGAAGTATCTGATTCAGTTTTAAACCTAAATGCTTCGATTCTTCCCCCTATATACGCCGGTAGAAATCGGAATCGGAAAGAATCGGACTTTTTTTTTTACTGATTCCGATTCCAAACCTTGGATACCGATCACACTCCTAGAGTCTCATATTGGGCTTGCTGCAGTATATAGCATACGCTTTGGTCATACTATCTATGAGGTCATTGAGAAAGGCAAGACAGCCTGTGCCAACGTGTTGCTGCAGTGTTGTTAACTAATTTGGTCACTGTACTTCACACACATCAGATACCTTAGACTATGATACCTTAGATGAATAAAAGAATTGATAGGTAGCGAGAGACCAATTACTATATACTATATAGTGAAGACCTGGCTATTCCAGGGGTCTCAAATCTGGCCTTAGTGTGACATCACTAGGAGACAAAGACCATTGAGGGCTCTTGTATTGTTTACATTACAGAGAAAGCTGCACATCATACAGTAATTGTTCCCTCGCTACAAATCCATTCTTTCATTCATCAGAGTTGACATTTATGATTCTAGCTTTTTGGTTTCCGCTATCCAGAGAATCATAAATTCATAAATATATATGCTATATCATGGTATAATAGTTACTTTGAACACAGCAATAATTCTATTTGATGACTATGTATGGCTATGGGCATCTCAAGAGGAATTGATGAGTAGATGAAATACCCACTGTTAAGTGCTGCCATCTAGGTAGCACTGTAAGAACTAACTTGCTGGACTGAGTCAGTTCCTATAGACTAACAACAAGGACTGACATATGTACAGCAACTGTTCATCTAGCGATTTACTCATAAAGAGAGCATGTCTTTTTATACTTCTTATTTTTATTTTTTTTCTTTATTTTCCTATTTGTCAAGTATCATGGGCATGCTGCTTACAAATATAATCTATGTTGTTATACCTCACTCTATATTAAGAGTCATTTCATAATGCATGGTGCACCGGTGCACCGATTCATTAGTCGGTATATTAAAGAATGCTGCTGCTGAACATCAAAATCAGCTCTGGTCCTGTCCTACGATTTTGACGCTTGTTAGGCCTATACAATGTTCGGTATAACAACACAGTTTACTATTATATCTTTTGGCATTGTCTGGAACTATGACACTAAATAACTAAATAACTTTGATATAAAGCATGAGGTAATGAAAACATTTTAAAAAACAGTTGTGAGTTGTGTTCTGAGTAAAAAAAATTCTTGCAGTGCATTCCCAAAATATGGTTTCATAAGGAAAACATTCCCCAAATACTGTATAACTGGTATTTTTTACAGGCATTTAATTTTCGCTATTTTCACTCTCCCCATGACAGCGCCAAAATAACATCCTTCAAGTCAATATCCATATAGTAATAAATTGTAAATAAATACTAGTAGTTTGAGTGTTTGAATGCATGATTTAAAGTAGCACAAATACCCTCCAGCAGGGCTGTACAGTGAAATTTTTAGCACTCCCAACTAAAGCGCTATACAGTTATTAGAGGTGAGGTTCTAAAGAGATGAATTGGTTAGATGTTTTCTTGTTTGTTTCATTTGCTGAAGAAGGTTGTAAATTCTGAAGTTGAAGGAGCTCTATGAAATGCTGTCATTTAGAATTTGCCATGCTTGTAATATTTATTTGTTTGTTTTTAAATGAGGAAGGAGATTTTTTACTTGCCATTTCTGTTATGTATTTTCTCATATGTTTCCAAAGGGAATAGGGTTGTTGATTTTTGATGTAGTTCTGTAGTATGCAGCCATTTCTAATACTGTATAGCTGGTATTTTTTTAACAGGCATTTAATTTTTGCTATTTTCACGCTTGCCAAAATAACATCCTTCACATATTTACACAGTAATGAATATGTAGTTTGAGTATGTGAATGTGCGAATTTGAAGTAGCGCAGCCAGATACCCTCCTGCAGGGCTGTAAATTTTGGCACTCTAAATTAAAGCAGTATGCAGTATGCCACTATTTTAATGTATTTTCTGGTTTGTTTCAGTGAGGAAGAGGGTCGTCGATTTCTGATGTTGGAAGATCAAGATGGCGTGCAGGTGGATCATGATCCTAAAGGCTTCGACTGGCGTGTAGTTTCTTCACCTTCGAGCGGCTATGAATCTGGCAGTGACAGCCTTCCTGAAAGCGAGTCTCGGGAAGAGAACATGGATTCTGATCATAGCTACGTTAAGACATGCAAGGGCAGCGTCAACCCTGCCGTGATGGAAATCCTGCCCTCAAATGGTCACGCAAATGACAGGCCCGGCGACGCGTCTGACTTACCCTTTCATATGGATATTCCTGTGTCCGATTTTCCTGGCTTCATCTGGCCCATTCAGAATAACACTTTTATTGAACCGATCATAACAACGGCGAGCGAGAATCATGGTCAGTTCCAAAACCCTGCGATGGATTCTTACCCTCCACTGACCTTCATGGACGTGGAGCTCCCTGAGCAACCCAAGGAAATTAGGGTGTGCCCCTCATCCACTGTCGGCAACACTGTGGCAAATACATCGCATAATATTCAAACGCAGGCCGCCGCTTCCATGCAGCAGCCGTCACTGCAGAATACGGCAGTGCCATCTAGTGGTAGTGTTTCGTTGGCAAAGTTGTTGATCGACGATTCGATCCTGGTTAAGGAGAGGATCAAAAACCAGCCAGGTGGCAGCACTAGTATGAGGAATAGTGGAGGCGCATCTTCTTCCAGCGGTCTGCTACCTTCACTTCTCGTGTCTAATCAGAGAGCCACGGATGCATATTCGACGGGGTGCGTCGCAGATCAGTTTCAAAACACACAGTCGGTGCCGATATCAATGCCTGCATCTACTGTGGGGTTATCGCAAAGTGGCACGTCAGATCCACTACTCAGCATGGAGACAACGCTGCCCTCGCAGATGATTGGTCCACACAACCCCACCCTGAGTAGGGTGAACATCACTGTCAGCAGCGTCCATTCTCCCGAGCCAATATCGAAGAAAGGCTCGGGCGACAGCATCATGAGCATCGACTCGGATCCTTTCCCGAAAACGGGTTCCGCGGAAAGCATGAACCTCGGCTCGTCCGAGAGCCTCATGAACCTCGGTTCATCTGAGAGCCTCTTGAAACTTCTCTCTAGTGATGGACTACTGAAGGCTGGCTCCGGAGAGAGTCTGAATATCCTCAGCTCCGACAACAGCCTGGGGAGTCTGAAGAACAGTAGCACTGGCAGCAGCCTCCCTTCGGACATTGTGGATATATTCATGCAGTTTTGTGAGCAACCTCCCGTGACAGAGAATTCCGATGCCGGAGGCTCCCAACAGGTGGAGCAAAACGCAGCACGCTCTCGTCCCCACATGGAGTGGTACCTGTCTAAAGGTGAGACGATAGACTACACCGGTATGGACCCCCCAGTGGGACTGATGGATCCGGTCAATTATTCAGACCTTGGCAGCACGGTCAGTCCCCATAGCGTCTGTACCAATACTATGGTGGGGAAACCCACATACAATGGTGGTGTGGACACGATGTCCAGCGCTCACAGCCCGAGGGAACATTTGACTTGGAGTAGTGGTTCATCGATGAACCAGCAGTCCGCTGCCCAGGCATCACAGCAGCAGCAGCAGCAGCAACAGGGTCTCGTCCCTCCTCCCCTCACCATGGAAAGACGTCAGGGCAGTAAATCCAACCTCTCACAGTTCTTTCTTGATGACACGAATGCTCCGGATAGCCTCATCGATTCGGAGGCTGTGAAAAACAGTCTTCGGGAAAAGCAGTTGGCGGACGACTTCATCTCGTCGCTCCTGACAAACAGCTGCCCCCCAAGGTCTGAGGCGGGTTGTGAGGCCGCCGCCCCTCTCATGGGTATAAACCGCTGTGTCAATGGGCAGGTGGCGCCACCACAGAACAGCCTGGCCAGCACGCTCCTCCAGGCCGTCGCCGAGCAGGCGGTTCCGAGGTCCACCACATATCTCCAAACATCATCACCGTCATCATCATTGTCCTCTCCCTCCTCCATCTCCTCCTTGTCCCCCTTGTCTCAAGTGCCCTCCTGTAGCGAAGGGGGGCCACCACCCACTGCTGCCGCCACGTGCCACCCCACTGCTGCTGCTGCTGCTGCGGTGTCCATGGCGCCGGGATCTTTGCTCAAACAGATGCTGCTGGAAAACACCCCGCTGGACCAGAGGAGGCAGCCGGAACAGGTGGTAGCCGAGCGCATCTCCCAGCTGAAGATATCCGAGAGGAAAGAGGACCGAAGTTCGCTTCTGAAGAAGCTCCTGACTGGTGAGGTGGACTACAGTCAGGGACATCAGTTGCACAGCCCATCATCGACCACGGAGAGCTCCCGTGGCGCTCACGTACAGGTAGGGGGCGCCACCACGAGTACGGTGTCGCCCGACGTTGAGGAGGTGGATTATTTCAGTGCCCTGTCCCCCAACACTCAGGTGAGCCTCCAGCAACCCTCTCTCCCAGCATTCACAAGTCAGTAACAACAACCGCTACAACTTCATCTCATAGAGCAGGCTAGAGAACTACAGGTGAGCACCGCACAGACTAGCTAGCGGAGCACTGATCAGCATGCCTTAATTCTTCTCATGTTTATAGAGTTCTCACTTATAATATCTCCATCACCATTTAACCCTTTCAATGCTGAGGCCACTTTCGTCCGAAGCGAGAGGAGGCAAAGATTTTTGGAAATCATCAAAACCGTGTCATGTTGGTATTAATTGAATAGCTCTTGCTGAAGCTCTCATATGAGTACCCATGTGAAGAGTTTTTTAGTCATTTGTCATGTTTTTTGCATCATTTGTTTATTGGTTAAATTAGCCACCAGCAACAAAAGGTTTAACCCTTCTAACTGCTGGTGGCTAATTTAGCCAAAACAAAATTATGCAAAACACATGAAAAATGACTGAAACCCTGGCACATGGGTACTCAAGAGAGAGAGAGAGAGAGAGAGAGAGAGAGAGAGAGAGCTCTCAATGAGAGCTATCTAGTGAATACCAACATGACAGGGTTTTCAAAAATCTTTGCATCCTTGTTGGTTGGATTAAAGTAGCCTCAGCATTGGAAGGGTCAAAGATTTAGGCATTTTTGTTGAATCACCTACATATTAATTTCTTGCGTGATGTATAAGCAACAGCTTTTTTGTTTGAAGTGTATGAACACATTCTGCTGCTTCCAGGCTTCTCCCAGTCAATTTGAATTAGAGGTCATAATTGAATCACTGTTTATTTCATTACTATATAGATTGTGACATCTTTTACTCATCAAAAAGAGGAATTTTTGAAAGATATTTGAAAAGGGATTGTTGAATCCAACAGGAACATCAGCTTGTAGCTCTAGTTGAACAATTCCTTTAATTTTTTTTAAGTATTACAATTTTTATTTCCAAAATCAAACCAATATGTGTTTGCACTCTTACAAATTTTAAATTTAGATTTTCTTTGATAAATCCAAATTTCTGCAATTCACATATTCCAGTAGGTATTTCTGTATACTATATTTTGCCTTATTAGAAAATTGAAATATCATTAGTGGCAGTTTTCTTCCTGATTAAGTTACAACAAACACACTTTTGTTCAAAAGCCATTCTTTCTTATCTACCTCTAGTTTATTAAAAACAAAGGTATGTAATCTACTGATTCTATTCTTCCCAGTCAAAATTTTTTCATGTTTGAATTGATTCACTCTGAATCCTGCTTGTTTCGTTGATTATTAATAATTTTGTATAATTATTCAGCATGTGGAGCTGAATTATTAGTCTTTGAGTCATTCACCAGGTGGCTTTCTTTCAATGACAACAGCTGCCATCTGGTGGCAATAACTAAAATCAATAATACATGAGTAGTTTTCCAAATATTGGTATGCTGTGTTTTTTTCTTGGAAATGAATTTGAAATATATTAAGGCATCATTCTTTTCTGAAATGCTCTTTCAATTGAATCTACACATGTATTTTGGACTTTATCCACCTTGAGATTAAGAGTTTACAGATATTGGAAAAAATTGAATGGACAATTTCTTTTAATTTTACTGCAGATTTGTGACCTCTAATTTAATTTCAGCATGAATTTTGGTTAATTTTGTTTTGAGATGAATTTTACACTCACCTGTGTTACTGACTTGTGTTTGTTTTGGTTTTATACTTATTTTATTTATAGAAATGTGACATTTGATTGAAGGTTGATGTGTTTTTTGTATCTTTCTTCAGGTAAGCTGCACTCTCACTAGTCAGGCGTTGCTACTTGTACACGTATTCAAGTTTTTAAACAAAGCATGAATGTTTCTTATTTATAGTAATAAATTAGCACCAAGCTTATAGGGCCTGGATTTTAGAAAGAACTTATGCAAGGAGGATCTCTATTGCTTTGAGGGTAATTGTTTTTAACAATCACTCCATAGGCAACTGACATAAGATTTTTCTAGAAACTGGGCCCAGGCCAGACACATTTGATTCATTGTCCTATAGATGTTTGCCTTCTGGAAATTTATCTCAAAAAAAGGTTTACAGGTAGATTTTCTTGAAATTAGGAAAAATCAAATTCACAGTTTACAGATTATGTTTTATTTAAATTGAGAGGGAGTTATATTTATTGATTTAAATTCACTCACCAATTTAAAGGGAAATTTTCTTGAAATTAGGCAAATCAAATTCACAGTTTACAGATTGTTTTATTTAAGTTGAGAGGGAGTTATTTGTTTTGATTTAAATTCACTCACCAATTAACCTGATATTTTTTTCAACTCATTAAAGATTCAAAGTCTTTTAGAAATTGTCTTCTGGAATAAAGGTCCTCAGCCAAAGAAATCATCTATTTTACTAACCTATGTAACCCTTAGGCCAAGAAAAAAAATATTGTTTGTTTCCTGTAACGGTCTTTCCTGTAAAAAATAGGTTAGGTAGGTTGGAAAATAAATCTTTTTTGCATTTTCTTTTTGGTCAAATTTTTTAGGGTAGGAATTCTTTTGAATAAAAACTTTTACAGGAAACAAACAACTTTTTTTTAATGCCTTATTATTGTTGTACTTTACAATATATTTACTATATATATTTTGCAGTATATTCATATCTGTCTTTCTGTTTAGGCCTTGGTGTTTGATGAAGTCTTCCAATTGATGTCAGAAGATAATCGACAAAATGCACTCTGGGAAGAGTACCTGCTGGGCCAGAACTCACTGGCAAATTCCAACCTGCAATGAGCAACTCACTGAATTTCTAGCTCTCAAAAACGTGTCCTCTCAGAGATTAGAAAGAAAGAAGAGAAGCAACTCTAAGTTTACACCAATGCTATACTGAATCCAACATCATGGAGAGAGAGCAGTCTTTTGATAGTCTCTGGAGGGGCCAGGAACTGAACGGGAATTAAAAAAGGGAGATAGTTTGTCCGCATAGGATGTGGCATTTGTTTTTAACCCTTATGCTGCTGGTGGCTAATTTTGCCAATACAAATGATGTAAAAAAGCATAAAAAAACAAACAAACTGAAACCCTGGCTTATGGGTATTCATCTGAGAGTTCTCAGTGAGAGGTTTCAAATGAACACCCACATGACAGGGTTAAGATGATTTTAATTTCTTTTTTTTGCGTTCTTATGTATTGGATGAAAGTAACCTCAGTATAAGTGGAGTTAAATGAAAATTGAAAAAGAATATGATGTTTTTGCTGTAAAAATATTATTTTTTGTTTGAATGTGGGTTTTCTCACAAACCTCCCATCTGCAGACTCTTCTCTCTCACATGCCCGGCTATACTGAAGAAGGCTTTTGCAGAATCACCCCTCACCAAATGAGGCTAAACTTCTCAGAAAATCCTTACATTTTCCCAGGATTATCCTCCGATTTCCTGGTTATTCCCAACTCCTGGTAGGGGACAGTGTCGGTTATCACTCAAACGCACCTGCTCTAAAACCTAGTTCTTATCAATCAAATGCACTGGAATTCCTTGGATCTCCAACCAGGCCTTAACCCTTATACTGCTGGTGGCTAATTTGGCCAATACAAAATTATGCAAAAACCTGTAAAATGACCGAAACCCTGGCAAATGGGTACTCATCTGAGAGTACTCAGCGAAAACTATCCAATGAACACAAAAACAAACAGGGTTTAGATGGTTTTCGAAAAGTTTCGCATCCTTATGCTTTGGATGAAAGTTGCCTCAGCATTGGAAGGGTTAAGGCTCATCTCTTCCTGTCTACATATCTGATCTCTACTCGAGGAAAGGAGGGGCTGAGCATCTGATCACCACAGGATGAACGTTGACCAGGGTCTGAATATGACCTGTTCAATCCATTGCTAAATTCATCACAGCATCAAGGGAAGATTCACAAACTGACATCATGCAGTTCTTGTATATAGTGATCTTGTGTTTCTGTTATGCGTTATGGATGGTGGTTTTATGAAGACGGCATCTTTTAAACTAAGCTAGATCAACCGCAACTTTAAGGGGAGATTCACAAGATGAAAACAGTCCTTGTATATATAAGTGACTTTGTGTTTCTGTTATGGTGGTTTTATGAAGATGACCTGTTTTAAACGAAGCTAGATTAACCACAACTCTAAGGGGAGATTCACAAAACGAAAAAAGTCCTTGTAAATAGTTACTTTGTGATCCTATTGTGGTGGTTTTATTAAGATGACATGTTTGAAAAATATCTACATTCATCACAACTTTAATGATTCACAAGATGAAAAAGCACTCCTTGTAAATAGTTACCTTGTGTTCCTAAATTCCTATTATGGTGGTCTTATGAAGGTGACACGTTTAGAATATAACTAAATTCACCACAACATTTAGGGTAGATCCACAAGATGAAAGCAGGCCATGTATATACTGACCTTGTGTACCTATAATGGTGGTTTCATTCATTCATCCTCAGAGCGCCCAGCTGGCGGTCTGACTATTCAGGGTTTTTGGGTATTTTTGGTTTTGGAATATTTTGGGATTTTGGGTTTTCATGAATTTTTTTTTTATTGTTTAGGGGAGGGGGGGAGGGATGTTTTGGGTCTTTTTTAAGTGGGAGCCTCATCTTATCTAAAATCAAATGCCCAGGGTTGCTCGTGCCAGAGGAAGCATTAATGTGCCTTAAGGATGAATGATCAGAAACTGCAGATCTCGATCTTCACAACAGTAGGCGTAGTAGGGGTTTTCTACTGGAGCGCTTGAAGAACAGCGGGATATCTCATACTCTGGAACTAACTGAATAAGTACAGTGTCCATATTGGGGCTTTCTTTAATATTTGCTGATGTAAAGTACAGTACTGCCCTAAGTGTACTTTTCCATCAGTTGAACACCTATATTCAATATTTGATGCTGCAGGATCTTAAACCTTCCAATGCTGTCAAAGCTACTTTCGTCCAAAGCACAAAGACGCAAATATTTTTGAAAAACATTGAAACCTAGCTCTCGCTGAGTACTCTCCAATGAGTACTCCTTTGCCAGGGTTTCGATCATTTTTCATGTTTTTTGCATCATTTTGTATTGGCCAAATTAGCCACCAGTAGCATAAGGGTTAAAGTTTTATTTTCTATGAAGTATGAACTGGAATGTCCTTTATTTGAGCACCTGTATGTATATGTGCAGCACTGTGGAGGGCTTAAATTTATGTGGTGCTTCTGTAACTTAAAGACCCCTTGGGAAGTATCCCTAAAGAGAAGGGAATTTCTTCCCAGTTCCTGGTTTCTATCTCGTTGCTGTATGACCTTAGCTGTTGAAAGCGACGTAGAAACTGATATCTTCCTTCCTTCCTCCATCCCTAATAATCCTATAGTTGTATTATGCATATCGCATGTTGTAAACTAAAAGCATTGAAATGTGGAGGATTTTTATGGTTCTGCTAGATAGTTACAGCATCTTATTGATGCAGGGGTTAATTGATTTGCCTTGATGCTCTATGAATTGTGCCATAAAAGAGTGATATCCTGTCAGTGACTATATTTGGGGGAAGTTGATTGTCAGAGACCTGAATTGTTGATATCAAGCATCAGAGACAACTCACAAAGAGGAGTTTGCCTCCTACCTAATCTTCCCATGCATGCAATGATCATAAAGTTAACTAAAAGTGTAAGCAATCATATTAACATAAACATGCTGTTTGTAAATATGCATGTTTGTGTTTAGTGTATATATATATATATATATATATATATATATATATATATATATATATATATATATATATATATATATATATATATATATATATATATATATATATATATATATATATATACACATATGTTTATGTATATATATATATATATATATATATATATATATATATGTATATATATATATATATATATATATATATATATATATATATATATATATATATATATATATATATATATATATATATATATATATATATATATATATATAATTGCAGTGACAAAGAAAGTAAAAACAGAAAATACACTTTTTGGGGGGAATATCATGAATATTCAGGTTTTATATGTGGATGTTAACCTTTCTCTTTGTATTATACAACATCTGAGCATATCTTAGGACGTTGCTCTCAGATAATTTACATACTTATTCACATGCTTTCTGTGACAACTACTCTAGGCGAAAATGAGTAGTTTAAGCGATTTTTATTTTGCGTACAAACTGCAAATAATGAATTTTCGAACTGTGCTACCCCCTAGTCTATGAAAAAGTGAAATTCAATTGGAATCTGCATTAATTACTTCATGACAAGTTGGTAGTCTCTTTGGGGCAACATAGATTTGTGGTTAGTCACAAGCGTGAGCACTACCACCTTTTCTTGATTGCGTATCAGAACTTTGACAGGTATATACATATGTGTGTGTGTGTGTGTGCATATATATATGTATATATATATATATATATATATATATATATATATATATATATATATATATATATTTATATATATATATATATATATGTATATATATATTTATATATATATATATATATATATATATATATATATATATATATATATATATATATATATATATATATGTATATATATATATGTTTATATATATATAAATATATATATATATATTTCTATATATTTATATATATATATAATTCTATATATATATATATATATTTATGTATATATATATATATATATATATATAAATATATAATTATATATATATATATACACACACATATATATATATATATATATATATATATATATATATATATATATATATATATATATATATATTTATATATATATATATAGATATAGATATATATATATATATATATATATATATATATATATATATATATATAACATTGACATGAACTCAGATTATTTTTCTCGTGTGATTTTACCTAACAGACTTGGTTAGGGAATCAAAATGCTATGAGGGATTTAATGTTAGCCCTTGGTGTTTATTCTTTTCTCAGTTTATTTTGGATATCAATTGGTGCTAAACATGTATTTAGATGTCCATCCTGTCTGTATTGACTAAATTGGTGCCTTTGTCCACCCGGGGCGCACATGTGGTCAATCCATAATTTTAACTCATTCATACTCAGAATGTTGCAGAAAGGGTCCTTTGATTCGGGGTATCCTTTGAAAAAAAGCACCTTTTATAAAAAATTTGGATTAGAAACAAATAACTTTTCTTTCAATGTTTTTCAAATATTCTATACTTAATTGCATGACATTTGAAGAAATGTTGTTCAAACAACTTTCTTCGAATGGTTTCAAATTCTTGTTTTATTCTTTACCTCTATATTTTTGAACTTAAGTGACAAATATTGATCTGAATCCAGACAAATTTTCTTTTAATGTTTTTCAGATTATTTTTATTGATAATTTTCTTTTATGAATTTGAAGTAGAAATTTAATAAGAATTCTAACGCCTTTTCTTCAAACAAACAGTTTTCAAATAATTTTCGTGTATTTTCTTGAATTAATCCGAAAAATATTTGAGCAGCCAGAAAAAATTCAATGGGGAAACGCTGATAATGAATGTTTTAATTAAGTGTTGATTAACCTTTCGTATGTTGCATCATCCTCTTCGTTGGCAGCATGCCAACATTTGTGCTGAGACATGAAGAAGCGCAATAACGAAAGTTTCAAAAGAAAAGAATGGTCAGGAAAAAAATGTGTGTTATGTTTATACTGTAAATATCTGCTCTTCTGTATAAAGTCATTTGGTTGTTACTTTGCTGTGAGTATATTATGGGATTTTTTCTATGATACGAAGCTAATTAGCATGCTTGCCTCTTGTAGCCCACAATGTCATGTTTGCACTAAACCCTTACCAAATATAGGTGAGATTTCCTAGGAAATCCAGTCATTTTCCCAGATTCATCTAAGGATTTCCTGGGTATTCCCAGCTACATGTAGTAGGGGTAAAATTGTGGTAGTGATTCTGAGCAGCTTTTACATGTAATTTTAACCCTTTCATGCCTAGAGTGTCTCAGAAAAAGGACTATCTTTTTGATGAGGATCTCCTCGAAATTGAAATGTCCATCAGAAGCCAACCAACACCTCACCCACAAAGTTGACCCTTCCATTGCTGCCGCTTTTTTCGTCCTAAGCGCACGGACGCAAAACCATCTAAAATCTGTCATGTTGGTATTCATTGGAGAGCGTTCACAGAGTACTCCCAGATGAGTACCCATGTGCCAGGGTTTTTAGTCATTTTTCAGGGTTTTGCATGATTTTGTATTAGCCAAATTAGCTCACAGCAGCATAAGGGTCAAAATCATCAGAGGGGGTGTTCTCAACAGTAATATAAATCTACCTTTTCATGTGGAATTTTAAGCACAAAGGGATTTTCATCGATTTGTCAATGATTTAACATTTGTACTATTATCAGAGTGCCTTGCAGGTCAGGTATTAGCACAACTGCAGTCCACAGTGAATTGAGAGACTTGTTAGGAAATTGAAAATGATCTCTCCAGACTCTCCAGACAGCCACTGTAATCAACAGTATCAGACAGAGTCCAAAAAATGGGGTTTTCATGACATATATATATATGTTGCAGCCCAACTTCCGATCCTGGCCCATCTTAAGATGGGCTTGGCCCAACTTACGATCGGAAGTTGGGTAGCCCATCTTAAGATGGGCTTGGCCCAACTTACGATGACCCCTAGCCCATCTTAAGATGGGCTTGGCCCAACTTCCGATCTTTAGATACCAGGATGTAGGTCATTTGAAGTTGGGCTGGCCCATCTTAAGATGGGCTTGGCCCAACTTCCGATCTCTAGATACCAGGATGTAGGTCATTTGAAGTTGGGCTGGCCCATCTTAAGATGGGCTTGGCCCAACTTCCGATCATTATAGATACCAGGATGTAACCCTTATATGAATATTCATATGAATTGTTGCACTCTTATAAATATGGAATTTTCAACTCTTTCATATGGCATCCACTTTAAATTACAAGATAATATTAGTCCAAGAAATAAATTGAATTGGGTATAGCTAGAATAACCTGATTACTCAAAACATTATTGCTGATTGTAAGCAGAAAAACGAAATAAAAGAATCATGTTTTTACAGTTCATTAGTTCCACATATTTTCACCAGATAACAAATTAAAGAGTCATTTATATGGAATTTTTAACTTTTTCAGATATAATCTAATTCAAATATAATTCAATTAGATAATTTGCACAATACTACCTTTTCTTTGTTATTTATGGGTTGTGTGCTCTTACATTACATAAGCTAGATGATGAATGATTTACAATTTGAATGAAGGAATAACAATGGTATTTTTCTAATGACTGTAGAAGGGAAAAGTGAAATTGTTCTTCTTGTCTTTTAAGCTTTTTTATTAGTATTTTTAGGTATTCTTTAACCCCGTGCAAATTCTTGACATAATTATATAATCATGTGTGTGCTAAAATAAGTGTAAATGCATTAATTGAGGAGGTTCATGTGACTGGCAGTACAGTAGAAATAGACAAAAAACTTGTCAGAATTTACAAAAACGTTGCGTCCTTTATCAAGATTCATCAGAACAGGGCACTTATAGTATCTAGATGAGGTGAGGTAGTAAGAAATTAACATACATGGTTCAAGTTGTAATTGATATGAGATAAGGTGTATGCAGATTGAATTGGTACCTGTACCTAAACGACACATATATTAAATTTTGGCAGATCCAAATTTAGTAGGAGTTAGACATTATGATCTTGGATTGGCCAACTATATACTTTGGATGAAGCAGTTGAGAAAGTTACCTTTTTGGTAGTCAATATTTACTATTTAGTAAAAGAGGGAAGAGAGAAATATTTTATGTTTTAGTTAGAATTATTTTTTAAACCTTTTTTTTAATATTGAAGAGCAATGAGTATATCAGAAAAATGGTCGTTGAACTTTTAAAATTGAGACGTCTATTAAAATATGTCAGAAAGAAGCCCTTCATCCTGAATGTAGATAAAGAAAAGTAATATAGATGTACCATGTTACCTTAATTGGCTAATTATTATGAAATGTTTATACTTTTACAGACATCTATTATACATAATGTAATAGATACTTATATTTTGTTAGACAGGTAAAAAAATTGTAGGGCATATACAACTTTTTCAACTCATTCTAGAAGCCAGAAAAGAATGTAATCAATCAAGGATTGCAATTAACAGGTGCTGGAATCCAGCACCATAAGAAACATTACCAGTGTAAATTAATCTGTTGTGTTTGAATAATTATTTCTTTGTTTTGTTTTTCTAGTCTTTTTAACAAAAGGAGAGAATCTGTAATCAACTTATATTCAAATTTCACCATAATCAGAAGTATTCAGTATTTTTTAAGTAAAGATTTAATAATAAGATGAAATAATTTGTCTCATGAAATTCACATCTTATTCAATAAACAAATATTCTAACAAGGCTATAAACTTCGAGATGAACACTTTATAAAAAATCATTGCCATCGGAAGTTGGGCTGGGCTGCTGTGTTATCTGGGTCATCGGAAGTTGGGTAGCCCATCTTAAGATGGGCCAGCAAAATCCAGCCCAACTTCCGATCGGAAGTTGGGCTTGGCCCATCTTAAGATGGGCTGGATCGGAAGTTGGGCTGCAACATATATACATATACATATAACTATATATAAATATATATATATATATATATATATATATATATATATATATATATATATATATATATATATATATATATATATATTGTTAGAACGGTTACAGCACAATTTTTGAGACAAAAATTGAAGATGCTGCGGGCATTAATAGCCAATTATAGGTCAACCCAGGGTGCTCCAAATATTATTTCTTATGAAAGCATAATCTGTGAAATATTTGAATGAAATTGCCAATCAAAATAAAACCAACAATCTATGTTTCAAATAGTTCGCATTATTTCCATGTCATTTTTTAAAACATGTAGACAGTACTTTTCAGGGAAACTCTGGGCATTTATGGGTTAATCACTGAAGTATGCAGCTCAAAATATGTTGTGAAAAAGAGAGTCTAGCACATAATCACAACATATAGTTGTGTTATAAAGAAAGCTACATATCAGGGTTAACTGGGCATTTTGCTTTTCTGATTCAGGTTTATTTGAAAGATGATTGTTTTCAATGAACTGAATGACACTCATCCCCCCTGATAATGGTCAAATCAGATAAGACAATAAGTGATAACCAAAAGGAAGCTAAGCATGCCGATACACCACCAACTGCTTGTGGTTGATTACTTTGTACATGACTGACGTTTTGGTATCAAAAATCCCTTGCTTTCTAGTTGCTTTGAGTAGTCTTAATGCATAGGGCACATACTGCATGCTGTGTCTCACCCTGGTATACTGAAAAATAGGAAATTAATCCGAGTGGTTAAATCTGCTGAACTTTTCAGAGTGGGGTCAGTTCGGTATAATGAATGTCAGATGTATTATTCCTGTCATTAGAATATTAAGCTTCAGTATTGGATTCTCGGAATAAAAAATCTTGGCAAAATCCATCGCGGGTTAATTTCCTATTCTACAGTTCCCCCATTAAGTGTACCTGAGGCTTCCTAGGAATATTGGATATTTCCCAACATGATCCTAGGAATTCCTGTGAATTCTCAGCTACATTTTATAAGGGATCAAATGTAAGGGGTTTGAGCACCTCTTGAGACATTTGCCTAGAGTGGCAATTAAGCGATGATACACAAAAGAATCTTTTAACCCTTATGCTGCTGGTGACTAATTTGGCCAATATGAAATGATGCAAAATACCCGAAAAATGACTGAAAACCTGGCAAATGTGTACTCATCTGAAAGAGCTCAGTGTGAGCTATCTGATGAATATCAATTTGACAGGGTTAAGATGGTATTCAAACATCTTTGCACCCTTGTCCTTATGATGAAATTTGCCTCAGCACCCTTCCAATGCTGAGGCTATTTTGGTCTAAAGCATAATGACCCAAAGATCTTTGAGAAAAACACCTAAACCCTGCCATGTAGGTATTCATTCGAAAGCTCTCAATGAGCTCTTTCTCTCTTGAGTACCCATGTGTCAGGGTTTCAGTCATTTTTCAGGTTTTTTGCATCGTTTTGTTTTGGCAAAAATAGCCAACAGCAGCATGGTTAAGCCTACTTGTGGTCTATGTCCATGAGGTCTCAGCCAACATGCCTGCAATCTGCTTTTATGCTTAGTATATTGGCTGCTGGTAGTGTAAGATATCATATCCAAGACTCCCAAGTTCTAACCCATGTACATCTGGAGTGCAAACAGGGTCTGACAACTTGGAAAAATCTGTCAAATGAATGATTTTTATGAAAGTGTTAAACCGCAACAACATATTGTTCAATATTTCTCAGTTTATTACTTAATTACCATGTTATTTCCATGAATGTCAGACCAGATATATATCCAAGATATTAAGAAAGTCAGAATAATTGCTTGAACTAATTGCCATATTTTATTTGATTATAATTGTTTCATTGTGCACACGCTACTGCTTGGAAGCTGTGTTGGGGAGAAGTTATTCAGACCATGATGGATAATTGTAGTGTAATCTGTTCTGAGGTCACCTAACGTATGCTCAAGCCAAATTAACCTATTTGCATCTGAAGTGCAAGCATGGTCAAGCAACTTAAAACATAACTCATCGAATAGAATGATATTTCAAGATATTTGAAAGTTAGTGTTAAACACAACTGGAATCGCAACTTTCGGTCAAATATTATATGATACCCAACAAACCTCTCCTGTAAAAATTCAGTTTGTTTGTGCCTTATTCCCAAGTTATTCGCACAATGATCATAGCGTACAAACAACTTTTGAAGGGAAATCTTATGCATAATTGGGTGAAGACTGGACCCTTCAGTTTCTTGCACAAAAAAAAGATCAGATAATGTGATAAATGCACATCTCCGCACAAACTGCATTAACCCTTCCAATGCTGAGGCTACTTTCGTCCAAAGCACAAGGATGTAAAGGCTTTTGAAACCTAAACCCTGTCATGTTGGTATTCATTGGATAGCTCTAGCTGAGTACTATAAGATGAATGCCAGGGTTTTCAGTCATTTCTTCTGTTTTTTGCATCATTTTGTATTGCATGAATTAGCCACCAGCAGCTAAGGGTTAATTTAGGTACATGTACATAAGTTACTAAGCGCTACAACCTAACTCAGAGAAAAACAACGCCTCGCTGGTAGTTTTATGATGATGAGAGCTTTAACCTATGGAGTGTGTAATACTGAGTATGTGCGAGAATTGTTAATCAACAAAAGGATATTATTTTTTTTAAAGGGCAGTCAAAGGATTGTCATTAATGAATGGGTTTCTTTGTAAAACTTTGCACAAGGTCAGTTGTTTTTTGACCTTTTTAATGCTGAGGCCAATTTCGCGCAAAGCACACAGATGCAAAGATTTTTGAAAAAACACCTAAACCTTGTTGTCATGTTAGATGAGTCAGGTGAGTATTCATTTTCCAGGTTTCCAGTAATTTATACTGCTGGTGGCTAATTTGGCCGATACAAAATGATGCAAAAAAAGATGGCTTAAACCCAGGTACTCATCTCAGAGTACTCAGCGAGAGCTATCTAATGAATACCAACATGACAGGGTTTAGATGGTTTTCAAAAATCTTTTCGTCCTTGTGCTTTGGCAAAAGTACCGGTAGCCTCAGCATTGGAAGGGTTAAGAGCAAACAATATTCCAAATCAAGAACCCCAAAACAACCTGGGATATCCTTCCCTGAGTGGTAGTAAATGATGGCTGCTTGTGTTTGCACAGATGCTTTATTTTAACGCACAACTCACATTATGCCTGCACATCCAAAATACATGATAGCATGATACAATTCACCTGGCAAAGAGATGTATGGAAAAAGATACCACAAATTAAGTGTGAACACAAATATCTTTACTTTTACTATTTTTATTTTGTGTCCTGCAATTAACAGAATGAATCAACTAATCAGCAAAACAAAAGTAGTTCTGTCAACAATGGAATCAAAAGTAATGGTCGATATCAATGATGGTTCATTTTTGCTATTGTGTAAATAGAGTTTTGTCTAAGGTGTCATTGAATGAAATATTCTCCTTGGTACTGTAGAAAGGGCTTTTACTTAAAAAAGGACAGGTGATTCTGAGATGTCGCTATGCGAGATGTCCTACAATATGGAGCTGTTTACATATGAGTGTACTGGTTCAGAGTCACAATAAAATATACTGATATAGAATGGCTTTCCTTGTCATGTTTACATACTCACAGTTGTATTCCTCTTCTAAAGGAATTAAGACCAAGCATGGAAGCTGTTCTGAATAATCCATGGTTGGTAGAGTTTGGATGTCTCTAACGGTCAGGGAAGCAGGCGTGTTACATACATTAGACTTATGGGGGCCATGGGTTTTTCAATACTGTTGCCTGGCATTAAGCTAGACTACATGATTTTATTACACACACATATACATACCTACATACAAACATACATAAATACACACACACACACATGTACCGAAGTATATATATATATATATATATATATATATATATATATATATATATATATATATATATATATATATATATATATATATATATATATATATATTTGGGTGGGGGGGCGTCCTCTTTTTCAACCATAAACATGCATTAACATATTGAAATAAGGCATATGGTGCTTTTAAACTGCCATGGGAATGATATTGAGGTGTAAAATTTAGATGTATATTTGAAATTGACATCTAAAAAAACTTCACCAGAAAGATTTGGATGTCCTGAGGGGTAATTGTTGAGGTTTTTGGTGTCCAAATGACGCCCAGCCGCCCTACCGGTGAACCCTTTCCCCCAGTCCAGTAAAAAAATTCAAAAATGAATTAGGGCAAGACCTTAACTAATCCCACAGGACCAGCAAACATTCAGGCAAACATTCAGTTTTCTCCAGAGAATGTCCCCAAACCTAAAAGTAAAACAAATGAAAAAAGACAAAGTATTCCACAACATTAAAAATCTTTGTGATATATTGTGTGTGGAGGCTAGGGAACCACATTGATAGTTGTGGACATACCCCCCTGATCACTTATGAGCGCTGGAACAAAGACACCTCAATAATCACTAGTCTCAGTCAGAACAAAGACACGGTGACTGGCATACTATATATAGTTAGAATAGTCTTCAAGCTGTAAGCGACTTGGCTTCCCTAGTGCACTTGGTATGAAGAAATCAGAAATCTCCCTAAATGTTTAATGTTATGGCCTGTAAAAAAACCTTAGCAGTAAGGAATCTGAAATTTACTTCTTAATGGCATTAGTCAATGATATCCCTATGGTTACTCTGAACCTGCAGTTACCACCAACTGTGTAAGAAATATGAGATTATGTCATTTGAGTGAAAAGTTCAAGAATCTGGAGAAAAACCTTTTATATGATTAAGCTGCTGTAAGGTATGCTTTGGGATTGGGCTTTTAAAAACTAGGTTTCAATAGCACTTACCGTAAACCCTATGGAATTGTTAGCTAACAACCAGGGACTCGACCAATTAAGCCATGATCCATGATATTAAACCTAGGTATCCTAAGTCAGCGATCATTAAAATCAGGACATTCTAGTGATAACATAATTTATGTAGGTAACAATCATTGATGTTTACTTAGGAGGTATCAGTAAAATAAAAAGTGGCCTTTAAAGAGACCCCAGTTAAGGTCTGCACACTACAACAGTGATATCATTAAAATGTATAAAATGGGCCTATCTAGAATCCTCACATCAGGGCCAGAATAGAAGAGGACATGTATATGCAATAAGAGCTTCATGCTTAAAGCACTCTAGTGTTGCATCCGTGCATATTATATAGTGATTGTTTTTCTCAAAAAATGTGCATATTCTTTCTTATGAAATAAATTGAATAATCTCTTTGCACAATGCACAAAGCAGAATATATATGCTCTGCTTTCAGTTGGAAGGTATCAAATGTCAATCATACCACTCTGGCCTTGAATGGTCATTACGGTCAGGGTTGTGGTATTCATTGTATCTTAATCCATCCATGCCCATGATTTAAATAGTTTGTGCATACATACACCAAAAGGTAATTTTATTCAAGGATATGCTTTTAAATAAAATATTTCTCTTTGTAACAACACAATTTCAAGCCGCGAAACACTTTGAATTCATAAGTGATTTGTATCAGAGAGGAATTGGAATGCTTTATATACAATACCATGGTTATCCCAGATAACAATCTTTAGTGCTGTTCTGGAACGTTGTGACAGTTATATACGTATGTAACTATCATCCAAAAATATCATATATGATGCTACCTTAAACTAGTGGGACAAAAAGAGACTAGAATATCAGATAAGAAAATGAAAACAGCATTTATTGACAATAATGAATACACAAATATGTTCAAAATACATATTAAATACATATCACATCATCATAGGTTAGTATCAATTAACATTGAAAGAAATATATATACAACATATACATGCCAAGTTCCTAGTCAAATAATATTTGTGATATTTGTAACAATTCAAAAAGACTTCTGGAAACTCATGGTTCTATTTGATTATACTATTGAAGAAAAAACTACTAAATATAAATCAGTATTGAAGACATAGTTAGGCCCCCTAAAGGAACACGACAGCATTACCCTACTCTTCCAACGTTATTTCACCCGCTGCATGCCAATGCATTTCCAAGTTTCTAGTACTCAAAGTTCCCTGAAACAAACTGTTTTTGTCTCTTGTGGTTACCAAGAAGGTTGTTCATGTGTTACTGAAAATTATACTAATTCTTGAGCTGCTCTTCTAAGGAAAGTGAATTTCATCAGCAACATTACTAAAGCACTAGTAAACAGAACAGCAAGGAAGACAAACTGAAGCCAAACCACTCCTATGTGGGGTATCTTGAAAAGTAGAAGGATCAAGACTCCAATTGGATTAGTTGCCCAATCCAAGATTCCAGTTGTGACCCCTTCTTGGACAGGGTAGGTAACCTCACAAGCTATCTCCAAAAGGATAGGGAGTGCAAGATTTAAACTAACCACAGCTATCACAGTAGGAGTGGCAAAATTTAGAAGAAAATACCTAGGAATTACATTAAACAGCATCAAGGTAAACCACAACTCACATACCATGCTTATGCCATAAAGCAAGGCCAGGATACGAGTAGAATGGGTGAAGAGTTTCTCTGTTATGATCATTGCAAATGGAAAAGTCACCATACATAAGACAACGCTTGTGGTAGAGAGGATGTCAACATTGCTTTGGCTGAAGTCTGTAACTTGAGTGATGATATTAACTACTGTTGAAGTGGCTGTACCAACACCCTGTACAAGTGCATATATAATGAGTACTACCCAGAAGAGTTTCATGGAAACAAGTGCATTGAGTCCATCTTTGAAGTCAAGGCGCTCTACTTCTGCGGATGCATCAGGGGGGCTCGGTGGCTTGGAAGGGAAATAAACAACTATTAAAATGAAAATAATGATGGCGACAATAAACTCCACGTACATAAGATTCATGATCTCGGTGCGAATAGTTTCAATTAAACCAGCATCGGAATGATTTGAAATTATACCAATTACTGCCTTTGCACTTGAATTTGTATTGTTTATATTTCCTTCAAACAGTCCAGAAGCACACATTGACATATTTCTAACTGTCCCATTGGTTATGGTGGTTTCATTTTGTGTGAATAAGAGCAACTTCGATACTTTACTTATATTTCGAAATGGAAGATTCCCATCAGAACCATCATTGCCTTCTGTTACTAAGAAAATTGCAAATAAATTCGGGAAGATATTACCAAAGAAAAAGGAATTTACTCCAATAGCAGTTACAAGTAATCTCTGCTCAGGTGGGAACCAAAATGCTGCGATGACATTTGCTCCTGCTATAGAGATATCACTGGAAGCCGCTGCCAGGCTCTGTCCTAGATTCATAGACCAGGTGACGTGTGGAGGAGCTGAGAATATACACCTGAGAGAGGTTCCTGCAACGAGTAATCCACTGCAAAGAAGCACTGCTACCCGCAAACCTTTGGAGGACAATAACCAATAGACAAGAAAACCTGTCACCACAGGCATGGTGAAGCTCCAGCTCTGCAGTACAGCAATGTCGCCATTGTTCCAGCCAAATGCATACTGGGCAGATAGCGTTATGGGTCCCCAGGAGTTTGTTACTATACTACTAGTCAAGCTAAAGAGCACAAATAAAAACAGTATGTACCATCTCCTTTTGTATAGTTGGTACCTTTCATCATTACGATTCACCTCCTGCTGTATGGAACCTGCAGACTGATCATCCGGAGGTAATATTGGAGCTTGTTCACTGTCCTCGTTATTACGGCTTTTTCCCATTGTTAAGTTATTGTAATTGTTACTGCTATTGTTTATTGCACAGCTCACGTTCAATGTTTTCTGCAGATGCTTATGTCAATACTTATGAGTTATGGTGGTGGGGGAGATCACAAAATGAATTCCATTGGATTGAAAAGGATGCCATGAACTGAGGCCTAAAATCTTCCTTTATAAATTGACTTTTTATCGGTTGCTGTGATATATTGATTCGTCATATCCATGGCAAAGGTTAGGTTCAGAGGTGACTCTACTGTAGACGGATCGGTTGGTCGGCTGATTTGACACACTTCTCACTGGGTCCCTGTTACAAGTCAGACGTCTTCCTCAACTGAAATATAAAATATTGCTTCATTAGAGAAGCTTTAAACAAGAAAAGGAACTAGTGAGAGAATGACAGCTTAAAAGCATAGCTGAACGCAAACACCATAATGTGCCATTGAAATCACTAAGAAGTGAAGAACAACGACAAGGCAATACACAATATTTATCTATATATATATATTCTACAACTATATAGGTATGCCTTGGTTTAAGAAAAGAAGTATTTAGTGAAATATGTTGATGGTTTGATTGAGAAAAATGGCAGAGAGTGTGTTTGATATGACATTTGTTTATCAATAAATATACTGAACAACAGGACAGATGTTACATTTTGAGTTGAACACACCACACGAAGTTAGTTTGCATAAATGCTAATGAACTTTGAAGAAAATATTATTTTGGATGAACTATCTACTTCAATTTGAATCGATTACTTTGCTATTCAACTACCAAACACAAATCCAATAGACTCAATTCAAGAGGTGAAATTTTGGATTGAGGGTGTCACATTTTGGCAGGACACGCGAAGTTGTGCGGAGACAGGTAGACCGCGCCCGGAAGTCAGTCATGGAAGAAATACGCCTATCTCACTAAACTCAACAGACGCAAGGTAACCTGATCACCTCACCCACACTTTGTGTTTCATGTCACCGAGGATAGTCATTGGATTGGTACACTGTAAGAAGGATCAGTAAAGATTCAACTAGTTTGGAGCTTTAATGATCTGAAAATGATTAACCTTTGTATAATGTGGGTGAATTTTGCACTAATTAGTTACTACTAGGTGAATATCTTCCCAAATAATTTTTGATTGATAAAAGATAAACCAGCATTTACTGTAGAAGGATGTTATGGTTATGGTGTAGAGATAGAGAATAATATGTCTCGCACAATTGAATTGAATTCCTATCCATATGATGTTTCAGTGTGAAAACATAAAAACAGGAGTCGTTGTAATCCCACCATCTCAATTTTGTAGTAAAGGAGACGAGGAAAAAGAAGAGGTCGAGAGACGAAGAAAGCCTACAGATAAAGAACTGAATAAGTCCTGTTTAGATAACAAAGAATAGCCATTGATAACTGGACTGCCGTGGCAGTTTTATTGTAGATGTATGTTTTATGTAACTTATATCGTACTTGATATTAGTATATGTTAAAGATTATGCATCAAAATAATAAATACTCGCCCCTCCCTCCGAAATAAACGTTTACCCCATATTATAAGGTGACATCTAACCCTAGGCGGGTAAACATTTTCCCACTACACAAAAGTAATGGTTTACCTGCACTGCCATTGAAGTCGGAAACGTTAACCCGGTTTACATTTGTCAGGGTTAACATTTATCCAAATCAGGTGCAGCTCAGGTGCACCGAAATATGGTAAATTTTTACAGTGTAGAGTCGAGACCAGGCTGTTTCAGTCCTGCCAGCCCCACTGATGGACATTCGGAACAGCTACACATTCCCAGAGGAGTTGACAACTTTTACAGAAATGAGTCTTAAAACTTCTTGGTGAGTGTGTTTCAAATTTCATAGTATACGTGTATGGGACCAGGAACAAAGACCTCTCTGATGGGACATACTTTTATAAGTGGTATATACATGTAATGCATTACCAACTTTCCGGACCATGCCCAATGCATGACTATATAAGACATTTATGACTATATACTGTGCATATTGCCAAAAAAGGTCCTTTGATGAGGAATACATTGAGCCTAAGAAAAGTACTATAACATCAGGGTTTAGGATTTATCTATTTTTCTTTTTCTTTTTTTTTTGGGGGGGGGGGGGGGGATTCATATATTTTTTTCACACGGCACTCCAATTATTACGGTGGACCAAGCGTGAATGAGCAAATATTTAAATATTTATATTCACCACCGTATTTTGGGGGAGAAAATAAATTTAAACATTTTCTCTTTCACACTTGGTCCATCGTACATCAAACATCAAACTGTAAAAAATGAATTGGTAATCTTTTCACGGGATACGATTTCGCGCATTTCAAAATCACCAAATCATCTTTGAGAAATCGCAGATCCATTCAGTTGGAGAGTATGGTTAGGGGGTGATAATAAAGTCTTTTATATTTTAATATCCTTAGGAGCATAAAAACTTGTACCATTTTAGGATTGCTATTCTTGTTTTTCGCGAGGACGATATAAAGTACCTGACTATCGAAACATTCGAAGAAACGTAACCAGTTCCCCCATACTTCAGACAGAGTTTCGCATCCAGTATTACTATGTAATTCCTCCGGAGAGCTAAGAAATAACCATGGAAATATTCAGTCGTGTAAAACTTGTTAAGTTCGATATCGATGTGCTATATTTCGTCCTCAAGTGACAAACAAATCTTCTCAAGAATACATGCCAGCTCGAATGAATAGAAGTATATACATTTAGCGGACTAACTGCCAAACCCAAAGGTTCAGTCATATTCCACACGAATTGCATGATGTAATGGGTCTTGATGTCCTTCAGTTTCAGCCATAATCACAAACGAAATGATCCTTGAATTGCATGAAAAATGAAGTTAACAATAAACAATATTATCAAGTTTATATAAAAAGGGGAGTTTTATAAGTAGATGCTTGATAATATCCCTTTTTTTAAATATAATTATACATGTACCACTACTAACTAGTCCACGGTGACCGATCAAACTGAACACGGCACACGGCAGCTGGCGCGAGTCCCTATGACTGAAAATGGAAACACTTCGGTTGTCGAGCAAAACTTTCATATTTTAACCAAGGTTTCTGTACTTACAATAACGCCTGGTTTAAGTCCGATTTGATTCGAGAAAAGGTTTGGATTCAGAGGCCATGTCGCTGTCTATGCTCAAAAAATCGTTTTTGGTAGTTTCACAGATATGTTATCATCCCAAGTGAACCAAAAACAAAGTTAAAACGTCTACATTGTGCGTCGCCCATCAGCGCTGCGTATTACTTGTAATCTACACCTTAGACAACCAAACACAATAAGAACATCAATGCTGCACGTATATTGGTACCAGACCATACAGGTAAGGCCAGTCTGCTCCCGGGATGTAGGGGATCAGTTTCTATTCTTAGCTACTTCTTCTGACCGGTAGGAAACCTGTTGTTTGTTTTAAAGGTCATTGTTGCGTGGGACCAAGGGTTATTAATAGCGCGTGATGTATGAACTTGGTGCTACCAGTTTCCCGACCGTAAGATGATGCTCACAGTCCCTGATAAGTTAGCAGCCATCCTGATATATATATATATACATATATATATATATATATATATATATATATATATATATATATATATATATATATATATATATATATATATATATATATATATATATATGTATGTATATATATATATATAAATATATATGTATATATATATATATATATATATATATATATATATATATATATATATATATATATATATATATATATATATGTATGTATATATATATAAAAATATATATGTATATATATATATATATATATATATAAATATATATATATATATATATATATATATATATATATATATATATATATATATATATATATATATATATATATATATATACATAAATATACATAAATCTATCTATCTATCTATCTATCTATCTATTTATCTATCTATATATATATATATATATATATATATATATATATATATAAATATATGTATATATATATATATATATATATATATATATATATGCATATATATATGTATATATATATATATATATATATATATATATATATATATATATATATATATATATATATATATATATGTATATACATATATATATATATATATATATATATATATATATATATATATATATATATATATATATATATATATATATATATATATATATATATGTATATACATATATATATATATATATGTATATATATATATATATATATATATATGTATATATATACATGTATATATATACATACATATATATATATATATATATATATATATATATATATATATATATATATATATATATATATATATATATATATATATATATAAAATGAATATATAATGTAATTTGCTGTTATTAAATTGTTATAATAAAAAAGTTAGCCATCCTCTCTAAACCACAGGTTGTTGCATCTGTATAATAAGCTCGAGGTATAGACCTACCTGAAAATTCGTCCTATACAATTACGATCGTTATAGTGCTGTGGATTACCCTCTTGAGAAATCTGAAACGAAGTTACAGCTCCATCAGAGAGAATCTACTAGCGCCCTACAAGCAAATAGAACAACTTGAACACTTGGAAATCAATACTGTTTGTCTCTTATAGCTTAGATCAAGGACCAATGCTCATCTAAGCTTAGATAAATAAATAAAAGAAGAGACAGACAGTATTGATATATTTCAAATGTTTTTGTTTAGCTTGTGGGCACGTGTGAGGCTTCAGGTTAACTTCAGCTTATATGGACCACCACAAGTTCTTATTTTGGTCCAATGTTTCAGACTTCTCAAGAGGGTGACTTACGCCACATACCGATCATAGTTGTACAGTACAGGACGAATTTTCAAGTAGGTTTATATCACCAGATTATGCAGATACAAATAAGATATAAATGTGTGTGAACTGACCAACCTAGGTGCAGTTTTGTCAATGGCCTAAAAATGGCACATAAGATGGATGGCAACAGACATTTCCTGTCTCGTCTATGCTCATCCATGATGATTTTATAATGGAAGTGGCTGCATATCCGGTTGGCCGGCTATGCAGACTTCAGCATTTGGCTACATAGCCGGAATATTATCAATGTGTATGGTGCATATATAAAGAAAGACCAAAAAGACGCCAAATGGGCAAACTTTGACCTTTTTGGCCTGGGTCAAATGAACCCATTGGCTTGTACCATTAGGCATAGTTGAGCCCCTGGGCCCCTCTCCTGAAGGTGCATTTACACTGGGTTATTCAAAGTGCTGTGCTTCGAAATTCCAGTCAATACTTACTTAACGGACTCCTCACCCAAAAATCAATCTCTTGTGATTCCGGCCTTATGGTTATTATAATCCACCTCCTGGGTCTCCTAACATTTGTCGAGCATATTTCTAAATGTGTTTAATGTTTTCGCACCTACCACCTCCTCAGGTAGGCTATTTCATACCCGGGCAGCACGCACGTTAAAACTATACTTTCTAGTGTCAAGTCTTGATCTCTGCGGATAGATTTTCCTGGAATTTCCTCTGTTGAGAGATATCAGTGACTGCCACTGATATCTCTCAACCAATCAGAAGCAGGGCTGCCAGTCACTTCATTAGCACCACTTCTGATAATGTCAGCCTCCATACCCACACTCAGGCCAGTTTTTTTACTAACTTTCATAATCCATATCTGAGGAGTGCTGAGGAGGACAGACTTGCGGGTGGTCTTATTCGAAAGGTGACACGTATAGGCACATTTTGAACCTAAATCATCATGATGGTGCATTTGCCCTTTAAGGCCTGACATGATGTAGAATCCCTCAGGTGTTGTGGAAGCGCATTCCATAAACGCGGTGCACAACTGGAGAAAGCACAATCTACAAATCTGAGTCTAGTCCGAGGCTCATCCAGAAGGCCCTTTACTTCTGATCGTAGATGGCGTCTGGGTACATAACTGAAGGCACAAGTAACTCCTTGATGTACTTAGGTGCAAGTCCGTTGAGTGCCTTGTATACCAGAGTTAGGGCCTTAAATTGGATGCGGAATTTCACATATATGTTTATCAAAACTTAGATATGAGTCTATAGTGACCCTAATGTCTGATCCCTGTGGGAGACACCTATTAGGAAACCAGAGAAAGTCCGATACAACGTGATAGGAGTGGAGATGAAAGGAGTGGAAAGTAGTATGAAGCTAGTGGCGCTGGGCTCAAAACAGCGTAAAGGTTAGGCAGGTATGGTAGAGGAATGGATCCGTGCGCAAAAATATGGAGGCCGGCGCACGGATCCATGTCTCAAGGGGAATGGATAAAGATGTAATAGTTATGAAATATTAGGAATACGGGTAGTGAGTAAAAGCAATTTAGTGATCTTGTAAATATGTAAAGCTAAGTTCATCTGGGAAAAGAAAAAAATGTCTGATTTGGAAAATATTTGTTACTGAAATACCATGAAGCTGAGAATATGGGGAATTCAAAAACATAAATCAGAATTTGACTGGCGTATGCGTCTAGCTAAAAGTGGGCAAAAAATATTCGAATTTCTTTGTCACACATTTTCCTAAAAAATAAGTGTTGGTAAAAAATTATAATTTATTTGCATGTTTTCGGAAAGGAAAATGTTGGAAATAACATTTGAATTTTTTTCCACATGTTTTGCGAGAAGGAATGGAACAAGAATTTGATTTTTTTTTGGTTTTCCAAAAAGTATTGGAAAAAATATTTGATTTTTTTCATGATTTGGGAAAGAAGTGTTGAAAAAATATTTGAATTTCTTTTCTGCCTTTCACTTATGCACTAGGAGAATTGATGTTATATTCATTTTTTCGATTATATTGAGGAGGTGGAATGTTTACCCTCCCACTCATAGGAGTCAGACTGGCTGGGACTGCCACTAAACCACTGGCATTCAAAATATGATACATACTCTTTTACAAGCACAGGGGATGGCTCTCGCTGCACATGAGACCACCATTTTGCATCTCCATCAAACGGACTGGGCAAGTAGGAGAAAAAAAGCGCCTTAGGCTTAGTAAAGGACATTGACGCGCCGGCTGGGAGTCGAACCCGCCTGGCCCACAGTCCTGTGATCATGTGTCAGACGCGCTAACCACTGCCCACCAGCGACTCTTCTGTGAATCGTTCCCATCTCTGTTTTGAGAGCCGGCATTTGATTGGTTCAAGCAAGGTACAGTTATCCAATCAAAAGCAAGGTTATATCTTGCATAGACAGTCTTAGTTGATAGTAACAAAGATGGCTGCTTCAATAATACAATTTTCAGAGTGGCCAACATAAGAATACCCAAATTTGAACACAATGGGAACCAGGGGAAGGATAACACGTAAGTAAGATCAATGGACATCAATTCGCGATCAAGTGTGTTGCACTGACATATACGGAGCACTGTCCGTACAACACTTACGTGTCTCTCAAATTGAAATTCTATGGAACTATTGGAAGTACCTGACACCTGTCTATCACAGTGGCTAGTGCACCGGTCCGGAGATCTCGTACCCAAGAGACATCGTAACCACACAGTGTACATTTGAGATTTCCATGCAATTGAAAGGCCATTCAGTAGATTTCTTCATTTTCATTTCGCAACAGATTTCAACTAGAATTGAGAGATAGGTAGAATTGTGGCAGTTCTAACATTTCAATCCACATTGAAATTGATCCACGGAAAGACCAGAAATTCATGTTTGTGGTATTCCTCCACTGATTATCATCAAGAGAGGAACAGTCTGAAGTTGCGGACGGGGAAAAATTGGCGTCAGTGTGAACTGTAATCGTCGCTGCACTCACCAGCTTGGTGCGCGAGCTTTTGATTAAAGACAGTCAATATACGAAAGAGTTTACATATATACGCGACACGCGTCAGGTGACAATTTTTGAGGCTGTAAATAATGTCGCAAGTCAGTCACTTTGTACAGGGAGTGGGACACCCATGCGTCAGGCGAGTGCAGTATTTTCCTGATATCTGATAAATATTATTATCAGTTCACAAAATTTGCATCTTCTGTATGTACTTATATGTAGGAATTACAATCACAATGACAATTGGAAATAGTGAAATACTTCAAATAGCTAGTTGCTTCTCTGGCCTCGTCAGGTGAAGCGATGAGAGGGGTGTCATTCTCTGGCATGCTCAGGGGATAGGGTTTTTATTCACAGCACTAGAAGAAATCTAATACATAATTATATAAGGATTGTGAGGTGGTTTCAACTAGCTGAATTGATGTTGAATTAGCTTCTCAGTCTCAGAGTATGTAGGGTTTGACACTAAGATTTCAGGCAAGGGGCCCGAAAAGGCCTTTTGATAAAAATAAGTGGTCAAAAATATGATTTCTGTATTATACATACTATTTTGGGCCCCTAGTCTGGAAGATCTAGGGGCCCACAGCAAAATCTAGGGGCATATGCCCCAGGGCCCCTAGGAATGTGGAACCCTGGTATGACATCTGATATTTCCCGAAACCATAGAGTGCTTTCTAAAAAAAAAAGAAGAAAAAAAAAAGATTGTCCTTTGGAATTTCTGAGTGGGTCTGTTTTTGTACTATGGCCAAAGCATTTTGTAAAAAATAAAATTCTCAGAGTTTGTTTCATATCAAACCTTACTAAATGATAGCTCGCTGCAAGTGGTGTTTATGGAGCCCTTAGGAGCATCTCCATACATTAAACAGACACACTGATACCTCGGTTATTGTGTGGCAACTCCTGGAAGTTCATTTGGACAAAATCTGTCTTGTCCGCAACTAGTCTGCGCAAATAAGGCTGCGACCTCTATCGACAGAATATGGAAAAGAATATGATGCCATGGTATACACTGATACCTGCATTATTGTGTCGCCATTCCCAGAAGTTCATTTGAAAGAAATCTGTCATGTGTGCAAGTAGTCTGCGCAACAAAGACGGCAAACTCTATCAGACTGAATCTGGCAAAAAAATGACGTCATGGTACTGTTTCTGCGAGGTATAAGCAAAGAATGACATCCCGTATAACAAATTCGTAATTTTGTGACTGCATTTGAAGGGGAATGCAGAATCATTATCGAACTGCGCTAGCATTTAAAGCGTTGCTTTGTAGTCAAATAGAAGCACATTTGGGAAAGTCTTGATTTACTTACCTCGGAAACAACCAAACCTCCACCATGAGTTCCATCAGTATCACCCGCTCTAAGCAGACACTATAAAGTTATGCCACTGTATGCAGGGCTCACAATTAGGGAGAGCCGAGGGCTCCATTGAATTCTCTTGCGCCTTCCTCAAATTTCTGCAGGGAGCTCAAAGATGTACATACTGGTTTCCATATGCAACATCTCTAGGTAGCTTTAGAAGATGCAATTGGACTCCCTGGATAAAATCTTAATTTTGAGCTCTGAAATGCATTGATGTAACTAGTACAATAATGTTTAAGAGTTGAATTTTCACTGTGTGAACACTTGCAATATTTTTCTTTCCAGCCTCCAAGTCCTCCATGTCTGGGAAGCCACTCAGCTCGAGCAGTAAAGGGCACCTGTGCCTGAAGAGTAGCCGTGAGTAGAACTACAGGGCTGGGCCTTAGAAAATTCCCTCAATAGTCAGAATAGAATACCATGTGTGTTCCCTTGATGCCATCATACCCACCCAGGATTTGAAAACAGGGGGTTCAAAACTGAGGATCTCTGAACTTTTGGGGGTCGAAAGTCAGATACCCAATTTACAAGAGTAATCATAACAACCCTGTATATTGACACAGCAAGACATGTCTGCTTCTTCACATCATTTAATGTACCTATTGTCTTGCATGAGTAAAACTTTTGAATTATTTCCTTGGACTCTACATTCACAGAAAATCTTACAAAATTTAAGTGGGTGTCATTTTCCCAAAAATACTGTGTTTAGGAGTCAAAATGACTCCCTGGTGGTTGGCTGGGTAAGTCCCTGTGCCGACGTCAGTCAGAAATCTCAGAATAGAATAGTATGGTTTTCAGGGGATACTCCAATTTCCTCCACCACTCTCAACAGACTTGTCTCGACCACTATGGTAGGAAAAGTGACAAAAATCAAAATTTCAAATACCAACTCAAACTACAAAAGTTTTAGTTTACATATTTCACTGGAGGCCAGTGGTACAAAATCCACAGAAAACTTACAGAATGTAATTAGGTTACAGCAAACTGTGACCTTGACCTCATCCAAAGCAGCAGACAGTCTTTTCCCCACATCAGTGACTGGCAGTGGTGTGATATAGTAAAAGAGATCATTGATATTTTACCATTGTGGGTATGAAAAAACAAATATGACACCCAAGTGGAGGTAAACTAATGGAATGGATCCTCTAGGGAGGTTGGTTTCCCTTGTGCTTCGCCCTCGGGGGAAAACCATCCTGACCCTCGGGGATCAATTCCATCAGGTTACCCCCACTGGGATGTCATATTTGTATAATGTAACTAGTATCAATCATATTCACACCAGCCAGATGAGCTAGGCAAAAATGGTTAATGCATATAACTCTGATCATTACCTACTAGAGATACTGTTAGAAGAACAATAACAAAACGATGCAATAAACCAATAATAGAAGACTGATAATGATTTACCCAGAGAAATTACCATATGGCATGACAGTGTCTCTCTTGTTTTATTTTTCATGAGAAATCAAACAAAAAACTATCACTGCATCATACCAGAGACATATTGCTGTTCATACACATCTAAGTGTCTCTCTTGTTTTATTTTTCATGAGAAAACAAACAAAAAACTATCACTGCATCATACCAGAGACATATTGCTGTTCATACACATCTAACTAGAACATATTCAGATAAAAAAAGCCATGAAACAAGCTATATTTTAGACACATAAATATTTGAATTACATATACATGCAATGTAGTCAGCTTGTTCCCAACTTGGCTTTTTTCCTTCAACTTAACCATCTGCCCCCTTTTTAGAGGTTGTTGTACAAACAACAACCTATATTCAGTTCGCTTTTGTTGTCTTGCATTCCCGGGGGGGGGTCCTGGGAGCTGGTTGATGCATTTTCCCTATGTTGTCTTACATGGCATTTTTGGAAAATTCTAGGCGAATGATCTGGAGAGTGGGGTGTGGTGGGGTCGTTTTGTTTAATGTTTCTGTTAGAGTTGGGTGTGTAGTTTATAGAGTTTGTTTCATTGTTTCTGTGGGTTGCCTAGTTTTTTTTTGGTGGATTTTTACGTGTTTATACATTACGTTTTCTTCACTCCAATACGATTCTGTAGCGCGTCTGGTCTGGTGGGGCGGCCGTTGGATGCGCATGCGTGGGTGGATGCGCATGCGTGGGTTTTCTGCATATTTAATGCGATCGGCTAATCACGTGACAGCACCACGTGGTTTGTCTCTGGTGAATTATCCAATGAGCGGTCTCACTGCCTCATCGTCACACCGCGTGGTACTCTTTCCCGCGGTTTATTAACCAATGAGCGGCTATTTGTATCCCTCTTACTACTATTTTACTCACGTGTTCATTCACGTATTTTTTACATTGGCTAGGTTACCCTCCGCCGTTTTGAATATCGGTTTTGCCGAAATTTGCACCCCGATTTCAAAGCTTTCGTTTGTGGCCATCTCTAACTCTAAAATTCTGAAACCAAAAGAATTAACAAGCCAAGTATCTATATTATTAAGATTAATTCTTTTGGTTTCGGAAAATCGAAAATATTTTGAGATATTTGTCAACACGCATCGATGGTGGCGTGAACATGGCGATGGGTCGGGTTTGACGAAATTTGCACCCCGATTTCAAAGCTTTCGTTTGTGGCCATCTCTAACTCTAAAATTCTGAAACCAAAAGAATTAACAAGCCAAGTATCTATATTATTAAGATTAATTCTTTTGGTTTCGGAAAATCGAAAATATTTTGAGATATTTGTCAACACGCATCGATGGTGGCGTGTTGACCACGGCGATTAGTACATTCTCAATGGTACCTCGCCGATTCCTGTCAATTTCATCAAGCTATCTCCCCCCGATCACAATATGACTACCTACCTGGATAGATGAGATCCTCATCTATCTGATTCAATCATTTTTTTAATTCAACTTCAGGTTGGAAGCGAAAAAATAGCTTTTCGCTACAACCGGAAGTTGATTTTTTTGATATAGCGAGATTAGGGCATTGATATGCATTGTGTGCATTTCACACAAAAAACATACTTTTCTGCGATCGGCTAATCACGTGACAGCACCACGTGGTTTGTCTCTGGTGAATTATCCAATGAGCGGTCTCACTGCCTCACCGTCACACCACGTGGTACTCTTTCCCGCGGTTTATTAACCAATGAGCGGCTATTTGTATTTCTCTTTGTACTATTTTACTTACGTGTTCATTCACGTATTTTTTACATTGGCTAGGTTACCCTCCGCCATTTTGAATATCGGTTTTGCCGAAATTTGCACCCCGATTTCAAAGCTTTCGTTTGTGGCCATCTCTAACTCTAAAATTCTGAAACCAAAAGAATTAACAAGCCAAGTATCTATATTATTAAGATTAATTCTTTTGGTTTCGGAAAATCGAAAATATTTTGAGATATTTGTCAACACGCATCGATGGTGGCGTGAACATGGCGATGGGTCGGGTTTGACGAAATTTGCACCCCGATTTCAAAGCTTTCGTTTGTGGCCATCTCTAACTCTAAAATTCTGAAACCAAAAGAATTAACAAGCCAAGTATCTATATTATTAAGATTAATTCTTTTGGTTTCGGAAAATCGAAAATATTTTGAGATATTTGTCAACACGCATCGATGGTGGCGTGTTGACCACGGCGATTAGTACATTCTCAATGGTACCTCGCCGATTCCTGTCAATTTCATCAAGCTATCTCCCCCCGATCACAATATGACTACCTACCTGGATAGATGAGATCCTCATCTATCTGATTCAATCATTTTTTTAATTCAACTTCAGGTTGGAAGCGAAAAAATAGCTTTTCGCTACAACCGGAAGTTGATTTTTTTGATATAGCGAGATTAGGGCATTGATATGCATTGTGTGCATTTCACACAAAAAACATACTTTTTTCAATAAATTGTCACGTCGCCGTTTCTGGGTCAAAATTTACAAATGGCCCATCAAAGTGTTCGCAACAAATAGGGCTTTTACCCTATTATCATAACTTGTTGCTTATATTTGTAATTTTTGAAAAAAAATGGCGACTTCGGAAAAAAACGGCAAAAACGGCTTTTTGGAATGTTGATTTAGGAACCCTGGCGAAATTCTAAATTTACTTATTAATTTCGCCACTAAAACCGGAAAAAAAGTTTCAACTTCAAGAAAACAGACTCTAAATAATCCATCCTGCCCATTTGTGGATTTTCTTTGATCCCCACAATCGTAAGAAAACAACTTTGAAAAAAACGGAAGTAGTAAATATTTTTATCGCGATTTCAGCAGTCAGTATATATACCCTTCTCACCATGAGTGTAGTATGCAGTCCTGAAGTTAGCAGACCTTTAATCCTGCCATCCCTTCCGTTCTCACTGTTGTTGTATTTTAGATAAAGATATGATTTTAATTGTTTTGGGTGACAGGAAAAGTGTGTACTGTTATAATTTATTGGTCACAAACTTATAAGCCCAAAGAGCATGTAATGCGAATGCATGGGATGGCAGGGTTAATGGTCTGCATACTTCAGGATTGCATTTTCACTCATGGTGAGAAGGGTGTCAAGGGACATAACTGCAGGCAGCACTCATAGAAACTGGCTTCGACATCATACTGCATCTACACCAAAGAGCATCATAGGAACTTGATTCACCTGACAACCCAAAATAGTAAGCATACATTAAATTGAAATAAATACAAAAGTATCAATACAAAACTATCACTCAATATACAATTTTATAAAAACACATCCACAAAATATAGAAACCATGCAAATCTTCACTGTCCCTCAAACAAAACAATTACTGTTTAAAGAAGATATTGTGTCGGTGTGATAATATAAGATTGCATTTGGTGAGATATGTTTTGTGTTGATATTTTTGTGTTGCTTTGATGGTATGTATGACTCTAAATAATCCATCCTGCCCATTTGTGGATTTTTTTGTTCCCCACAATCGTAAAAAAACAACTTTGAAAAAAACGGAAGTAGTAAATATTTTTATCGCGATTTCAGCAGTCAGTATATATACCCTTCTCACCATGAGTGTAGTATGCAGTCCTGAAGTTAGCAGACCTTTAACCCTGCCATCCCTTCCGTTCTCACTGTTGTTGTATTTTAGATAAAGATATGATTTTAATTGTTTTGGGTGACAGGAAAAGTGTGTACTGTCATAGAAACTGGCTTCGACATCATACTGCATCTACACCAAAGAGCATCATAGGAACTTGATTTACCTGACAACCCAAAATAGTAAGCATACATTAAATTGAAATAAATACAAAAGTATCAATACAAAACTATCACTCAATATACAATTTTATAAAAACACATACACAAAATATAGAAACCATGCAAATCTTCACTGTCCCTCAAACAAAACAATTACTGTTTAAAGAAGATATTGTGTCGGTGTGATAATATAAGATTGCATTTGGTGAGATATGTTTTGTGTTGATATTTTTGTGTTGCTTTGATGGTATGTATGATTATTTTTTCAGGTTGCATGGTGTAGGTGAAGTAGCAGACCTGAAGTATGCAGGCTTCTACCCTTTGATGCCGATGCCGGTCCCATACCCCTTCAACCCAGTGCTCGGGCCCAAGCAGCATCTCCCTGCATTTGTATCGCCCAAGATGCAAAACAAACGAAAATACTGATCAAAATAAAGGGAAAATTACAAAGTTTGTGTTTCTGATGTATTTTTTAACACTATTAGGTATGATAGAAAGATAAAGAAGTTCAAAGAATGGGAATTTTTTTTGAAATTGTTCTAGACTGATATTTAATGTACATTCACAAACTGGCTCTTATAGTTGTATTTCTTGGCACTATTAGGTGTGATAAAAAGATAAAGAAATTCAAAAATAGGGAAGTTTTTTTAAGTGCGGATTTAGATAGAAATCTTATGAAAAGTTTGGAAGATATGTGTTTCAGATGTATTTTTTGGCACTATTAGGTGTGATAAAAAGATAAAGAAGTTCAAATAAAAGGAAATTGTTTTAAATTGCTCCAAACTGATATTAATGTCTATTCACAAACTTGGTTTTTGATTAAAAAGTCTGTAAGTATCATCAGCAGCATTACAAGTGTGTATCAGTCTATTTTAGGTTTAAGTACAAAGTTATTGCATGCATATTGGGTTTCTGGTAGTGCTGGACCTGCTTTAGTGGCGGAAGATCATGGCCAGGGGCATATGTCCCTTAAGGGGCCATATGGTTGATATTTGTGCATGTTTGCATTCAGGCAGTGTTTGGCCATTTTCATGTAAAGGTAAGTCACGGACTAAAGTTCTTCAGGCAGCAGCATATTAGTTGTGGCAAGCATGCTGCTGGTGGGGTTTTGTTGGCTGTCATTTGCAGTGCTGGTTGTAGGCTTTTCCCATTCATGTTTGGTGATCTACTGGATTAGTGGTGGTGAGTTTGCCATAGTTTCTTGGATAGCTAGGAGTGGGTTATAGTTTTCGAAAATATTTGAGGGAGGGTTTTAGATTGAGGGATATGTGTTTCAGTTGTATTTTTTGGCACTATTAGGTATGATAAAAAGATAAAGAATTTCAGTGGAAGGGAAATGTTTTAACTGTCCAGGTTTGGGGGTTTTGGAGCATTTTTCCAGGGAAAAAATTGAATAGTTTGTGTTTCTGATGTATTTATTGGCACTATTAGGTATGATAAAAAGATAAAGAAGTTCAAGAAAGTTGAATTTTTTTTAAAATGTTCTAAGCTGATATTTAATGTCCATTCACAAGCTTGGCTCTTATAGTTCATCATCAGGTAGCAAAATCACATAATCCAGGAACATATGCCCCTTAAGGGACCATAAGGTTGATCCTTGTGCATGTTTGCACTCAGGCAGTGTTTGGTCATTTTCATGTAAAGGTAAGTCACGGACTAATGTTCTTCAGGCAGCAGCAGGTAAGTTGTGGCAAGCATGCTATTGGTGGGGTTTTGTTGACTCTCATTTGCAGTGCAGGATGTGGGCTTTTCCCATTCATGTTTGGTGATCTACTGGATGAGTGATGGTGGGTTTGTCATAGTTTCTTGGATAGCTAGAAGTGGGTTATAATTTTGGGAAATATTTGGGGGAGGGTTTTAGATAGAATTCTTATGAAAAAATTGTAGGATATGTGTTTCAGATGTATTTTTTGGCACTATTAGGTATGATAGAAAGATAAAGAATTTAAGGAAAAAGGAAAATGTTTTAAAATGCTCCAAACATATATTTAATGTCCTTTCACAAAGTTGGCTCGTATATTTTTTCATCTGGTTGCAATATCACATGAACCAGGGGCATATGCCCCTAAAGGGTACATAAGGTTGATCCCTGTTCATGTTTGCTTTTAGGCAGTGTTTGGCCATCTTCATGTAAATGTTTTGTGTTACTTTGATGATATGTCAGATGTCAAATTTTTAACCCCGCCCCCCATCGCTCTCTTTTTCTGAAGTATGTGTGTTAAAATGTTCATGTTTATATTTGGCGGATAGGCTTAGTGATTAGTTTAGTTTGTCAAAAGTTGCATTTTATTTATGCGTGCTGAATTTTAGGTTATGATGAAATTTTTTATTCGCTGTTTAACTGTTGGTCTTTTTTAATATTTGAGAGCCGGCACTTATTTTAATGCATGGGCTTTGTTGTATATACTTAGCTTATGTGTTAACATTTTGTGTTGTGGGGGAGAGTCACAAGCCTCTGTTAAGGGGGAGTGGATTTTTGGCTGTTGGCAACATGTTTGATTTTGATGTGGTGTTATTTGCAGGCAGCCAGTCAGTTTGTCACATGCATCAGTGATTGACTTTAACATTTTCAGACAGGAGCAGATTTGGCTCCCAGGATTTTAAGTTTAGGGGCTATTAAATTCCTGTGCGGCCACCACGACGGTATGGTTTTGCCAGGGGTGCATTGTCCAGGTTTGGGGATCTTGGGGCATGCTCCCAGGGAAAAGTTTGAAAGGTTTGTGTTTCAGCTGTATTTTTTGGCACTATTAGGTATGATGAAAAGATAAAGAATTTCAAAAAAAGGAAAAGTTTTTAAAATGCTTTAAGCTGATATTTAATGTCCGTTCACAAACTTGGCTCCTATAATTCATCATCTGGTAGCAAAATCACATGGTTCAGGGGCATATGCCCTTTAAGGGACCATAAGGTTGATCCCTGTGCATGTTTGCATTCTGGCAGTGTTTGGCCATTTTCATGTAAGGGTAAGTCACGGACTAAAGTTCTTCAGGCAGCATTAAGTAAGTTGTGGCAAGCATGCTATTGGTGGGGTTTTGTTGACTGTCATTTGCAGTGCAGGATGTGGGCTTTTCCCGTTCATGTTTGGTGATCTACTGGATAGGTGATGGTGGGTGGTGAGTTTGTCAAAGTTTCTGGATAGCTAGAAGTGGGTTATAGTTTTGGAAAATATTTGAGGGAGGGTTTTAGATAGAAATCTTATGAAAAATTTGAAAGATATGTGTTTCAGATGTATTTTTTGGCACTATTAGGTATGATAAAAAGATAAAGAATTTCATAAAAAAGGAAAATGTTTTATAGTGCTCCAAACTGATATTAATGTCTATTCACAAACTTGGTTTTTGATTAAAAAGTCTGTAAGTATCATCAGCAGCATTACAAGTGTGTATCAGTCTGTAACCACTAACGAAAAAACACAAAAATCAGAAAAATTTCAAAATAGCAAAATATTAAAAAAACAAAAAATTGCAAATGATTAACTACAAAAAGACATACAAGGAATCAACCTCTTGACGCCACTGGCGTCTATCTTGTTACAATGGCTACCAGAATCATTAAAAATGAAGTTTTATGATTGATTGGTAATAGTTACTGGCTATGATCCCTACTATATTGCACAAAAATCTCCTTTACTCCATTTATTCATTTAATGTCCTAAAACAGCTTTGAATATTTTTGAAATATCTTCCAAATAAAAGCATTTTTGGGGGAAGATATAATTTTAGAGAGGAATCAACATAACAGATAGCCCCAAAGTCATGACTATCTAATCATGGAAAAATGGCATTACGGGTATGCTGACTATCTAACATTAGAATGGAAATTGAGGGGTACATTCATTGAATTCATAACAGGATCTTTTGAGTTACAATATAGGTTGACAGCAACTTTGGAAAGTCATAAAGGGGAAAGGCAGAAATAAAATGGACGAGAAAAATATACAAAAATAACATCAAACCTAAAGTTTAAAAAATTAGGTAAATTTTTATTGTCTCTTTGTCAAGGTTTAACAAGGTCATTCAGCTATCAAATTGGCTGGGCAACCTGAACGCCTGGCGGGACTATCTGATCTTGGGTCCAAATTGCCCCGCCTGACTACCTGTGTTGGCTCTGGGTACTGTAAGTGGAGCCCTGTAAGGAAAAACTTCTCATTACATAAATGCTTCTACAATGATATTTTAAAGTTAGCCTCAAAAAATCCATGCATAAAGACAACATTTGCAAAGGGAAATTGACTAGATCAGACAGGCAGGTCTAGGTGCAAACAGTCATTCCACTTGGCTGACTTGGTTCGAATGGTTAAATCATGCCTGACTCGGAGAGCAGGCTGCAATGCCAGCATGATCACAATGCTGGGCTGGTTATGCTTAGATTAGCCTCATTAAGCTACTAGGCTTTACTGTGTTTTACTTTTTTATGTATCATTGTATGCCTTCACCTATACTACATTACATCAGGACTTGTGGCCCACTATTGGCCATTTAGTTCATACAATTGCCACACGAGGGGGTTGTAATTTCCAACTGCCCTGCTAGTATCCTGCAGTGCCATCTATCCATGATGTATGACATCTAAATATGGCTGGGGAGGCAGGCTAGGTACAGATCAGACAGGGCAAGTCTAGGTGAAAACTGTCGTTCCGCTTGACTGAGTCAGTTCCACTGGTTTCATGCCTCACTCATACTGCAGCAGGGAGCACTGCCAGCACAGTTCTGATGATGCTGGGCTGGTTTAAGGCATGTTAATCAATGGAAGAGCAAGACTAAGGGCATGAATTAATTATGCTGAGCATCTGTTAGCCATATTCTACAGAGTTCAGTGCTTCATTTGCCATCTAAGGATTTACGCGAGCCACTCACTCGAACAATGTCACAGAGTAGGTAAAAGTTTTTTTTCTCTTATGGCTCTTTCTCTATTTCACCTCAAACCATTCATACACACACACTCTGGATGGTTCAACCTTTTTGCAATCATTTACATTCAGTGGAGAAACTAATCTGAACTAATCAAACCAAAGAAACCTCGGTTTGTCAGGTGGACAATGTGATTTACACCCAGGAAAATTACCTATTTTGTATTTAGTATATATATATGTATATACATACATATATATATATATATATATATATATATATATATATATATATATATATATATATATATATATATATATATATATATATATATATATATATATATGTATATATATATATATATATATATATATGTATATATATATATATATATATATATATATATATATATATATATATATGTATATATATATATATATATATATATATATATATATATATATATATATATATATATATATATACAAAAACGTTTTGTATGGGAAAAGGTGTTGAAAGGAAAAAGTCAAGTGTCGTATTGTAATGTTTAAAATCTAAAACAAAATAGGCCTTATTGCTACCTGAATGTCTCTGCATGAAAGCTGTTCCCCATTTATTAGAAAAAAAATTAAGATAAGAATTATAAATTTATCAAAATTAGATGTCTGGGAGACAGGTAATATTGTTTAAAATGTTGTTGATATATCGTATCATTAAGGATATATCAATATCATATCGTATCGTCAAAATTTTAAAGGTGCATATCCCATAATAACTATGGATATATATTTTTCAGGCAATAGACTTCCATTTATACTTCGAAATACAATTTGATATCCATCTGTAGGTCTCTTGGTTCTTTTTCAATAAATAAAAGGAGAAATAATTTAAGAACTCGGCCTACTGCTCAACATTTCAAGATATTAAGAGCCATCATAGAAATATACAACCAGAACTTGATTACAAGTGGCGTTATGTACACACTGCTAATACATGGTTAAATTGTTCTTGCTGGAATGAAAGATAAATGTATATATACAGGGCTCAACATTAACTTTTAAAGGCATTTGCCGAGTAAGGCAAATATAAACTTTAATTTCTACCTGCCCGACACAAAAGGTGTGATAGAATGAACATGAAATTGATTTTTCTGCATCTATACTTAACTATAATGTACCAATTGACTGTTTTCCTGTTATAGCTTTATCTGTATTGTTGAAAAAATATTGGATTGCCCTTGTGGTATAGTATCTCTGAAGTTACATGATGAAATCTTATTGCCATGCAGGGCAGGCACGCTCTCATTTTTTCCTGCCAGTCAGCCATTTTGAACATTTTTACCTGCACCCCTTAATGTCGAGCCCTGATGGTATATACATATATGTATATATATATACACACACATATATATATATATATATGTATATATATATATACACACACATATATATATATATATATATATATATATATATATATATATATATATATATATATATATATATATATATATATATATATATATATATATATATATATATATATATATATATATATATATATATATATATATATATATATATATATATATATATATATATATATATATATATATATATATATATATATATATATATATATATATATATATATATATATATATATATATATATATATATATATATATATATATATATATATATATATATTTATATATATATGTGTGTGTATGTGTGTATGTAGTTATGATAAAATTATATGTAAAGAATCAGCAGGATCTGTCCTTTATAATTGCAGCATTTGCCGTCACCTCCGCCAAGCTGAGCTCACAGTTCATGGTACAGGACCAAATGAATGCACACTATCGCATGATCAACACTGCTAAATGTAAGTTCATCTGTGTGGTAATTACATGAATAACTTATAAGCTTTCTTACATACCCCATTTAGGGTTTCATCTGAATATGTTCTTGATAACATGCTTGTAAAGCTAGAATTCACTTATTTACTAAAGTGGATCACTTCTCTATTACTGTATGTGTATAACTGTTATTTTTCATAGGATTTTTAATATTTGCTATTTTCACACTTCCCATGCTAGCGCATGTGTTCATAATTTTATCATTATGGGAGTTATCTGTGCTTTTTGATGTTCAGTTTTTAATCCATTTATACTTCCACCATCCTAATTGGCTCAGGCCTCCCCTCCAAGTTTTTTAGAGGGGATGCAGGTGGTGGGACTAACAAGTGTACATGTATCTATATATTTCTCTTATTTGTCACTCCTGTACTTGGCCCTTAAAAGCTAATAGGCTCTACCTTTTCCAGCGACCATTGACAATGGACCACCCAAGGCATGGCTGTCTAGTCAAAAAGGTAAGCATTTATTAAACATTATCCCTAGTCACTGGTAACTCTGTCAATGCCTCAAGAGCTAGAGAAAGAAATTGAAAAAGAGCTTTGTGTAAGATATTATATATTCTGTTCCAGTGAGGTATAGAGCCAAGAGAGAGAAAGTGAGGAAGGGGTTTTGTATAAGATATGATACATTCGATAGAGCTTAAGAGAGAGAAAGTGAAAAAGGGGTTTTGTATAAGATATGATACATTCTCTTTCTGTGAGGGAAAGATTTAAGAGAGAGAACGTGAAAAGAGGTTTTGTATGAGATATGATACATTCTGTTCCACTTGGGTATAGTGCTAAGAAAGAAATTGCAAAAGGGGTTTGTATAAGATATGATACATCATGTGTCATATTTGAGATAGTGGAAAAGGGTTTGTATTAGATATTATACATTCTGTCCCATTTGGGTATAGAGCTAAGAGAGAGAAATTGAAAAGTGTTCTGTGTAAGATACATTCCATTCTCTTCCAGTGAGGGATAGAGCCAAGAGAGAGAAAGTGAAGAAGGACGTGACTCGTAGGAAGAACTGGTTGGATCAGAATGATGGCAGCCGCCCAGCGTCAGCCCCCGTGAGAGCAAGAGGAATGGGCTCAAGAGCATCTCTGCAGGAACAGAATGATGTGGTAAGTTCAGCCTCTGTAAGAGCCAAAGGAATGGGCTCAAGAGCATCTCTGCAGGAACAGAATGATGTGGTAAGTTCAGCCTCTGTGAGAGCAAGAGGAATGGGCTCAAGAGCATCTCTGCAGGAACAGAATGATGTGGTAAGTTCAGCCTCTGTGAGAGCAAGAGGAATGGGCTCGAGAGCATCTCTGCAGGAACAGAATGATGTGGTAAGTTCAGCCTCTGTAAGAGCCAAAGGAATGGGCTCAAGAGCATCTCTGCAGGAACAGAATGATGTGGTAAGTTCAGCCTCTGTGAGAGCAAGAGGAATGGGCTCAAGAGCATCTCTGCAGGAACAGAATGATGTGGTAAGTTCAGCCTCTGTGAGAGCAAGAGGAATGGGCTCAAGAGCATCTCTGCAGGAACAGAATGATGTGGTAAGTTCAGCCTCTGTGAGAGCAAGAGGAATGGGCTCAAGAGCATCTCTGCAGGAACAGAAAGATGTGGTAAGTTCAGCCTCTGTAAGAGCCAAAGGAAAGGGCTCAAGAGCATCTCTGCAGGAACAGAATGATGTGGTAAGTACAGCTCCTGTAAGAGCCAAAAGGAATGGGCTCAAGAGCACCTCTGCAGGAACAGAATGATGTGGTAAGTTCAGCCTCTGTGAGAGGCAAAGGAATGGGCTCAAGAGCATCTCTGCAGGAACAGAATGATGTGGTAAGTTCAGCCTCTCTGAGAGCAAGAGGAATGGGCTCAAGAGCATCTCTGCAGGAACAGAATGATGTGGTAAGTTCAGCTCCTGTAAGAGCCAAAGGAATGGGCTCAAGAGCATCTCTTCAGGAACAGAATGATGTGGTAAGTTCAGCCCCTGTAAGAGCCAAAGGAATGGGCTCAAGAGCATCTCTGCAGGAACAGAATGATGTGGTAAGTTCAGCCTCTGTGAGAGGCAAAGGAATGGGCTCAAGAGCACCTCTGCAGGAACAGAATGATGTGGTAGGTTCAGCCTCTGTGAGAGGCAAAGGAATGGGCTCAAGAGCATCTCTGCAGGAACCGAATGATGTGGTAAGTTCAGCCCCTGTAAGAGCCAAAGGAATGGGCTCAAGAGCACCTCTGCAGGAACAGAATGATGTGGTAAGTTCAGCCTCTGTGAGAGGCAAAGGAATGGGCTCAAGAGCATCTCTGCAGGAACAGAATGATGTGGTAAGTTCAGCCTCTGTGAGAGGCAAAGGAATGGGCTCAAGAGCATCTCTGCAGGGACAGAATGATGTGGTAAGTACAGCCTCTGTAAGAGCCAAAGGAATGGGCTCAAGAGCATCTCTGCAGGAACAGAATGATGTGGTAAGTTCATCTCCTGTAAGAGCCAAAGGAATGGGCTCAAGAGCATCTCTGCAGGAACAGAATGATGTGGTAAGTACAGCTCCTGTAAGAGCCAAAGGAATGGACTCAAGAGCATCTCTGCAGGAACAGAATGATGTGGTAAGTTCATCTCCTGTAAGAGCCAAAGGAATGGACTCAAGAGCATCTCTGCAGGAACAGAATGATGTGGTAAGTTCAGCCTCTGTAAGAGCCAAAGGAATGGGCTCAAGAGCATCTCTGCAGGAACAGAATGATGTGGTAAGTTCAGCTCCTGTAAGAGCCAAAGAAATGGACTCAAGAGCATCTCTGCTGGAACAGAATGATGTGGTAAGTTCAGCCTCTGTGAGAGCCAACGAAATGGGCTCAAGAGCATCTCTGCAGGAACAGAATGATGTGGTAAGTTCAGCCCATAGTCTTAGCCAGCAGGGTGTCCTGGCGTCATTTCGACACACAAACCCTAAAAAAAAATCACCCCTCAGGACACTGAATTTCTTTTGGGAGGGATTTCTTAAAATGTCATTTTTAGACATATAATTGAGTTTTATTCACCCCAATATAACTCCCATGACATTTTAAATATATTAACCCTTATGCTGCTGCAGGCTATTTTGTCCAATGCAAAATTATGCAAAAAAGCTGAAAAATGACAGAAACCCTGGAACATGGTACTCATGTGAGAGTACTTAGCAAGGGCTATCCAATGACAGGGTTTAGATGGTTATCAAACATCTTTGCATCCTCGTGCTTTGGACAAAAATAGCCATAGCATTGTAAGGGTTAAGCCTTATTTCAATAATTGAATACATGATTATGGTTGTGAATTGAGTTTATTGTGGTCTGCGCAGAAAAACGCGACGCCCAAATATTATACAATTATCAATTTTGGGCACCCAGTTTCTAAACCTGGCTAAGACCCTGGTTCAGCCTGTGTGAGAGCATGAGGAATAGGTTCAAGAGTATCTTTGCGAGAAATGTGATGTCATAAGTATAGCAAAAAGGGGAAACAATAATGGGTTTGCCACTTCTAACAATTAATCAAGTAATAGTGATTGCCTAGATTTTTCCATAATAATATTTTTTTTTCATAATTTGAATGTATTTGATCAATTAAAGACAATATATGCTATTAAAAGTTTTGCTAATCAGGTTCCTGATGATTACAGCAGAAAATGTTTGTTTTTGTTCTGGGACTTCATATTCAGGTAATATATCAGGGCTCAAGAGTACCCGGCCAACCCGGGTAGTCAGGCAGGGTAAGCTGGAGCCAATATCAGAAAGTCCCGCCAAGTGTTCAGGTTGCCCGGCCAATTTGATAGCAAATACCTTGTTTAACCTTGACATAGAGCAGATAAAAAAAATCCTAATTTCTTAAACATTAGGTTTGATGTTATTTCTGTATATATTTCTTGACCATTTTATTTCCGCCTTTACCCTTTATGACTTTTCAAAGTTGCTGTCAACTTTATTAATATTCAAAAGATGCTGTTACTGAATTTAATTAATGTACCTCTCAATATCTGTTCTAATTTTAGAACCCAGGCATTCTGCAACGTGATACCATGTCCTTACCATTAGGACAACTATTTTCCAAGAGAAACTGTAGTAAGATCAGTAGTGTTGGGACGATCATCGATTATAATCGATAATCAATCGTTTGCATCTCTCATTCTGATTAATCGATTACAAAACTGGCAATCGATAATAATCGGAAAAGGTGACACCTAGTGGCAAAATATAAAACTAAATGATAGACAAGTTGTCAGCTCTCTTGCTATGAAACTAAGCTCCAAAAACACTCGTAAATGAAGTAAAGGTGGGTGCCAATAGCAAAAAATTGTCATAGACTATCACTTTTTATTAGGCTCTAGAAGCTAGTACCCAATTACTGCAAAAGTGCGAAGAACTGATTATGATTGATAATCGATCAGTTCGCTGCAACTGATTATCGATCATGAAATTGCAACCGATTCCCAACCCTAAAGATCAGTTATATCTTTGTCATAACTTTTGTATTGTGCCTCTGTTTGTTTCAGGCTGAATCAGTGGATGATGTGGTTCTGACGCACGCTCTCCTTGATAACACTTACGACCTGAACGGCATGCGTGGTCGCTCGATGCGGGGGAGCGGCGGCGGGCCAGAGCGAGAGCTCACTCAGGAGGAACGGAATCTCCTCCTCATTGAACAGATCGTGCAGGACACGCTCAGATCAACCCAACAGCTCAACGGCACCGCGTCTGTGCGTCCTCCCAGCGCTCCAGTGTCCCGAACCTCAAGAGCCGCGAGTGCACTAGAACTGACGAGGACACGCAACAGAGCGCAACCTACGCCCAGACAAAAATCCGCCGACATCCTGGACAAACACGATCGTGCCTTCACACCTTCAGAGAAACTCTTTACGCCCAGGATACTAAAATCTAATCGACAATCCAAGCTCGGTGGTCTGGGGAAATTTTATCGCGCGCCCAAGAAGAAAGTCGATGGTGATGTTTCACAGCAGCGTGCAGGCACACCGCTCACAGAAATCGCCCTCGATGAGACGTTACAGAGCAGGGACTTTGAGCGTCTCAAGTCAGGCGCTACAGACGATGTGCCTCCTCTCGATATATCCCTGGATGCTGATCACCTCCGGTGGCTCAAGGATCAAGCGGAGAAAGCGTCGGCGCGAGATGCGTATGAGCTGGACCCTCATTCCACCCAAACTCTGGGAGTCGCAAACACAAACCTAGGCAGGACCTACAGTGAAAACGGCAAGCTAAACACAACAGGGTAGGTCTATCAACTTAGTAATAATTAGAGCTGCACTCACGGAGGGAGATCAACTCATGAGCTCACCACCCGTTTGACTCGTGAGCTCATGAGCTCACGGACGTTCCAATTTTCCAAGGAAATACTTATTTTTCAGCCCAGCTATTAAGAAATCAATATTTATTGGCGGAGATCTATTAATATTGCCATGTTTATTTAATTTTAAAACGTGCTGACGAGGTACAAAGGTCAGTATAACACTCAACACCGCTTGAATGTATGCATTGGAGATTGTA
>OZ012686.1:28408459-28448459 GCA_963942565.1 Maea johnstoni
ACAGGGTGATATTTTGTTGAATACCTATGGTGATTCTCATTAGCTTGGGCCTGGTAGAACCTAGTGATCAGATATTGTACAGACCAGCCTTTGCTGGATATGGGCCCCATCCAAAGACCTTAAAAAAAATCCCTTAGTCAGAACCCACTGTGGGGGCCACTGTGTGGGCTGGGGGCCATTATTGGGGCCATGTACCTCTGTAGGGGCCTCTGTGGGGGCTGGGGCCATTGTAGGGGCCACTGTGGAGGCTGGGGCCATTGTGGGGGCCATGCGCCTCTGTGGGGGGCACTGTGGGGGATGGGGGCTCACAGGGGGCCATTGCTGGGGCTGGGGGGCACTGTTGGGGTTGTGGGGGAGAAAATGTTTAGAGCAGTTGCTTCTGACACACAAACAACTCCTGAAGTTAGTGTGGCTTTATATATACAGAATTCCTGTTCTCCTGTAGTGATCAACGACAGACTTATTTTGCATGATTTTTACTTCTCTTTTGCATTGATTGTAGGGAAGAGGAGTTGAAGTACTTGGAGTTTGTCACAGATGTCACAAATGACGTTCTCCAGAGAGGGATTTTCACCAACCGTGTCTTGAAACAAGTGTTTGAGTATCATATAGAAAAAAGAAAGAATCAGCTAAAGATAGTAAGTTCAGTTTCACTCATTTAAGTATATCATCAAGTATAGTATTATGCATCTGTGTGCTATACAATAAATTGAAATACTTCATTTGTGTATGTCTCATTGCGAAACATACAGACATCAATACCAATGGTCATATCTTTCATATCTATCATTTTAATTTTATCGCAGTACCAATTTAATCAATGTGGTGGAAAAAGTTTTAAAAAATGATGGTAGAGGTACTGATAATGATTACCTATTTCTAGACTAATACGAGTTACGTTAGACATACTGAGTAGGGATTGGTACAGTTACCTGATGTGATACGAAATATCAATATTGAATAGGAAAATAACATATCATAATATGTATCATATCATTTAAGATCTGTTATACTGATACTGCTTAACGTTACAAGACTAACTGCTACCTGGACATCTCCCCACACAAAGACACTTTGCTATTCATTAGAGAAACTTGAAGAGCTGATCTTGGAATGCATGCTGACAAATTTTTGCTTGTTTCAGAGTCGGATGCAAGCTATGTTGGACACACTGAGAGAGGATCTTGGAATGCATGCTGACGATTCTTTTGCTTGTTACAAAGTCAGATGGGAGCTATATTGGACACACAGAGAGATAATCTTAGGATACATGCTGACAATTCTTTGCTTGTTGGAATATATGCTGACATTTTTTTGCTTGTTTCAGAGTCGGATGCGCCTCAGCCATGTTGGCTATCTCCAGGGCTTGCTCTGGTTACCCAAAAGGAGGCTCTGTTTTGGAGGTCTTGTCCTAATGGAAAGGCCCCCAGACGTTCATAGACAAAGGCTACTTAAATAAGCCTCAAAAAATTAAAAGTACTGCTAGTTCGCAGGTGTCCCGCTAGGGGCAGCACCTGTAGCGGCTGCAGACAGGGACGGTCGGCGCATGCGCACTTAACATCCTCTTCTTTTACCATATAGGGCGAATGCCCCCCTTCAGGGAACAAATTCCAGATCCTAGGGGAGGATACAGAAGGGAGGGCAATGTTCGCAGGTAAGTATTTATCATAAAAAAGAAATTACTTCTAATTTCCTGTTTTATTAGAAAATCCTTACCTGCTCTCATTGGAAGCAGAGTACCACCGTTTAACATAAGCTGTGGAAGGATCTGGGACTAATTTCTGACATTTTTTTCGTTTGCTTCAGAAACAGTTGGGAGACATGTTGGACACACTGAGAGAGGATCTTGGAATACATCCTGATGATTCTTTTGCTTGTTTCAGAGTCGGATGCGAGCAATGTTTGACAATGAGAGAGACGATCTTGACAATCTTTTGCTTGTTTAAGAGTCGCATGTGAGTCATGTTGGACACACTGAGAGAGGATCTTGAAATACATGCTGATGATTTTTTTTGCTTGTTTCAGAGTCAGATGGGAGCTATATTGGACACACTTGAGAGTGTATCATGGAATACATGCTGACGATTCTTTTGCTTGTTTCAGAGTCGGATGCGAGCAATGTTGGACACACTGAGAGAGGACCTTGGGATTCCTGCTGATGATGCTGAGGATGAGGAGGATGTTGGCATGAAAACACAGCGTCTCTCAACGTCAGCTTCTGTGGAGGACCTCCACACAGCGAACGACTCAAGGCACACATCTACGATATCGAACAAAGCAAGCAAAGACAAAGACAGACTCTCCAGTAGTTTCACTAGCAGTAATGGCCACCGTGTTACCGAGAAGAGCTCCGATTTGAATATGGGGCCTAAACCGGAGCAGAGAACTATCAGGAAGATCGCCGATGAACCTCTAAGTGACATCATGGAGGAGACTCCGAAACCAACACCCAGGAAGTCCAAGACGCAGCCAGCGCCCCCTTTTGAGGATAATGAACACCAAGTCCGTTCCCTACAGGAAAAAAATGCTGAGCCAAAATCACAAGTTGAAGGGATTGAAGAAGGCCCCATGAAAAACCAACTCCATTCCATACAGGAAAAAACAGCTGAGCGAAAATCACAGGTTGAAGGAGGGAATGATGAAGGCCCCATGAAAAATCTCAATGCTGGAATGGACGAGTTGGTGATTATAGACCAGGATGAGTATGAGGATGACTATGAGATAGATGAGGATGACTATGATGATGATGATGATGATGATGAGCTTGGAGGTCCCCCCAAATCGCCCTGGAGTGTAACTAAGGATTCAGGTGAAAAAAGAATATCAGAACATGCCAAAGACAACAAAACAGCGTATGACGAGGATGAAGATGATGACTTTTAATGGCTGCACCCATTATTATCACATCTTTTCTTTAATTTATTGACATACTGTATAACCAGGAACTATTTATTTGAAAGGGACCAGATACTGAAATTGAGGCCTGTGGTGTGATGTATCAACCAATGGCTGTAATGTATTTTGAGTAATTGCAATCCCGCAGCAAACAGTACATAAACAAAGTTGACTGACAGACATGCTTGTTCAAGCAGCATCCTAAAAACGGATTATTTATACATTTTTGGAGCACAGGAGCCATACAATCAATCTGTTAGGTTAGTACATGATTAATCTTATTTTTCCTGAAAGAAAAATAACTGTGCAGAAAAGAAAAGACAACTTAGTTACGTTTGGTCCAAATGGCTCTGTTATAGAGTTCTACCTACATTCAAGCAGCTAGAATGAAAATATCTAAAATGGTCGGTCATTTTCTTAATGTGTTTCCTCTGATTAATTAAAAAGTTTGCATGATGGTCTTGAAGATGAAAGGATTTAAGAAGCAAACAAATCATGCTAAGTATTTTTTAGGAATTTTTCAAATCAGGGATGCAGGTGGGTTTGTGGAAAGTCAGCCATTTTTTTTGATGAGAGCTTAATTCAACCTCCTTGTAAACTTGGTTCAAATACTCCTTCATGTATTGTCTAGTTGCTTTCAAAAAAAAGTAATAGGATAGCAGACTGTTTTTCCAGGCCTGTGATAAAGGCATTGTCATGCATTTCTATTGAAAGAAATGGCAGATTCAGGTAATAAATACACTTCAATCTTACAAACTCAAATATTGAAAATGAAATATGTATAGATATTGAAAAAATGAAATAAGTATTTATAAGACTTTTACAAGTAAAAACTGTACTGTAAACCTTATTGTAGCAAGCATTGATGTTCTGTGATTGAATTCTTCAGTTTGTTTCTGGTCATGGTATCATCACCGCAATATTAAATACCAGTCTAGTTCAACTGTGCTCACATATTGATAAGAAAAGGATGCTCCTTTCTGCTCAATTGTCAGGGAGAAGTTGGTGGTTTGTTGTAAGCTAGTGCAGTGCTGTGCACTGCCACCTTGTACAAAAAGTTTCATGCATTGAAATATTGTAGCATAACAAGTTCATGCATGAACAATTGAAATTTCAATGCATAAAAATGAAATTTATGCCCAGAAATTTTCATGAATGAGAATTCCATGCCCGGGGCAAAAAAAACATCCCAGGGCAAAATTTTCATTTTCATGCATGGAAATTTTCATGCCACAATTTTCATGCTACTTAGTAGGAAATAGTAGGGCAGCTATTCTTATGCTAGGATTAAATCTCCATACTCATAGAGCACCATTTATGGTCAGATCAATGCTAGGATTAACTTTTCATAGTCATATGGCACTAGCTGTGGTCTGAGGATTAATGCTAGGATTAACTTTTCATACAGGGTAGCTCAATTGGTTAGGTGTTGGACCAGCGATCAGAGGGTCGCCGGTTCGATTCCCGGCCGGTCAGTTAGGTCTTTTCTTGGGCAAGACAGTTAACTTCACATTGCCTCAGTTCACCCAGCTGTGAATAGGGTACCCGGCATTAAGGGCAGAATGGCTATGTGATTGCTTAAACCTAAGAGCGCCGAAATGGCTGCCAAGGTTGCATGCTCCCCAGGGAGTTGAAATGGTTCAAAGATTGAACAGGCCTGCTGGGGAATAAATGTATAGAGTCGTGTGAACATTGATAAAATGGAACAAGACTATAAACCTAACATTTATTTATTTTATTTTTACTCATATGGCACTAGTGGTGATCTGAGGATTAATTCTAGGATTAACTTTCCATAGTCATATGGCACTTGTGGTGATCTTAGGATTAATGCTAGGATTAACTTTTCATGGTCATATGGCACTAGTGGTGATCTTAGAATTAATGCTAGGATTAACTTTTCATGGTCATATGGCACTAGTGGTGATCTGAGGGTTAATGCTAGGATTAACTTTTCATAGTCATGGCACTAGTGGTGATCTGAGGATTAATGGTAGGATTAACTATCCATACTCACATGGCACTAGTTCTGTTCTGAGTTTTATGCTAGGATTAAATCTCCATACTCATAGAGCATCATTTATGGTCAGATCAATGCTAGGATTAACTTTTCATAGTCATATGGTACTAGTGGTGATCTGAGGATTAATGCTAGGATTAACTTTTCATAGTCATATGGTACTAGTGGTGATCTGAGGATTAATGCTAGGATTAACTTTTCATAGTCATATGGTACTAGTGGTGATCTGAGGATTAATGCTAGGATTAACTTTTCATAGTCATATGGTACTAGTGGTGATCTGAGGATTAATGCTAGGATTAACTTTTCATAGTCATATGGTACTAGGGGTGATCTGAGGATTAATGCTAGGATTAACTTTTCATAGTCATATGGCACTAGTGTTGATCTGAGGATTAATGCTAGGATTAACTTTTCATAGTCATATGGTACTAGTGGTGATCTGAGGATTAATGCTAAGATTAACTTTTCATAGTCATATGGTACTAGTGGTGATCTGAGGATTAATGCTAGGATTAACTTTTCATAGTCATATGGTACTAGTGGTGATCTGAGGATTAATGCTAGGATTAACTTTTCATAGTCATATGGTACTAGTGGTGATCTGAGGATTAATGCTAGGATTAACTTTTCATAGTCATATGGCACTAGTAGTGATCTGAGGATTAATGCTAGAATTAAATTTTCATACTCATATGGCACTAGTGGTGATCTGAGGATTAATGCTAGAATTAAATTTTCATACTCATATGGCACCAGTGGTGATCTGAGGATTAATGCTAGGATTAACTTTTCATAGTCATATGGTACTAGTGGTGATCTGAGGATTAATGCTAGGATTAAGGCACTAGCAAGGGTCTGAAATATCTTCTCAATGAAACAGCAATTTCCAAATGAAAAGGAGAGTTTAAAGCTAAATCTAAAGCTAAATCCTTTAAATATTCTCCAAAAGAAGCTGTCAAGCCTCTCTGTTGTATTATGAGTAGAAATGAATGAAATGGTATTGTGCTGCTGTATTCTGTAAATTCTGCTGTAAGTTGAACTGCCATACAAATTATATTGAAAACGCTATTTGTACCTCCAGATTGATATCCATAACAGAACTCCGTCCAATTCATGTTTGTATCTCTAGGCTACAAGCTACTTGCTGAATATTATGCTTTATGTTGAAAATGCTATTTGTGTCTCCAGATATATATCTATAAACTTACTCCGTCCAATTTATGTTTGTATCTCTAGGCCACAAGCTACTTGCTGAATATTATGCTTTATGTTGAAAATGCTATTTGTATCTCCAGATATATATCTATAACCTTACTCCGTCCAATTTATGTTTGTATCTCTAGGCTACAAGCTACTTGCTGAATATTATGCTTTATGTTGAAAATGCTATTTGTATCTCCAGATATATATCTATAAACTAACTCCGTCCAATTTATGTTTGTATCTCTAGGCTACAAGCTACTTGCTGAATACAGGTGAACTTGGATATGACGGACTCAATGGGACCAGGGAAATTGGTCTGTCATATGCAAAATCCGTCGTATACATATGACGAATACTTGATATGCATCGGACTGGGACCAAGCATATCGTACGTCATATGCAAAAATCCGTCGTACAGTGGTCCGTCATATCCAAGTTCACCTGTATTATGCTTTATAGTGCAGGCATTTAATTCCTGCACTAAATGGATGGGCAGACCGGGCATGATGCACGACTGCGCGCCTGATTGCCACCCTGTTTCCTATGCATGGACACATGGGTGACCTCACAACTGAACGTAATTTTGATACGCAAGCTATATGGGTGATTGATGTATCTGGCTAATTTTTTGACATGTTATCTATGGGTGTTTGTACAACCAGGCACTAGTAGACCGGTGCAAGAATTAACTGTCTGTACTGTATGTTTATCCTATTGTAAAAAGGTTCCTTCACAGCATGTCTTCACTTTACGTGTTTTTTGTTGAACCTTCTCCGTCCATGGGAAAGATTTGTCCAAGCGATTGTGATTTGTTTTATGCACAACTTCTACACATTTGTTGGAAATAAAAATATTAAGAATATCATTCAGTCTTGTGTGTTTCCTGAGTCCACAGATGCTATACCTACTGCATGTACTAAGGCCTAAAAACAATTGTTTGTTTCCTGTAACCCTACCCTAACAAGTTTTCATTCAAAAAATCCCTGAAGTTTTTTCCGCCCTCCCAACTCCCAATCAACGTAAAACATGCATAAAACACTCATTTTTGACCAAAAGAATAATCCAAAAACTATTTTTTTAACAACCTACCTACCCTATTTTTTTGTGGACCTTTACAGAAAACAAATAATTTCTTATTTTCAGGCCTACTAAAAGGATGCGTGGTTACCATAGTCCTCTTTGCTTCACTTGCCAGTTTTGCATGATGGCAGGTAAGAATATGGTGAACATTAACCCTGCTTCTATTCACAGCAAGTACATTTAAATCAATTATGAATATACCTAATTGATTTATGAACATTTAAAAAAAGACTGTAGATAAGAATATTCATTAATTCATTGGAAATATTCCCAAGTGAACTCCAAAAAATAAAGAGGTATTGATATTAGTAAATATTTATTAACCCTTTCCAATGCTAAGGCTACTTTCGTCCAATACACAAGGATGCAAATAATTTTTATAAACCATCTAAACCCTGTCATGTTGGTATTCATTAGATAGCTCATCTGAGTACTCTCAGATGAGTACCCATATACCAGGGTTTCAGTCATTTTTATGCTTTTTCGGATCTGTTTGTATTGACAAAATTAGCCATCAGCAGCATAAGGGTTAAATGTGAATAGTATGTTTATTAGTTGCAGACCAGAAAATCCAAATTGTTGAAATATAAATTTGTTTAAGGTTATAAAATAGTAACACGTGTATAGATGATAAGAAATGGGCTGTCCAATTAATGGGTACCTAGGTCATTTCAGGGATGCTGCAAAGTGTTATTTGTAGTGTGCTATATACATGGTGATGGCCATACAGTACAGCCATTTAATTCCTGCACCAGTCAACTGGACTTCTGGTAGTGCCCGGTTATACAAACACCCATGGATAACATGTCAAAAGATAAGGCGAGCACATCAATGACCAAATTAAAGCTACGCTCAGTTGTGTGGTCATCTATACATCCATGTCCAGGAAACTGGGTGACAATCGGGCGTGGGGTCGTATATTACACCACGGGCTGCCCATGCATTTAGTGCAGGGATTAAATGTTTTTTAGTTTTAAAGATTTTTTTTTTAGTTTTAAATCTTTTAAATGTTGGCACTGTAGGTAATTCACAATACAGTCAAATTTGACCATAAAGACAAGACAATGGTCCAATATTTGTAAGGCATGTGTACTATATTTCAGACTTTTTTGAAATACCTCCTATTTTTTCTAAACACCCTTACAACTAAACAGTACGAATCATACAAAACATGTCACCGAATGGGAATAATTAAGTAAAAAAAGTGCCATGTTAATTACTAAAAATGACCAAGAATGGTTTTGGACCACTTCATCTCAAAATCAACTAAAAGTATGATCAACATTATATCATATCTTGACCTCTCTTAAAGCTCGTACAAGTAGACAAAATAAATCAAGTTATATATGCCATCAAATATGAATGGAATAGCAAACCAAGTGACATGAAATTCGAAAAATAAATTGTCAAGAAATGAACAAAAACACAACCTAAGTACTAGTATGCAGTAGGCACTTCACTACATAGTCAAATTGAACCAGTAAAAGAGGGGTAATATAGGCACTTTTCTGACTTTTGTCCGGTCGAATATTAATGAAGCTGTCATAGTTGGTGCATTTTGAACATGGCCAATATTTGGAAAACTGTTGTATCAAAATATGGACTTTAAAGAAATACGTTTATGTTTTCAAAAAGTAATTACAAGTAAACAGTGTAACAAAGTAAAATTAGTCACCTAATGCAAATGAGGTAGTACAACAAGTGCCCTAGAAATTATAAAAACTTAACAGGAATGACCAATAACCTTATTTTAAACCATAGTATTTAAGTTTATACAGAATTAATCAATAATATGATTTTCTGTTTGTCTGTGTACGAAGATACTTTGATATTGAACGGTGAAGCTGACACAGCCACTTAAGTCCATTAGTTAAGGTGTCAATAAGTCATGGTAGCAACTATAGGTTTTATACCCAAAACTTTATACAAAAACTGTGGGTACCTGAAAATGTTCTAATACGCAATTTAGGTTCATGAGTGAAAATATGAGCTCTACGCCACATGACTTTTACCTCACTTCTTTTTCAAAACCCGTTTGGAACTTTTATAAGAAAAAAATTAGGCAAGCTTTCTTAACATGACTGATGACGTGGATAAATTCATCAAAATTTTAGATGTACACCAGGTGTCTTTTTATAATAAAAAAAAGTTATACCGCTTTAGTCAGAATGACCCATACTTGATTGAACACACACACATATATCTAAACACATACTAACATACATACATGCTGACCTACACACAAATGAACCTAAACTGACAGAACAAAACGTTTATCTTCTATTATCTCTATTTTTATGCAATCTTTCTTAACATGACTGATGACGTGTATAAATTCATCAACATTTTAGATGTACACCAGTTGTCTTTTTATAAAAAAAAGTTATACCGCTTTAGTCAGAATGACCCATACTTGATTGAACACACACACACATATCTAAACACATACTAAATTACATACATGCTGACCTACACACAAATGAACCTAAACTGACAGAACAAAACGTTTATCTTCTATTATCTCTATTTTTATGCAATCTTTCTTAACATGACTGATGACATGGATAAATTCATCAACATTTTAGATGTACACCAGGTGTCTTTTTATAAAAAAAAACTTATACCGCTTTAGCCAGAATGACCCATAGGTAAGATGTCTTGGCTTTGAGTGATTTCTGAAAATGACTTAGAATAAAGAATACTTGATTGAACACACACACACATCTAAACACATACTTGTACTTACTAACATACATACATGATGACGTATACATACATGAACCTATATTGACAGAAAAAACGTTTATCTTCTATTATCTCAGAGTCGTGACCAGCGGGATAAGGGTTAACTAGGACCATCGTACCTATGGTTACTACATTTGTGGTATTTTTTACTCCATTGTGGGGCTTACTGCATTTGTGATATTTTTTACTACATTTGTGGGATGGTGAGGATTAGCTAGCGAAGTTACTATACTTTGTGATATCTTTATTTACCTCATTTGTGGGGCTTACTACATTTGTGATATGTTTTACTACATTTGTGGGATGTTGGGATTAACGAAGTTACTATAATTTGTGGTGTCTTTTACTACATATATGAGCGCTGCGTATGGTTCAGAAGGTCGATTATGCTCTTTTTTTTTTAGAAACCACCATCTTGATCATTCAGGCTAGTAGAGGAGTGGAATTCGACCAGTAACAATCCCAATTCAACTGTGTGGTTTATCGATTGCTGGGCAACATATTGTGCTGTTTGGTTGACAGGTTGACACACCAAACCTGTGCCTAACAGAACGGGGACGAACAGTGCGGTAAGTCAGCGGGCAAATTGTGGCTATCGTTTTGCACGTATTGTATTTAACATTCACATAAACATACACACATTCACATAATGTTCACATAAAAGTATGTTTTTTGTCACTAGTATTACAGTCAATAAAAGTGCATACGTAAATACATTGCACACAGAGATACAAATATGTAATCATAATCATTGTAAAAGACACGAGCTTGTATGTTATATTCATCCTATAACCATTGGTAGGAGAGGGAGATAATTTATTTCGTGGATTTTTCAAATATAGGCCATAGTAACTACCCACATTTTCCGATTTATCGTTATACACATTCCCTTTACCTCACTTTCACAGTCATCGGCTTTCATTTCTTGTTGCGAGTCGGGGAACCTCTATTAGTTCATTTGGTTACAATCCTGTCTCATTTTATAGATGATAATTTTCGTGTTAAGTATACACATATTGATTATAAATTTGTCTATTTTGTTATCAGCCCAAAATATTTTCTTTATCTGATATTTTAATACTTTTGTTCACATTTGCTCGCAGCCATAATCCAACACGTCTCCACAATTGAGCTGATATTGGGCGGTTAATTAAGGCAATACGTGGTGTGTCTGGTATATTCACACAACACGGGCATTTTTCTGAATCAGATATCTTCATTTTGAAAAGTGATTGTTTGGTGTTCAATCTATTATGTAAAATTTTCAATTGAATATATCTATTAAAACACATTTTGGTAATTTTTGTGAAATTCTGAAGGCAAACTTTACGTATTCCTTGCTGATATCTTCATTTAAAATATTTTCCCAATAATATGTCTGCGCATCAGCTCTGAGTGGGAGGAAGCTGTTTATGGTTGACATCAATATCAGAAATATACACAACCTAGTCTTTGAAAATATTAACTGCAGTCAGATGAAACATGCGCAACATATGTGCAGCCCATGTATGTGTAACATATGTGAACACTTTTAAATCAGCGAGTGAGGCAATTTTCATATCCTATAACACATGCATTGGTTATTAAATGTATGTGTCGGTTTTTTATCTATAGCATTTATTGCTTATCTCTGATACATGTTAGGCGTATGCAAATGTCTATGAGGTATTAAGGTAATTTTTATATCATATAATGCATGATTTGGTTATTAAACGTATCTGTCGGAATGTCTATCTATAGTATTCATTGCTTATCCCTGAAACATGTTAGGCCTATGCATATTAGGTTAGCCGAAACAGCAAATATATATTGCTTATATAGATCATTAGAAAGCAGCATCCAAGTTTAATGCGATATATACAGATTTCGACCTATAGTAAGTCTTGCCCACATCAAAGTGCAAATAGACCATATGATAAAGACCTAATCCAGAGAAAGTCCGATACAAGGTGATAGGAGGGGAAATGAAAGGAATGGAAAGTAGTATGAAGCTAGTGGCGCTGGGCGCAACACAGCGCAAAGGTTAGGGAGGTATGGCAGAGGAATGGATCCGTGCGCCAAAATATGTAGGCCGGCGCACGGATCCATGTCTCAAGGGGAATGGATATAGATGTATTAGTTATGAAATATGAGGAATATGGGTAGTGAGGAAAAGCAAATTAGTGATCGTGTAAATATTTAAAGCTATGTTCACCTGGGAAAAAAAGGTCTGATTTGGAAAATATTTGTTACTGAAATACCATAAAGGTGAGAATATGGGGAATTCAAAAACATTAATCAGAATTTGCCCCCCCCCCCTCCCCCAATATGATACTGACCACCTCTGGGTCATGGACTATTATGATGTATTCAGTTCAAAAGCAATCTCTTTGTGTTTCTCATAACTGGGAATTTGTCATCATGCTGCAAGTGTGATCTGCTACATAAAATTAAAGTTATTTCATAATCATACTTGTATGGTTATCAATTTGCCAACACCTGTAAAATATGATAGCCCACTCCTAAACTAATAAACTAATCTGACCCCTGGTGGCCAGGATTGGAACCGCATAAAATCTCCTGATTTTGGATGGTTGAATGTTAACAGGTATGAATTATATAACTTGGTCAGAAATCTTCAGATTAGCTACTGATTTGCCAACTTTCAAAAATCATCCACAATTCCTCAAGAATAAATTCATTTTCTAGCCAAGAGCCAAGAATTTCATAATATGCTGAACATAGTAAGTATTTGATCTTGAAAGATCACACAATGTCTGGAAAGATCACACAATGTAAATGTTGTTGATGACGACATTTTCAGTTCCAAAGCTATCTGCGTGTTTTTTAAAACTGTGTGAATATTATCATGCAGCAATTGTGATCTGCTTAAATTAAAGTTATCCTATTAACATATGTTTCCATGATTACCAACTCTAAAGGCCCGCTCCTTAAGCAAAAGTACTAACCTGGCCCCTCCCAGAATTGGAACTAAACAAAATGAAACCAAAAGACGTCGCAGTAACCGCCTGATAAGTGATATATCCTGATTGTGGATTGTTGAATGCTGACGGGTATGCCAACGTACGTGCACAATATCAATTGAAGAATTCATAACACACACGTACCATGATTTAAGAACTTATGGCCAGTTTAGCGATATTCTCAGAATGAGGCATCTCCGTAGTTTAATAGTATGCCGTAGGTGTACGTCCTATACATATTTCGCCGTTTCGCTATGCGCGGAATTACAGTAAAGTTGTTCCCCTTTTTCGACATATTAGCTAAAAGTACACGGGCGCGAAAATATGCCAAAATTTTTCCCATATATAAGCTTCAGACAATGTTTCAATCGCACGCATGACTTGATGTTTTGGCCGCTCAGTTTCATCAATAAACTAGCTACCGTAAACCGTTATTGACGACGAATTTGTAATCGTCGATTCTCCCTATTACCTAGTAATATCCCATCTGGGCGAATGGGAGAATGCTGAACCTATTAAGCCCTACGGGCAGTGACGTGCTTGGGCACTTCGAATCCCGACTCGGTCCAGCCCAAACACTGTATAATGTTTTATAAAATACATGTTCATGGGGCATATGCGCTGAAGTAGGCCATGTAGTTACACATCGCTCTATATATGAAGCAGATGTTGTCATTTACGTTATGCATAATCTTAACCCTTCCAATGTTGAGGCTACTTTTTTCCAAAGCACAAGAACCCATCTAAACCCTGTCATATTGGTATACATTGGATAGCTCTTGCTAAGTACTCTCCGATGAGTATCCAGTATTTCAGTCATTTTCAGGCCATCATGCGTGATTCTGTAATGACCAAATTAGCCACCACCAGCTTAACCCTTCCAATGCTGAGGCTACATTCGCCCATAGCACAAAGACACAACGATTTTTGAAAACCATCGAAACCCTGTCATGTTAGAATTCATTGGATACCTTATGTTGGGTACTCTCAGATTAGTACCGATGTGCCAGAGTTTCAGTCATTTTTTAGGTTTTCTGCATCCTTTTGTATTGGCCAAATTAGCCACCAGCAGCATAAGGGCTAAGGATTAATACTTTACTGATTGAGCTGATATGATGTGGGTGTGTATACATTCCCTTTTGGATGAGAACCGATATGATGTACAGAATGTTCTGCTTTATTCATACTTTCCGCATATTCAAGTGGCTTGTCTGTATATTAGTATCTACATATTTACTTAGTGATTACGCCATTGCCGTAGATGACAAGCAGAAAATTAAATAAAATACTTGTGATACCATACAAGGATTAGTCATATCAAGTGTATGTTTAAAGCCAAAACAAATAATAGCGAACAGTTTTACAATTATCAGCAGATAATTCAACCGGTCACTAAATATGTGGCATGCGAAATTGTACAAATTCAACTCACAAAATTTCAAGCAACTTTTGAAATATCGGTACACTTGGTTAAACATATACATGTACTACAACCTTCAAAATACGGTGCAGCTTTTAGAAATATATCATACTCAGGAAATATGTATATTTTTGGGGAACAAGTATAGTGACCTCAGAAAAGCCATAGGTTTTGTGCCATGTTGTGCATTTTTAGCGGGGAAGGTTGCCTGATATGTTTACTTGTTATTTAGAAATATAATTTGCCTTTGATTCTAGACATTCAAACATTTTTTCTCTCTCTTTCAGATTTTCAGTGCTTGAGGGATATGTGGAAGTTATCATGGTCAACGTTCCTTGGTCTACTGATTAGCGCCTCAGCACTGCTAAATCTGATAATATGGCACTTACAAGAAAACGCTATGGTATGCACGCAACCCTATCTCACAATACTATAACGATACTTCACCCTTTCAATGCTGAGGCTACTTTCGTCTAAGGCATAAGAACACACAACAATTGAAAAGCATCTAAATCCTGACATGTTGGTGCTCATTGGAAAGCTCTCATTGAGTACTTAAGTATGAGTACCCAATTGCCAGGATTTCTGTCATTTTTCAGCTTTTTTCACATTATCTTGTATTGACCAAATTAGCCGCCAATAGTTAAAGGGTTTATGCAGTGCTGAGAGCTCGATTCGGCATGTTACTATCAAGATGTTGTTGGATAAATATTCCTTTGTCTACTCTTTTAAAGTAAAGAAAGTAATACATGTACTTAGCGAAACATTCACGATAGAATAACTGCAATATATTGATATGCAGCAACTACAAAAATAACCCCTCAACATGATTAAACTGTTCTGTAAAGTCGAAAACCAGTAAGCTAAAGAGTCTAGAAAGCGTAACCACTTGTTTTCTATGGAAAGCCGTTCTTGCAGAAAAAGATTATTTGTCTTTAAAGACAAATGAGTTGTGTCGGTTTTTGTTAGAGCTGCACTGACCACTCACGAACTCGAGTGGCTCGAGCATTTGGTCAGGCGAGGCGAACTCGTCTATGTTTGGAACACAAACGTAACACAGCACATCTAACACAAACTTTCTTCTTACTGCTTATCGCTGTCATGTTTTGTTTACAATACCCAATGCATACAGGCAGTGTTGAGCGTTATACTGACCTTGTAGTCTTCTATGCTGGCACATTTTTAAATGAAATAACCATTGAAATGTTAGCAATCTCTAATCAGTAAGTATATCTTCCTTAAAAACCGCACGTCCACGAGCTCATGAGTCAAAATGGTGGTGAGCTCATGAGTTGATATCCCTCTGTGAGTGCAGCTCTAGTATTTGTCTTTAAAGACAATTCATTTGTCATTTAAGGCAGGTAAAATGTCTTAAAAGACAAAGAAAGCTTTTCTGCAAGAACGGCTTTTTATAGTTCTCCGCGTCGAGGTAGAGCGTGTTGAAAAGTCCTATATACTGGTATGTATATATATATACTAGTATATATATATATATATATATATATATATATATATATATATATATATATATATATATATATATATATATGTATATATGTATATATGTATATATATATATATGTATATATATATATATATATATATATATATATATATATATATATATATATATATATATATATATATATATATATACACGTACATATGTACATACATACATGTATGTATGTTGTATGGATGTATGTATGTATGTGTTTGTGTGATATGTTTGATGTGCAGGGACAGAAAATACAATGTTCACTGTATGTGTCTATTGCTTCACACAATAATACGGTTCTAACGTGTATCTTCATCATCGATAGGTATCAACCTCTTCACTGCGCATGCCCAGTGCGGCGAAAGGAAAACACCATTGGAGACTGGACACCCTCCGTGAATATTGCAGTCATGACACGAGCTATTCATCCAGCCCTTCAGCAGATACACTACGTCGGCTAACAGTAGATGACAAGCACAGAGTCCTATTTTGCCCCATCCCCAAAGTCGGTAGTTCTAATGCCTTAGCAATTATGTTAATTCTCTCAGGAGAATCATCGAAACGGGACCCAATGTCTCTATTTAAGTCAAAAGTTCACATACATGACAATGCCAAAGAGAAACTATCTTTAGTGAACGATCCTCCTAGCGAGGTTTCGAAAAAGTTAGCTTCTTACTTTAAGTTTTTATTTGTCAGAGATCCGATCGAGAGACTCTGGTCGGCCTACTTATCTAAGGTCTACTTGTCTTGGGAGACCCTTTTAAACGTGCCTTTTAAATACAGGCGAAATGGAACAAATCCTGACGACTCCTGGACATGTAAATATCATGCCACATTCGCAGAATTCCTCAAAATGGTAGCCTACGAACCAGAGAGGGATGCTCATATTGCGCCTTACAATGTGTTGTGTCAACCATGTGCAGTGAAGTACGACTTAGTGTGGGATCTTAAGGACGGCTTTGAGAGTTTGGTCAAGTTATTGGGAAAAGTGAATGCAAGCAATGACGTAGACATCTCTGATAAGTTGGGAAAGAAGCCATCAGAGGAGTACGCGGTTAGAATTCTCAACAAGTCTATGAAACACTACGTGAAGAAGAGTTGTGGAAATACAAGTGCTTATGCTAATCGCTTGTGGACAAGTCTCATCTGGAGGAATCACATTCCTGCTGATGCTCCCTATCCCGCCATGCTCCGGACCGGAAATGACGTCAATAATGCCATCTTACTCCAGTTATTCCACAATGTAACGCATAATGAATCATATGCACATTCAGACTTTAAACCTGTTTCAAAATATTCAATCATTAACGATGCTTTTCACGAACTTACTGATGACGAATATGCCAAATGGCTGCAAAGTTATATGGCTGACTATAAAATGTTTGGGTTTGAGTTGCCATCGTATTTGAAAAAAAGAACTAAAACAATGGCCAGTGGGCACAAATATTACCCAAATGTTGTATGAATGTTCAATTTAGGTCGGAATATTCTGGACCAATTATGAGCATTTAAGAAGCCTTCAGGTCCTAACATTCCTTGAATGTTCTTATTTGATGTCATATGAATGTTCTACTTTGATCAGAATGTCATGCACCAATAATGAACATTCTTGCAACCTTCAGGTGCGAACATTCCTGGAATGTTCAGATTTGACATTATATAAACATTGAATTGAGATATTTTCTATATCATAAAAACTGAATCGTTATTGAGTGCCTCCACTGCACAGACAACTTCCAGTGTTCAGACAATATTCAGAATCCAAATGATTCATTTAGCATTCAGCTCTGAACATTCTATGAACATTCTCACCTGAACATTCATACAAATTTCATTCTGAACTATGGGGAAATCATTTTTGAATGTTGGGGAGAACATTCCTCGAATGTTCCATGAATGTTACCGTGTCAACTGGATGGAATAAATCCGATGTGTAAAAGGCAACGGTATGCATTTCAAACCACCCCCTGGTTGTGATCGGAGATCGACGTCTCTTTGAACCTGTTATTAAGTCTACAGTTCAGATATTCAATTTCTGCACCAGTCGACCGAACTTCTGCCAGTGCCTGGTTGTACAAAAACCCATGGGTAACATATCAAAAAATTAAACAGGCACATCAATGAAACACTTATTTTGGAAAACCATGGTACGTTCAGTTGTGAGATCATCCATGCATGCATGTCCGGTAAAATGAGTGGCAATCGGGCGTACGGTTGTGTATTATGCTCGTCAACCTACGCATTCAGTGCAGGAATAAAATGTCGGCACTGTTGCAACCGCCCTGCTCTACTATGAAAGGAAAATGATAAGATGGCCATATAGTACATGGTGTTCATTAAAAAGTATACTTTGCCCATTTTGCCCTTTTTAAAGAGCCTTTCCTGCGATAAAAAATCGGAGAGGAGAATGTCCTCTAAATTGTCATAGAGAGCATTAAGACTTGCCAAAATATGGGATGACACATGTACGAACTACCTAGACGTGTATAGTCTACAGTGACCTCTATTACATTTATGACACACACTCACACACTTGTGCGAGTCATCAAGAATGACATGGACTACCTTGAGTAAACGTGTATAGTCTATAGTGTGCTCTGTTACATATATAACTTAAACGTACACAAACCCCACTTGTATAGTCCTCAGTGCATGGGCAGTAGCTAATGACTAAAAGTGAAAAAAAAATGAAGAAATGCATAAACAGATTCATGAAATCAATACTTTTATGCAACAAGGGTTCTGACATGGGTTAGAGGATATATCTGCCTCAATTGTGTAATTAAGTGTAGAGGGTATATCTATAACAGAATGAGGCAAAAGGAAGTCGGGGGGGTATCACCTTTATCCAATCAGAGGTCGGTATAGTTCCAGCCAATCAGAATGGTTGTTTCAGTGTGAAATAACAATAGAAGTATTGATCATTCTATTACAGACTTTGGCCCACTCAGGTCCACATGGTATTGATTACTTGATGAAGCATTTGTAAACCTACTCCCCTAGTACCCTTCTTTTTCTCTTTGGTACTGTTTAAAGGCAGAAGTGTCGCCCAGTTTTGTACAAATTTATTATGTTTGGCGTGTAATGATAAAAATATATGCCCATCTATGATGCGTCATGTCATAATATACTTCCAGTATAAGCCAGGTCTAATTTCTGGGTCATGCAAATAATGGGTATTACTGTAGAACAGGTGTATATCGCGTGACAAAAAATTCGCGAAAGACTGATTTTTCTTCTCATAAGATATAACTTGGCACAGGCATCCCTAAAAATTGGACGAATTATGATATGATACATTGGTAACGTATTCATAAGTTACCAATGTATAATATCACAATGGTTTTGTGAAGTTATTGGACATATTTATATCTTTGTATCAGCCTCGACCGTCTAGGGGTGAAACTCACCGACGGACGCACCATCACCTACAATGGTGGATTTGCGTAACTATGCACCCAATTGATCATGTACGATAAGTTTGCAAGGCCAACACTAGTTCGCGTATTTGCGAAATAATCACACTTACTAACTTTGCCTGTTCTACAGTATATGATGAATTTGTCCTTCAGGGGTGGAAATGTAAAGGTAAAATGGCATGCCCAACTCCAAAGGGACCATACCAATACGGGTCATAAGTATATGTCCACCCTTGTGAAATATTATCAGAATTATTATGTAATAAATGGCATGCCCAAATTTTGAATCATGCCAATACTGCACACCAGGTTTTTATTATTTGTATAAACCCAGCTTTGCCGAGCAGTCCTGTATACCATTGGTTGCATAGATAAAAGAATTTTAAAACCATAAAAACGTCTCTTGCCATATGTAGAAGGGGGATAATAGATAAGGGTCAGAAACTTAGTGACAGTCCACTGGCCCTGAGATGCGCCACCAAATGTGAAAACTAGCTCGAAAGTGACTTTTTCATGTTGGGTACACAAAACACTGACACCAACTAAATCTATAAAGTGTATTTATTCAACTACATCCTTCCCAAACCCACACTCACCAGATTTGATATTGGTGTTTGGCGCCACCTATACTTAGCATCTGTAATACAATAGAGTATCACCATTTAAGTACATTTCCTGCATGCTGGAAAAACACACAGAAATTATGTATATATATATATATATATATATATATATATATATATATATATATATATATATATATATATATATATATATATATATATATATCTATATTATAAGAGAGGAGGCCCAATCCTTTGCAACGCATGATCTCCGTTGCCGCGCCTGTTTGCCTGATTCTGAGTTGGCAGTTTGGTGGACGAGTGTATCTAGATGGTTCTTAACGTAAACACATTTCAAAATATTAATCAAAAAGATGATTTTGATGCTGATTTCTCAACCTCGAGCGCGGCCGGGTTTGGTATGACCACCCGGCGATAGATGGTACTACCGATAGCAAACTTCTGCTTCCACAGTGGGGTTACACTGCACGAACTTTGTTGGTTGTACGGTGGCAGAAGTGCGCTGCCTGTAGTAGTGTTAAGCCTACCCGGGTGATCAAATTGAAATGTACATGAAAGGGTTTAGGCGGCATGGAGTCCCTGGACAGTGCCTGCATGGGCGCTTTAGCGTCCGGACAAATCCCATGGGTGAAAACACAAACAAGGGCAGAGTGCTTCGTCAGAGATGCGTAGAACACACCCATTGCGTGACCAATACAGTTCAGCATACTAGGGTGGCGCATGACTCCATGAGTAACATGCATATTTGAGCTTAAGAAAAATCCGGACGTTTCTATAGTTCAAATAATGTTTTTCAGACAACCAGTATATAGGCTACGGGGGCTGAAATAGACACAATTTAAAAATGATCATTATCAAAAGAACTTGAAAATTGTGACGAAATTTAATGTATATATAAACTTAGAACTACATCCTGTTGTTACCGCACTTTTCAGAAAATGAAAGGTCAGTTTGAAATATCAATGTAAAATAGTTAATAATTTGTAACCATCTATCAGCCCTGCTGTAAATGCTGTGTGCCGTTCCAGGAGGTCGCATCTGAGACTCAAAATAGCAAGCGCTCAGTGCATGTACTGTAAAAGGACTAAGGAACGTGTCTGCTAAGATAGTTACTTATATCAGGTGTGACGAGAGAGAGAGAGGGGGGGGGGGGGGTGGGTAGGAAGAGAGAAACAACAAAGAGAGAGAGAGGGTAGGGAGAGAGAGATACAGAGAGAGTGCGGGGGAGGAAGAGAGATACAACGAGAGAGAGAGGGCGGGGGGAGAGAGAGAGAGAGAGAGAGAGAGAGAGAGAGAGAGAGATACAAAGAGATAAAACGAGCGAGAGAGAGGGGAGGGAAAGATACAACGAGAGGGTGGAGAGAGATACAACGACAGAGAGATACAACGAGCGAGAGAGAGGGGAGAGAGATACAGAAAGGGATACAACGAGAGAGATACGAACGAGAGAGCGGGAGGAAGATAGATACAGAGAGAGAGAGAGAGAGAGAGAGAGAGAGAGAGAGAGAGACAACGAGAGAGAGGGAGAAGGAGAGATAGATACAGAGAGATACAACATGAGAGAGAGGGGAGAGGGAGAGAGATATAATGCGAGAGAGAGGGAGAGAGACACTGCGATAGGGAGGGGGGGGGACAGTCGGACAGACAAACAGACAGACAGATATATGTACAGGAGAGGGGAGGGAGAGAGATACAACGAGAGAGAGAGATACAATGAGAGAGAGATACGAACGAGAGAGGGGAGAGAGAGAGAGAGGGAAGGAGAGAGAGGAGGAAGGAGAGAGAGATACAACATGAGAATGACATACGTTACGCAATACTTTCACTTTGAAAATAGTTTTGAGTAGAAATGATTATGATTGAATATATCCGAGATATCATGAACATTCATTGGCCTATATTCTTTATTACAGCCGATATAATAAACCTTGATCATATTTGTCGACGGTTTATCTGTTTTTTGCCGTAAATATTTATACGTTGGTGACCCTTAATGTGTGGTGTCAGGGATATCTGGGTGCTCTGATATGTTTGCCATTATTAAACATTTCGGGGTTTCCGTCCGGAGGACGGGTACTTTTCTAGTATATATATATATATACTCACACAAAAATCACATATACATATATAAATGTATATATATATATATATATATATATATATATATATATATATATATATATATATATATATATATGTATATATATATATAAATATAAAAATACACACACACACACATATATATATATTTATATATATATATATATATACATATATATATATATATATATATATATATATACATACATACATACATATATACATACATACATATATATATATATATATATATATATATATATATATATATATATATATATATATATATATATATATATATATATATATGTATATATATTATACATACACGTTTGATTTGCATGGTGAATGATTTACGAACTTGATGTTCAAGTTGAGACCACCTTTGCATAATCATCATCAGACGTAGAATGTGACACTATTGTTGCGTCATTTATTTAACACGTGATTTTGTATAGCACAACATCATCAAGGTGCCATACGTTAGTCTAGTAGCATTGAGATTTTTAAGTAAACTATATTTTTGCAGGTTTTTCTTTTTCTTTCTGATTTATGACATCCTTTGAGTAATTTGATCACATTCACATCTGATTGGACAATTATACTAGTTTGACACTTAACCCCATTGAAGACAAACCATTAAGGACAATTTCTCTTTTACATTATCCTTACCATAAGACACACCTGAGAGTGGGAGAAAATTCGATTTTCAATTCTTTTTCCTTTAAGAAAAATGAGTGAATTTCTCATTAATGGAAAATTCATTTGACAATTTTGTATAAAGAAAAATGTTTTTTCTTTAAAGAAAAATCCATTTCTTCTTCCAGTGAAAGAGAGTTTCAAAGAGGTAGTTCCAGTCACATGTCCATTATTGAGAAAAGTGTAGTAAATGTTGTTTCACAGCAAAATATTTAATATGGCACTATTCATCATGCAAGACAGTAATCCAGTCGAACTTGCATTAACGACAGCTGCGGCTAACTCTTTGTTTTAGAGTGAGGCCTCAAGTGAATATCTACACTTGTCAAAATGCTGCCCTATCACTGGGTATAATGGTTAACTCTGATATAACCCTACGCTATTTGATTGTAGAGGAATCTGTAACAAGTGTTATTTCACTGCCACATATAGATGACACAATCAGTTTTTCTTTTAAGAAATGTGAGACATTAGAACCTAGTTCAGTGTTATGTTGTAGTTATACATTAGAACATAGGTCAGCGTTGTTACGGTGGTACATTAGAACCCAGGTCAGCGTTGTGACAGCACTTGAGACATTAGAACCGACGTCTGTGTTGTGACGAAGGGACATTAGAACATAGGTCAGCGTTGTGACAGTGGGACATTAGAACCGAGGTCTGTGTTCTGACGGTGGGACACTAGAACATAGGTCAGCATTGTGAAAGTGGGACATTAGAACCGAGGTCTGTGTTGTGACGGTGGGACATTAGAACATAGGTCAGTGTTGTGACAGTGGGACATCAGAACTGGGGTCTATGTTGTGACGGTGGGACATTAGAACATAAGTCAGCATTGTGACAGTGGGACATTAGAACTGAGGTCTGTGTTGTGACGGTGGGACATTAGAACATAGGTCAGTGTTGTGACAGTGGGACATTAGAACTGGGGTCTATGTTGTGACGGTGGGACATTAGAACATAAGTCAGCGTTGTGACAGTGGGACATTAGAACCGAGGTCTGTGTTGTGACAGTGGGACATTAGAACATTGGTCAGTGTTGTGACAGCACTTGGGACATTAGAACCTAGGTCTTTGTTCTGACGGTGGGACATTAGAACATAGGTCAGCATTGTGACAGTGGGACATTAGAACCAAGGTCTGTGTTGTGACGGTGGAACATTAGAACATAAGTCAGCGTTGTGACAGTGGGACATTAGAACCGAGGTCTGTGTTGTGACGGTGGAACATTAGAACATAAGTCAGCGTTGTGACAGTGGGACATTAGAACCGAGTTCTGTGTTGGGACGGTGGGACATTAGAACATAGGTCAGTGTTGTGACAGTGGGACATTAGAACCGGGTTCTATGTTGTGACGGTGGGACATTAGAACATAAGTCAGCGTTGTGACAGTGGGACATTAGAACCGAGGTCTGTGTTGTGACAGTGGGACATTAGAACATTGGTCAGTGTTGTTACAGTGAGACATTAGAACCTAGGCCAGCCAGTAGTGTCACGTTGGTACATTAGAACCTAGGTCAGTGTTGTTACAGTGTCTTTTACATAATCTAGATCAGTGTTGTGACGCAGGGATATCAGAACATAGATCAGTGCTATTAAGGTGGGACATTGTAACCCAGATCAGTGTTGTCCAATAGAAGTGCAAGGGCGCTGTAAGCCTCTACATCAACATTTTCAACCCACTCAGCTTACATCCCCTGCTCTCCCCTTAAGAGCGGGCAGGAGAATGGAGTATTAAATTATTAATCGGCGCAGCAGCTAAGGATCGAAGGCCTAGTGGTCGTCAGTTGTCTATTCGCCGCCGCCGCCGCTGGGTGCACGTGTTCGCGGCTAAGCTTGGCTCTGATAATTCTCGGTGGACTGAAGCTCAGTAGCAAAGCAGGTTGCTCAGTGTTCGAGCAGTCGTCGTGGCGAGGTAAGCTCCTTATATCGTCTTCTACTTAGTGCCTTTAAGCGGCAGTCGCACTGTCACACGATGCAGAGGGACCCATGTGTGCGTGTGTGCGGGGTATGAAGTAGCAGTTAGCCCCTTCTACCGCCTTCTACCTCGTAGTGCCTAGCAGCAGTCACCTAGTCTTATGCCATCTGGTGCAGAGGAAACCATAAGTGTGGGGTAACTAAAGCGACGTATTAGGTAACAATGTGAACGTGCCAGATCATTCTATACGTAAATATTCACCTGTATGGATTCCCTTTAATCCAAGAATGATGTAGAAGGGAACACGCGGGTGGGTTAACTATGTAGCATATTGCATTCTTTCAGCGTGGTTTATTGCGGAATGTGTGTGTGTGTGTGTGCTACTAGCCATATGCGGCCACTTTTCTGAAATAAGATTTGCTACTAGTCTTGCGTTGAACACAGCATTGCAGTTTGACATATCGTCGCCGCAGAGGAAAAACAATGCATGCGTGTACTTTTCTCTCTATGAGGCAAAATATCATCTCTGCCTGCAATGAAGGGGGTCTTTCTTGCCTGTCGACTCTCTACTCACAACACTGTGCCTCAAATCATAAAGTTATAAACATATCTTGCGAATATAATTTACAACTATAAGGTCAAGAAACGTAGGGGATGCTAGCCTCAAACCTATGACTTCTAAAAATGCAATGGAAAAATTATATGTGCTGTTCAGTAACCGTAGGAACATCTGTCTGTATGAGTATGTTAATTGGCCTCATAAGGTAAAGAAAGATATCATATTTCCATTACCTTCTGAAGCAGCCTTTCGCTATTTGCTGTGGTCAACAACTATGCTACAGCTGTCTGAGTTACACAGGGTTTCTTCAGATGATTGCACTAAAGCCTCCGACCTCCCCATCCCCCGAACAAAAAGTGTGTGTTTCTGTAAAACAACTTAAGTATATTTCTGAAAACGTCACAGATAATTGTCCAGAAATCTTCCTAATCGGCAAAGAAAACAATGTGTTTTTGTAAAACAAGTGTACTTCTGCAAACGTCACAGATAATTGTCCAAAGTCTGCATCCTCCTCAAGAAAAAAATGTATACGTGTTTCTGTAAAACAAGTGTGCTTCTGAAAATATCATAGATAATTGTTCAGAAGTCTTCCTCTTCCCCAAAGAAAACAATGCGTGTTTCTGTAAAAGAAGCATATCTTTGTAAATGTCACCAATAGTTAATAATCATGTGCGCTTGGCTGTCAATGCAAATTACTAAATAATGGCAGAGAAGCAACTTTGGGGGTTTTCATGTGTCCTAAACTGAGAACACTTACATCTCTAACATGAGTGTGAGTAAATATGTGTATTGATTGGTAACGTGTGATATGCAGCGGTGTAAAGTAACAACTAGCATTAGCTTACCGGTAGAGAATAGGTTGGAAGTGTGCAAGTGGAAAATGCTACACTTGCCCCGGGTAAAGATCAATTCCTGCGTGTGTTTACACTGAAATGATCCGTAGCAAGTCTACGTGAGGCCTTACCCTTATACCAGCCTGCAGGCCCACTCTCAAATGGCGCTCCAGCTAATCCCATTTCAAGAGATCGATTACATTAAAGCGACTGTTGTTGACTAGTACAACGCATGGGTGATGCCAGCTCAGCGAAAATAGTAATATATGTCTTTAGTATTTACATAGTGAACTCAGGACCATATTGACTCGTGTAGCTATCATGGTATTATACTGCCTTGTACCACAGTTGCTTGCCTTCCACCAATCAGAGGCCTGGAAAATTGTAGGGTTATAGCCCAAAACCCAAAGGTGTTACCCAATTTAGGGTGCTCTGCCAAGCTTTTCTCACAAGAGGCATGCATCCTACCCTTTAGTCTAGTCAAAAAAGCGGTTAGTGCTATTTGGCACATAATCAATGTCTAATTGGTGGTTCTATATCTAGGATAAAAATTTGTAGAAAACGATTTACTATGTTCAATGGTTGTCAAATTGTCCCGCGTGCTATTTCAAGGTAAATTAAGCCACCATTATGCAAACCTATGTATGTTGACTTACGATGTCTTTGCCACTTTAAAACTTTCTGTGGTGAAAGAGTATTATACGATCAGTCCTGAAGTGGCTGTCATGTATCTTATGCATGTAAATATGCAAATCAGTGCAGCCATGCCATACATAGTTGGATTGTTTTACCAAGTATTAGGTGGTTAAACGGCCCGATACCATTTTCCTAAATTACAAGCAATATCTCTCTTGATAAATGAAACAAAAGTAAGCTAATTTGGAGTTCGAACATGATTTTATGGGGTTTTATCCCACTATCCATATGTTGAGAAAATAGCCGTTAGATAAGGAAAATATTAGAAAAAATTACTTTGAAACTGAAATCCTTATCTAACAAATCTGAAATGAACATGATGAAAAAAATTGGGTGGCTGTAAAAATTGATTACCCAGTTGCTCGGGACAACCAACATAACAAAGAAAATACATCAACACCAGTTTTACACTAGAATTCTTTTAGACATTGAAATTTTAAGAATGAGAATATATTTGCTTTACCGTTGGAAATAGTCTTAGTTGGGTACATACCGATCGTATCTTAATCTCTGATATGAGCTATTTAAAGCAGAATCATGTTTCCAACGATTATCTTAGCTCTTTATCTAATCATAAATCAATTATAATTTCCTGAATAGTTGGTCGATCTCCTCTTTTTTCCTAGTGCATATTACAAAGCCTTTCAGCAGACTTAAGTTCTTTGTTTTCCCTCAATGGAGCTAGAGGTAGCTCCGCTATGAATCCTCTGGCTTTCTGCGGGCCTTGAGCAACCGCTGGCATTAGAACTTGGATAACATATTTTCTTAACTATGTTCTGTGGTAACTATGGGCAGCCACTTTTAAAATTTGGCCTGAGTAATCAGGCTCTTGGTCGTAACCTAATATTATCAAAATGAGTCCCATTCCAGCCTCAACTAAAACTCAAATGACTTATCTATTCATTCCTTGAAAAAAAACACCTTATCATCAAAAATTGAATATCTATGTTGTTGGTGTTCATCATGACAACTCTGCAAATTGGGCATTTGGGGCCTGTTCTGCTGGACCTGTTCTCTAAGGCGTTGCCTCTGTCTGCTTGTTGTATCTAATCACTGTTTGGGTTCAAATCCCTGTCGGTGTCTGAAAGAAAGTTGCCGGTGACTTGGGTTAGGCGTTGGTCTTCGTCGGGGACTCCCGTTTCCTCCACCAGTTACAATTTTCTAGTCAATACTCTGCTGCAATATGGCAGGACAAGTGATGACAATCAAAATTCCCCCACTTCCAACTAGCTAATCACGACTAAGGCGCAATATAGCAGAACAAGTGACGAAAGATCAAAATTCGATATTCCATTCCATACAATGTTCTTGAGGAAGCCTCCCTTATTTCCTGCACAGAGGATGTAAAAATTGTTCCCGCTAGCCAAGGTGCAGCGCGCATCCCCGGCTCAAATCGATCTCCCTCGCTGCTGTCACGTGCTTGAGGTTAGTGTGAACCATTTATTGCCAATTCCCTCTGATGCATTGCGCGCCTGATCAATAAACACGTGGTTGAAGACGAGCCTCAGACGTAAGGTAGAAAGTAGGTCAAACGTCAAGTGCATGAAAAACAGCATCGACCAAATGAGCAGCAGTCCTTGGCTCTGGATTATAGTAGGCGCCCAATCTATCCATGTTAGATCCATCGGAACGCATTCGTTCTTGGCATCACTTGTTTCTCAGTATTGTATTGTATTGTATGTTTATTGACTGTACTCTTGATGTACAAAATCATATCAATTACAAAGTTTTTATACTAACAAGACAAATAAATAGGCAAAACAAATAAACTGGAGACTAATAACTGTGTGTAAAGTATAAGAAATACAAAATAAAGAATACGAACTATAACACAAAAATATAACTTATGTAGAATACATAATACAAATTTCTATAGTTTGAGTCGATCATAATAAGGAAAGACTAAAGGATGTAGTGAGATTTTAATAAGTACAAGTGAGACTTCAGTGTGCCAGAGGGATTGCTGTTCGCTCGGTATGAGCGTTCACAGCTTCCAAGACCGGAATTGTGCACAGTGTATGAGTACCTCTTAAAACCTTTCTGAAATACAACAAAAAACGAACCCTTCACCGATCGATACTAGTAGCATCCGCGATCTATGTGTGACGCAATTCTACATCGATATCTACTTGGCTACCTTATGTAGTGGAAAAAAACTTCATTATATACAGAATATATATATATATATATATATATATATATATATATATATATATATATATATATATATATATATATATATGTATATATATATGTATATATATATGTATATATATATATGTATTTATATATATATATATATATATATATATATATATATATATATATATATATATATATATATATATATATATATATATATATATATGTGTGTTAAAGAAATGTTTAAATTTAAATGTTTGTTTTTTTGCAAAACATGACCAATTAAGCCTATCAGATATTTCACTTCAACTATTTCTGATACGAATTATATTTTAAAACCAGTACTAGTGACCTTCATTTAGTGGTACTGTCTTTTGATTGGTCTTGGTCTTAACTATTGCAATAAGGGCGAGTATAGTGGTGCCACGTACCAGGCGACACTTTTCATAGCTCTTATCGAATCCCCCAGGACTTATATATTGAATGTGCTCCTGGACTAAACTATTCGGACACCCCTGATAGTGCATAGTTTTAATAGCAGCAAAAGGTTTACAGGTAAAGTTGGAAGGTTGTATAAAAGGGGGTTGTTGGGGAGGGGGTTTCGATGACCGCTGGTGATGAGAATAAAGTTCCATTATTTTCATCCTACGATTCAATCCACCCAGGATGTTATATTCACCCATCTGGATAGGTAGAAGCTGACGGAGATAGGTTCTCAGCGAAGGCACGACATGTATCGATCAATCTCTGTGCGCATTCTGAGCTTATTCGGCTGAGCAGTAGCAACGTTCGTAACGTCCGTAATACCATTTGCCAGGTGCTGAAGTTGCCCTTTTACAGTCCGTGTGAGTGTGTGCGTCGAACTGGGAAATATTCTCGTTAAGAAGGATTTACTGATTTATGATATAGATTTATATATATATATATATATATATATATATATATATATATATATATATATATATATATATATATATATATATATATATATATATATATATATATATATACATGGACGTTGTGATGCCTCTTCCATGTGTATCTAGTATGTTTTGATGGGACGTATTCATTGATATTTTGTTCACGTGAACACACCAGGCGCTGGTACGTGATGGATATATTTTGAGATGTTAAACCTGTACTAATTATATCTCTGTGTCACTGGCATGATTTCTACCATATTGTTGAAACACATCCGCATCATGATCGGGAATGGCGAGCTAAACTGCTCGGCTGTATACCTGTCCATAGAGCTGCATCACACTAGTGTGAGGAACACAGATTGTTTAGCCTAGCCCTTTTGCTGCTGCTGGTGCCTAATTTGGCCAATACAAAAATGATGCAAAAAATCCCCTGGAAAATGACTGGAAAAAACACTCATCTGAGAGGGCTATCAATTGCATACCAACATGATAGGGTTGAGATGATTTTCAAAAGTGTTTGCGTTTTTGTGCTTTGAAAGAAAGTAGTATTAGCATTGGAATGGTTAATAGCTTGCAGGGGCCGATCCAGCATAGACAGACTAGCAACATGACAGGTGCTTGAAACTAGCGGTCGGGAGTCTGGGCCCAAATGGTTGTTGATGATCTGAGATGCATTCTTAATACTACGATTCCTGGCACTTCAAATGGAATATCTCAATCATTTGGTTTTAAAGAAATTTGATTTTTCTTCTTGTACAGGTGAACTTGGATATGACGGACCACTGTACGACGGATTTTTGCATATGACGGACGATATGCTTGGTCCCAGTCCGATGCATATCAAGTATTCGTCATATGTATACGACGGATTTTGCATATGACGGACCAATTTTCCTGGTCCCATTGAGTCCTTCATATCCAAGTTCATCTGTATCTTAATACATTCTTTTACCTAAATGCTCATAGTACTTGTTACATGTTACACTGTTACAAGTTACGCTGTGTTCACCTGGTCACATTACTTCAGAAGGACTCGGACTAATGCACCAGTCAATTGAATCCCTGGGAGGGGGGGGGGGGGGGGGGGCATGCGGGGATACTGCTCAGGCACTCAGGTACAGAGGGGGGCCGCACCCGCGTTACGTATTTCGCGGAAGAAGGGGTCTTTTTTTAAGACCTCCGCATGTCCGCGATTTTGTAAAAGAAGGGTACTTTTTTGTACCCAGGTACGAAGTATGGGGGTCAAAATCCCCTTACAATCCAGGAAACATACGCGGCTCTGACGCCGAAGTATCTGGCTAACGAGTTTGCTGCCACCACTTGCTGCCGCTTAGACACGCAGAGGATTATAAAATCTGAAGTTGAAATACGTGTTCCCGTTCATCCAATGTCAGTGTTTTGATAAAAGAAGGGGTGTTTATTTAGTGGAAAAAATTAGCGTTTTAATGAAATAAGGGTGCTTTTTTGGCCAGAAATCAGTGCTTTAGGGGTATTTTTTAATTTTGATAACGAACGTATGCGCCCCCCTAAATACCCAAGTGCCCCCCGCGGGGTATGACGTCACTATTCAAATCCCCGCCTATCATGCACCGCCTCGACGGACAGCACCAATATAATCACAGTAATCCCGGTACACCGGGCAGCTATTTTAAGCAGTATTTAGCAGAAGCACCGTGTTTCCCGGCCAAGTCCCGCCCCCCCCCCCTCCCAGGGATTCAATTGACTGGGGCATAACTCGTTGCAAAGTCCCCAACTCAAAAGTCAGGATTAGTGCCATATTTCCAAAACTGTCTAGTAGACAGTTATTTCGGTACGTATTCAAAATTGAGTATTTGCATTTGTGTGAGACCATGGAAGTGGAGTGACGCTGATATCAATTGCTCCCCGGATCGCCACTCGTGCGACTCTTGTTCCCCAAATTGCTGCTGTATGCGCAATCCTACGAGTCTAACAATTAATGTATGTAAAATACAGTACATGTATTTGCATTTGTGTGAGACCACATAAGTGGAGTGAGGCTAATATAAATTGCTCTCCGGATCACCACACCAGCAACTCTTGTTCCCTAAATTGCTGCTGTATGCGCAATCCTATGAGTCTAACAATTAACTCATGTAAAATACAGTAATGGCATTTGTGTTAGACCACATAAGTGGAGTGAGACTGATATAAATTGCTCATTGGTCCACCACACCAGCAACGCTTGTTCCCTAAATTGCTGCTGTATGCTCAATCCTATGAGTCTAACAATTAACATATGTAAAATACAGTACATAATATTTATTTGCATTTGCGTGAGACCATATAAGTGGAGTGAGACTGATATAAATTGCTCATCGGTTCACCACACCATCAACACTTGTTCCCTAAATTGCTGCTGTATGCGCAATCCTATGAGTCTGGCAATTTAATCCTCAATGCCCTAACGAGTTAACGCCGAGCTGCCCTTAAAGCCAGCCTGGCTGTGGCAGAGGTGAGCAATCTGCCTCGCTCCTCACAATTACTTCCTCAGGGAGAGGCCGCTAAGATCTAGCTAAGATCTGGTGGCGTCATTGGATCTCTCTCTCTCTCTCTCTCTCTCTCTCTCTCTCTCTCTCTCTCTCTCTCTCTCTCTCACACACACACACACACACACCCATACACAGACACACGCTCTCTCTCTCTCTCTCTCTCTCTCTCTCTCTCTCTCTCTCTCTCTCTCTCTCTCTCTCTCTGTGGAAAAGGCTGGCGACTTGTGCTGTAGACATTATATTCCTGAGTAATAGGCCGCCAGGATTTAGTGGCATCATTACCCCCCCCCCCCCTCTCTCTCTCGGCAGACTTAGAAGCACTCCTAGGTTAACGATTTTACGAAATGCACATTACTGTAAATCAATGTTGAAATTTGACCACAATGAAAATAGAATACTGCATGTATGTATATTTATTAACTGTAATTTCACAATTACAAAAGTATACTCTACATATATCTAAACATATTGGACAGCAAGTGGTGTAGCCATCTGATACATAGAACATAGAACAAAAGGGAATAGAAATAGAGAAAATTAATACATACTAAATATAACTTATCAACATAAATCTCAAGGATTTAAACATTGTTGGTACAGAAAAAGTAATAAAGAGGAGAGAGGATTGATAAGGGAATTAAACTTCCTTTAATACAAAAGTATTTCACTATAGCATTTGATACCCGTTTAGTAGTAATTAATAAGGAGTCTCAAGCTCTGAAATAAAAACTTTTTTTACCCCTTGCTTTTCAATAAAAGGAAATACAGAAAAGTTTATAGAGATAACAGTGAGGCAAGGTTGTCTCTTACCCTATTCCGTCTCTTTTCACAGTAACTAGCCTATACATTTTATAGACATGTATAGCCACTATCCTCAGAAACGGTATGGCAACTTCTGATTGAGTGTCTTCTGGCAGACCTCCTAGGAGGGTTGTGAACATGTCAGTTGAGTTTGATAGGATTGCACAGTTAGTGGCAATTGCTTGCTCTAAGCTTTCTATCTCTCTATGCATGGCTTCCCTAATTTTTTGAAGATTAGGGTAATGCATAATAACGTGCTCTGCATCTTCAATTGCCATATTTTCACACAAATCGCAATACTGTTTCTCTCCTAAACCGGTAGTTATCACATTTCAAATCACTAGCCTTGCATAAAATCTTAGCCATAAGTTCACACTGATACATTAGTTCTGGTATTTGGTCACCTAATTGCCACCATATTAACAGGCAGACTTTTTTCATTTTTTTTCCTCAAATTTATAGTTGACTTAAATAAAATGGTTCTGTACCCCCAATCTTGGTCTTCTATGTGCCATGCACATTTCCACACAATATCCTTCTCTCCAATATATTGTTTTCTGAATATGAATTAAAACAGACTTATACTTGTAACATAATATGTCTAATCATGTCAAAGTCATGGGATGTTATGAGATGTTGAGACAGGAAATAAACGTGTTTAGTATGTGCATTCTTTTCCATTCAAACTGTAAAACAAGTTAGTCTGTCCTCCATTTATTTTGTTCCTTCCGCTATGGAATTTCCATCTTTTAAATAATGATTCTTGCAAAATCACCATTTCCAAAATGCATGGCCAGTCTTTTATGCGGTTTACTTGCTCGGACAACTAAATCTATAGATCACCTAACTCATAGCACCAGTTACCTCTGGTAGGACTGCATGTACCCAGTTAAAGTCCAGGGTGGTTTGTCAAGTGATATGCATATATCATGCATATGCGCATGTGCATGTGTAACGATATAATAAAATAAGTGTTTCAAAAAAAAGTAATGTTCATATCAATTATCATTTTACTTTGAAATTTCCAAAAGTCATATTGAAAAAGCAGAAATGCGCCGTAAGAATTTTAAATTGCAGAACACAGGGTTTAACTGACAGTTGACTCAGCATGACCAACCAACATGGGGCTGACCAGCACATGAATTTCCAGCACCCCTATTAGTATGTTGCCGATTACATGGTGTGATTAGTAGGAAGGCCTCCACTCTTTTTACTCCTATAAAACTATAAACATATCAAGACATGGTTACATGCGTTTCAAATTTGCAGTTGCTGATTTTGCAACAAGCAAATATAACTTTAGTTTCTCCATGCATACCTATGCAAATTATGGTATTCCTAATTAGCATAATGACACTCTTTTCCAGTAATTGTCTCACCGAATTTCAGACAAAACCCCTGGTCACAAACCTTATGTTAAGTTATGAGACCTAAGAATGAAATGCATGTCGGGCATAAGCCTTATTATATAACTTAACACGTTATTATTTTATTATCCTCCTTTTTTGTTGAATACCATAACTGTCAAATTATTCCAATATTGAGTGATAGCAGGTTGGATAATACGATCACATCTGATTGTTATGTAAAGTTTCCTGTTCTTCTTATTTCCGTTAATGTGTAAAAAATATTTCTGTAGGCCTGTCTTTTTTGACAAGCTCAGTCGGATCAATAACAATTGCTATAGTTAAGACCAAGTGTAGCACTACATTGGCGAGCGTGTTGCAATTGCCTGCACGTGTAACCCTAGGGAATGAAGAGCACTCGTAGTAATATGACCTTTTATGCTTGCTATACAGTTCACATTCTTTATGGGGGGGGGGGGGGGGTGCATCCTTGCAAAGATAGGATAGCAGGGTAGGCAGATAGGTAAGCGGGAGAGGGTGGGGGCGTTGGGGGGTCGGGGTTCTTACAGTGACATCTTAAACAAGCTCATTAGAGTCAATAAAGCTTTCTACAGCTAAAACTTAGTGTAAGTCTACATTGGTGAGCGTGTTAAAATTCCTTGCACGTATAACCTTGGGACTGGACCTTTACCATTCATTTTTTTGAGGGGGCGGGGGGGGGGGGGGGGGATGTATCTTTGCAAAGATGGGATAGAAGGGTCTTTTTCATGCGGTTGTCACACTACTGCCAGAGCACAGAAAAAAGTAGGCATATAGTTAAGGAGAGGGGCTTGAGGGGTTAGAAGATAGCATTGGATTGCAGGGGTTTGGGCAGTATCCAGATATTTGTGAGTGCCATCACCAGATGGATATTAATCTTGTCTGTATCCATGATATGTTACTAGCAATTCTTGGGATTATACTTGGTATACATCATGTTGACTCCAATAAAAAATAAATAGACACCACTAAGATGATATGCTCTTTTTGTGGCGCTGTATAAGCAATGAATTGGTTAAGAATAAAATGTTACCGTGAATCCAATGTTTCTTAAGTTATGAGGGATCATTACTAGGCTTCTTCAAACAAAATGCAAACCTCATGAAAGTTGAATCGGCAGCGTCACATGCGAGTCATATCTAAACACATTAGAAAGCAATGTATATTGACTACCATCTACATAGAACTACTTCTAAATCAAATGCCCTCATTGTGTGAGTTCTATTGACGTGCGTCCTTCAGCTGGTCATATATGTGTTAAGACGTGGGCAAGACAGCCAGGCAATATTAATAATGCATGCAAGGCTAGCCTGCATTAGTGCTTGAGAAGGAAATGTTTGTTGGAGTAGGCAGTCAGGCACATCTGCCTTACGATAACGACCCCACACTGTATTAAAGCAATCTTAAGCGTTAGAAAGCTAGGCAAGCACTGCAAGGCGCCTACACCTTGCCCTCTCTGAAGAGAGCTTGGCGATCATTGACTAGCTCCTAGTCTATGATTTCATTAAACTATGCTTTTCTCTATTCTGATCTGTACATCATTTGCTTATGTTTAGGTGTTAGTTTCTGTGGCTGGTGATGGATGCAAGGGTGGTGGTCACACTGGTCAGTCAGAAACTGGAAAAATCTCACTGTGGGCCAACTGGTGTGAAATTTAAGAACTAAATCAGTTTGTACATTTGTACAGTTTGTATAGAGTACTAGTAGTTGGTATAGTTTTCATGTACAATATATAGAGATAAAAAATCTTGGCCTAGGGCTAGGCTAGGCGATCACTGCTAAGCACGCACCTTGTTTATTCAGTAGAGGGCCAAGGTTGCTGCGGCCCACCCCTTGACCACTCTGTAGAGAGCTGGGCGAGGGATGCTAGACCAATTCCTTGACCACTCTACAGAGAATTGGGTGAGGGCTGCTAAGCCCACTGTAGAAATCTGAGCGAGGGTTTCACTGCCACTAATATTCTCTTAATGATGCCAGGGAAACCGGAACATCTTTAAGGGATGGGTATCTTTATTTTACTCAATCAATTTATCGTTCTTCCTATCTGTCAGTCTGTCTGTTTCCCCTATTATCTATCGATCAGTGTGTGTTCATTCCTTAAGTGCTTTTAGTGTAAAGGGACGTATCCAAATAACATGTACGTCATCGAATAAATAATGACAAGCACAATGGCATAAAGACCTCACCTTTACATTATTGATAAAACAACCATTAGCTACCTTTGAACTGTTGGTTAATGGACCGCAGTTGCTCTTACGTGTTACCCTATGCTGATGTCAATACTAATTTTATCACGCAGCCCTCGCCAGGCCAATGGTACATTACAAGGTTACAGAGAGAATTCCTCCGAGATTGATATGAGATAGGGGTTGCGAGTTCTACAACAGCGCTGTAACCTGAAAGAGTGACCTGTGAGTTACCCCTAATTTATTCACTATTATATAGAGGCAAAGGTAAAGGTATTCGGTTGACAGTCTTGTATCCACCGAAGTGCTCGCACGACCTTGCTTCCCTAGCCGGCCTGTACACACCGAGACCATTTCAATCCCCCGAGAAGCTGGCAACATACACATGTAGTGCGCAAGGTCTAAACACTGCCATATACAATGCTAGGTACCCATTTTCCAGCTGGATAGACTGAGGCAATACATGAAATAAACTGTCGTGTACATCATATCATGATTTTAAACGAATTGATTAAAGTTATGAGGCCAATATAATATTTTATTGGGATAATAACAATGCTGTTGACGACGTTCATTTTTAGGACACCTAAAATACCATTCGTTGTCACGACGACAGGTACCTACATTCTCCCACGACAGAAGTAACTACATTCTCCCTCGACAGAGGTCGCAGAGGCCGCTTTCAAAGATGATAAATTCTTTACCCTTGTTGTGAAAATGGTGTACGGTAAGATGTCTGCGTTCAGCAGCCTGCTTTTTGCAGACAACTTGCCGTACACCATTTTCACAACGAGGATAACTGATAATATCAGTACTGTCTGCCTGCGGGATAAGACATTTGAAAATCGAAATGAGGTTATCAAATACGCTCATTTAGACCTGACGTAAAATAAATGGTTCCAATTATATCTGAATGGCGAGGACCGGCTAGTGTTCATGGATATCTTTTTCCACAATGATTGCATAATCTGAGTCTCGAAAGACGCATACTCCATTTCTTCACAGTCTGAGTTGCACGAAGCATGATTGATGGATGTGCTCCTTGACCATAAAATATTCAGTTCCCATTTCTGGTAGTTCCGCTGACGTTTAGGGCCAACGTCTTGGGAAAAAGACCAGTACGTTAACACACATATTACCATATGGAAATGCCCGTCAGAATACAGACAAGCAGAACTGTTTATGATAAATAAAATTCTGCCTGATGGTTTACTATGTAAAAACCACGCATATTTTTCGTTTAGGGGTGGCCTACAGTAAGGTCAAAAGTGTGCATTTGGCGCACGAGGTGCCTCTCCCTATGAATAAAGAAAACTACTACTACTACTACTACTACTACTATTACTACTACTACTATTTCTGATAATAATAATAATGATAATAATAATAATAGTAATAGTAATGATAATAATGATACTAATAATAATAATAATAATAATAATAATAATAATAATAATAATAATAATAGTAATAATAATAATGATAAATATTACAATAATAATAGAGTGAGCAGTTTGTGTACAATATACCAAAGACTATTCGACTGTTTTGATATTCTCCCTAATACGTATGGTAGGACACGCATTTCTAGAGCGAGGCTGTTTATGGCGAAGTGAAGTGGTCTCTCTCCGTGCGGGCGTCGTTTTATAATAGCACACTCTAGAAGCCAAGAGTAGATTTATGTAGGCAATCACCAATTTATTATCAAGCTGCGTAGGCCATGTTTTGCCCCCATGTGGTTCATGGTAGGCTTGCTGGAGACAAAAGCATCTCTCGCGAGTGAGGAGAAAACAGTGCCAGACCTATTCGCAGTGGCTTCTACATGATTAGAGTGAATTCATAAATATATCTAAACCCGAGATGGCATTGAGTCTTATCAATGCTAAGGGAAGATACCTTTGATAAGGGAAGAGGCAGGGAGCGAATGTTGCACTCTGCGTTAGCCCACTTGGCCACAGAGGATTCCCATCAACTGGCGTATAAGCTGAAACTGGCATGAGACCTTTGCTAAGGGAAGATGGCGAGAGCGGAGGTTGCACAATGCGTTAGCCCACTTGGCCATAGAGGATTCCCATAGACTGACATATAAGCTGAAACTGGCATGAGACCTTTGCTAAGGGAAGATGGCGAGAGCGGAGGTTGCACAATGCGTTAGCCCACTTGGCCACAGATGATTCCCATCAAATGGCATATAAGCGGAAAGTGGCATGAGACCTTTGCTAAGGGAAGAGGCGGCAAGCAGAGTTGCACAATGCGTTAGCCCACTTGGCCATAGAGGATTCCCATCAACTGGCGTATAAGCTGAAACTGGCATGAGACCTTTGCTAAGGGAAGAGGCGGCGAGCAGAGTTGCACAATGCGTTAGCCCACTTGGCCATAGAGGATTGCCATCAAATGGCATATAAGCTGAAACTGGCCAGGGCTCGACGCTAACAGTGGTCCTCTGGCCCCCGGCCAGTAAAAATTCCCCAAAACGGCATCGGACCAGGAAAAAAAGATTTCGACTGGTCCTACAGGGACATCAACTGGCATATAAGCTGAAACTGGCATGAGACCTTTGCTAAGGGAAGAGGCGGCGAGCAGAGTTGCACAATGCGTTAGCCCACTTGGCCATAGAGGATTGCCATCAAATGGCATATAAGCTGAAACTGGCCAGGGCTCGACGCTAACAGTGGTCCTCTGGCCCCCGGCCAGTAAAAATTCCCCAAAACGGCATCGGACCAGGAAAAAAAGATTTCGACTGGTCCTACAGGGACATCAACTGGCATATAAGCTGAAACTGGCATGATACCTTTGCTAAGGGAAGAGGCGGCGAGCAGAGTTGCACAATGAGTTAGCCCACTTGGCCATAGAGGATTGCCATCAACTGGCAAATAAGCTGAAACTGGCATGAGACCTTTGCTAAGGGAAGAGGCGGCGAGCAGAGTTGCACAATGAGTTAGCCCACTCGGCCATAGAGGATTCCCATCAACTGGCAAATAAGCTGAAACTGGCATGAGACCTTTGCTAAGGGAAGAGGCGGCGAGCAGAGTTGCACAATGAGTTAGCCCACTCGGCCATAGAGGACTCCCATCAACTGGCAAATAAGCTGAAACTGGCATGAGACCTTTGCTAAGGGAAGAGGGGGAGAGCGGAGGTTGCACAATGCGTTAGCCCACTTGGCTACAGAGGACTCCCATCAAATGACATATAAGCTGAAACTGGCATGAGACCTTTGCTAAGGGAAGAGGCGACAAGCGGAGTTGCACAATGCGTTAGCCCGCTTGGCCACAGAGGACTCCCATCAGCTGGCCTAGGACCTTTGCTAATGGGAAGATACAGCGAGTGGGGGTAGCACTCTAAGTTAGGGTATTGCGTGTTTTGACTTAACACGCCTTTCTCAGTAATCAGCTTAGATGAATAGTTCTGTCACAGGCATT
>OZ012686.1:28453459-28473228 GCA_963942565.1 Maea johnstoni
TCATGTTGGTATTCATTGGACAGCTCTCGCTGAGTACTCTCAGATTGAGTACCCATGTGCCAGGGTTTCAGTCAATTTTCCAGCCAAATTAGCCAGCAGCAGCATAAGGGTTAAACCCCACATGCTCATACACGGTCACTTTGTTGGGAGTCCACACACCAATTATTTTACATACCTATGATGGCGCATGGGATTAATTTGTGGATGAATGACTATTTTGAGATTTTACTTATGTTAAAGCCCACACCCCTCTCCTCGTAATAAGATCAGCTGTGACCTTCTGGGCTAAACATCACAGAGTTTCACAGAGGCTTGCAAGCACGCATTAATTTGTGAATGAATGGCCATTTTGAGATTTTAACTATGTTAAAGCCCACACCCTTTCCCTCGTTATAAGATCAGCTGTGGCCTTCTAGGCTAAACATCATAGAGTTTCACAGAGGCTTGCAAGCACGCAAGTGGGTTTTGACTGCTTTCTGTGCATTTCATCTTAATCCTTCCAATGCTGAGGCTACTTTTGTCTAATGCACACGAACACAAAATATGAAAATCATCTTAACCCTGTCATGTGGATATTCATTTTAAAGCTCCCGCTGAGTACTCTTAGATGAGTACCCAGATGCCAGGGGTTCGATCATTTTTCAGTTTTTTTTCATCATTTTTGTGTTGCCCAAATTAGCCACCAGCAGCACAAGGGTTAACATGGTAGCTTTGAACTCACATTTTGGAGATTAGTCGTTAACAGATTAGCTCGAAATTAGACATATTCATAGGTAAGAGTATTTTAGAGGGAAGGGAATTCGATTTTGTTCCATAGTTATACGATCTAGAAGTTGAAATGAACCCCTGCAGTCGTCCCTGTTCGTTCAGATACATAGCTCTGCTATGGAATGCCATATGACCAATAATTCAACTTACAAAAAAACATCCAGCCTGCCCGAAGAACATTCGACTTACACCATATAAATATTCAACTTGACTTCAAAACAATTCAACATGGCGTAAACAATTCAAGCTGCATTCCTCAATATCACTTGGCCAGATATAGAAAAATGCATGTTGAATTATTTCTGCATTTTTAAATTGATTCCTTTTGGCAGTTTGCTAATGCCGAACCTTTTGTAATTCGCTGTAAACATCTCTTTTTTATATCTCCATTTACTCAGGTCAATCTGTTATAACATTGAGAATAATGGAATTAATAATGCATTGTATAAACAACACAGAGAAATAGATTAATTGCAATGCCGTATCATCAAAGACAATTTATTGAACATCAATAGTCCTTAATATCAGTACACACAATCATACAGATATAATTTGATCATATAACAATCTATATATACAAAGACCGTCTTCGATGGAGTCAATGGATTCAATGCCGTATACAAGGTTATGGAAATAAAAATCATGTTGCACATGTCATTGTGTGCAATTTTGAAATTAAAAAAAACACGAGTAAATTAAGGTCTGGATCTAGATTCCTTTTAGACTCGGCGCCATGTTCTGCACCTTTGTGCTATAAACAGCCGTATCAACCTCAGAAATGGGGCTTTATGTGAATACATTTGTTGACTACCCAATTTTACCAAGCACAGTCTTCCCTTGTTGAGCTCTTCAAACATGACTATGAACTCTTTGAACTCTACATATCAAATCTATGACGCCAATACAGACCATGGCTTTCTCGTCCATATTGTCGAGGTTTTACGCTCACTTAGCTTCATGATAGGGATGTCTTAGAGATACTTTTAAAGCTATCTAAGGGAAACAGCACATGACGGAACACTCAAAGAGCGGCTTTAAGTAGGCATCTGGGCGAAGTCAAAGTCGGTCGTCTTTTCCATTTATCTTACAGATGTCATTGCTTACGCGTCCCTTATGTAAACTTCTGAAAGGGCTAGGCCTGTACCGCCACTCTTATGTCTTAACCCAATTCCGTGCGGGACTAAGTATACCCTGGAATCTGCAAATATGATTAACTTGAATTTAGGCTGCCCACACAGGATAATCCCAAAGGAAATGTCAACTACCCCCCCCCCCCCCCCCCTCTTTAGGAATAGGCCACTAAGATTTATCAGCGTCATTGGACCTCTCTCTCTCTCTCTCTCTCTCTCTCTCCGCACTTAGGATTATCTAATAAGAGATATTTACATACATATACATACATACATACATACATACATACATACATACATACATAACACATACATACATACACATATACATACACACGTACTTACATACATACACACACACATACATACATACATACATCTTTCTTTCAACCAGGGTATATTCAGGCATTTGTTGGCATCGTTCAGCTAGCTTGTGCCTTTTACATGAAACCGAATTCACTGGGAAAAGGGCATTGACTGAAGGAACCGGTTAAAAAGCGCGTGATAAATTCGTTGATTGCATGATATAGAACTATCATGAACTACATACAGACAGACCGGTGAATCAAACAATCAAGCACAGCTTATAAAATATACAAAAAGGAAATGCTAATCAGAAACTAATGAAGTGTGTGTGTGTGTGTGTGTGTGTGTGTGTGAGTGTGTGGGCAGACCATTGACATTAGCAGTACCTCTGAGCAATATCGTGAGCACTCCGCCATGATGACATGACATGAGCAGTACCTATGAGCAATGTGTAATACCACATGGCCATAGAGGCAGCCTATTGACATGAGCAGTATCTATGAGCAATGTGTAATACCACATGGCCATAGAGGCAGCCTATTGACATGAGCAGTACCTATGAGCAATGTGTTAGACCACATGGCCATAGAGGCAGCCTATTGACATGAGCAGTACCTATGAGCAATGTGTTAGACCACATGGCCATAGAGGCTGCCTATTGACGTGAGCAGTACCTATGAGCAATGTGTAATACCACATGGCCATAGAGGCAGCCTATTGACATGAGCAGTACCTATGAGCAATGTGTTAGACCACATGGCCATAGAGGCAGCCTATTGACGTGAGCAGTACCTATGAGCAATGTGTAATACCACATGGCCATAGAGGCAGCCTATTGACATGAGCAGTACCTATGAGCAATGTGTAATACCACATGGCCATAGAGGCAGCCTATTGACATGAGCAGTACCTATGAGCAATGTGTAATACCACATGGCCATAGAGGCAGCCTATTGACATGAGCAGTACCTATGAGCAATGTGTTAGACTACATGGCCATAGAGACAGCCTATTGACATGAGCAGTACCTATGAGCAATGCGTTAGACCACATGGCCATAGAGACAGCCTATTGACATGAGCAGTACCTATGAGCAATGTGTAATACCACATGGCCATAGAGGCAGCCTATTGACATGAGCAGTACCTATGAGCAATGTGTAATACCACATGGCCATAGAGGCAGCCTATTGACATGAGCAGTACCTATGAGCAATGTGTTAGACTACATGGCCATAGAGACAGCCTATTGACATGAGCAGTACCTATGAGCAATGCCTTAGACCACATGGCCATAGAGACAGCCTATTGGCATGAGCAGTACCTATGAGCAATGCCTTAGACCACATGGCCATAGAGGCAGCCTATTGACATGAGCAGTACCTATGAGCAATGCCTTAGACCACATGGCCATAGAGGCAGCCAATTGACATGAGTAGTACCTATGAGCAATGCGTTAGACCACATGGCCATAGAGGCAGCCTATTGGCATGAGCAGTACCTATGAGCAATGCCTTAGACCACATGGCCATAGAGGCAGCCTATTGGCATGAGCAGTACCTATGAGCAATGCGTTAGACCACATGGCCATAGAGGCAGCCTATTGACATGAGCAGTACCTATGAGCAATGCGTTAGACCACATGGCCATAGAGGCAGCCTATTGACATGAGCAGTACCTATGAGCAATGTGTTAGACCACATGGCCATAGAGGCAGCCTATTGACATGAGCAGTACCTATGAGCAATGCGTTAGACCACATGGCCATAGAGGCAGCCTATTGACATGAGCAGTACCTATGAGCAATGCGTTAGACCACATGACCATAGAGGGACCCTATTGACATGAGCAGTACCTATGAGCAATGCGTTAGACCACATGGCCATAGAGGCAGCCTATTGGCATGAGCAGTACCTATGAGCAATGTGATAGACTACATGGCCATAGAGGCAGCCTATTGACATGAGCAGTACATATGAGCAATGCGTTAGACCACATGGCCATAGAGGCAGCCAATTGACATGATCAGTACCTATGAGCAATGCGTTAGACCACATGGCCATAGAGGCAGCCTATTAACATGAGCAGTACATATGAGCAATGCCTTAGACCACATGGCCATAGAGGCAGCCTATTGACATGAGCAGTACCTATGAGCAATGCGTTAGACAACATGGCCATAGAGACAGCCTATTGACATGATCAGTACCTATGAGCAATGCGTTAGACCACATGGCCATAGAGGCAGCCTATTGGCATGAGCAGTACCTATGAGCAATGCGTTAGACCACATGACCATAGAAGCAGCCTATTGGCATGAGCAGTACCTATGAGCAATGCGTTAGACAACATGGCCATAGAGGCAGCCTATTTTTCATGAGCAGTACCTATGAACAATGCGTTAGACCACATGGCCATTGAGGCAGCCTATTGACGTGAGCAGTACATATGAGCAATGCCTTAGACCACATGGCCATAGAGGCAGCCTATTTTTCATGAGCAGTACCTATGAACAATGCGTTAGACCACATGGCCATAGAGGCAGCCTATTTTTCATGAGCAGTACCTATGAACAATGCGTTAGACCACATGGCCATTGAGGCAGCCTATTGACGTGAGCAGTACATATGAGCAATGCCTTAGACCACATGGCCATTGAGGCAGCCTATTGACATGAGCAGTACCTATGAACAATGCGTTAGACCACATGGCCATAGAGGCAGCCTATTGACATGAGCAGTACCTATGAGCAATGTGTTAGACCACATGACCATAGAGGCAGCCTATTGACATGAGCAGTATCTATGAGCAATGCGTTAGACCACATGGCCATAGAGGCAGCCAATTGACATGAGTAGTACATATGAGCAATGCCTTAGACCACATGGCCATAGAGGCAGCCTATTGACATGAGCAGTACCTATGAGCAATGTGTTAGACCACATGACCATAGAGGCAGCCTATTGACATGAGCAGTATCTATGAGCAATGCGTTAGACCACATGGCCATAGAGGCAGCCAATTGACATGAGTAGTACATATGAGCAATGCGTTAGACCACATGGCCATTGAGGCAGCCTATTGACGTGAGCAGTACATATGAGCAATGCCTTAGACCACATGGCCATAGAGGCAGCCTATTTTTCATGAGCAGTACCTATGAACAATGCCTTAGACCACATGGCCATTGAGGCAGCCTATTGACATGAGCAGTACCTATGAACAATGCGTTAGACCACATGGCCATAGAGGCAGCCAATTGGCATGAGCAGTACCTATGAGCAATGCGTTAGACCACATGGCCATAGAGGCAGCCAATTGGCATGAGCAGTACCTATGAGCAATGCGTTAGACCACATGGCCATAGAGGCAGCCAATTGGCATGAGCAGTACATATGAGCAATGCGTTAGACCACATGGCCATAGAGGCAGCCTATTGACATGAGCAGTACCTATGAGCAATGCGTTAGACAACATGGCCATAGAGGCAGCCTATTGACATGAGCAGTACCTATGAGCAATGCCTTAGACCACATGGCCATAGAGGCAGCCTATTGACATGAGCAGTACCTATGAGCAATGCGTTAGACAACATGGCCATAGAGGCAGCCTATTGACATGAGCAGTACCTATGAGCAATGCCTTAGACCACATGGCCATAGAGGCAGCCAATTGACATGAGTAGTACCATTTTCTTCGTGTTTTGGCATGCAGTGTTTTAATGTGATAGTGGATTTTCTTTAACTAACGAATTTGCATGATGTATGTCTACTTATGTATGCTATTGTTGTTCATACAGTTATATCGATATAGTTGGAAAATAGGATATCACTGATTAACAGGTGTGAGTGCACAGTCAGGGATGCTCTGGCCACAGGAAGGTTATAGGACGAGTGCACTTCCCTTAGGCACCATATGTGATCACTGAAGGGTAAACTTTTCTTCTTTATTGAAACGAGATCTAGCCAAACCCCCATGGGCGAGCCAGCTAATGAAATCCTCCATTGCCGTATTCTAGCGTTGCAGCACCATGCTTCTCTCTGACAATAAAAAACATGCGTTGCAGAGAATTATGAAAAAGCTATAAGGTTAATAAAGCCCTCGTTTTTTAGAAACAACATGCCCGGACAATGTGTGTTGCTCTCTGAAAATGGTCCTGTGTACAATGGACCACGATGAGCCAATAAGATGAGCAAACAATGCGTGTTGCTCTCTCAGACAGAGTCCTGTGTATGGCTGGTCATGACGAGTCAGTAGGAGGCGGCAGTCAAGTTGAAGGGATTATGGGATCCCCAAAACCTGGCCAGCATTTCTGGCAATCAGTCAGCATTTTGGACTATTGATCAGCCTCCAGGCCGTCCATGTTCTTATGGATTACGTTGTGCAATCGATCCTTGCATGAATGGCCTTTTTGCCTAAATTCTTTGATCCAACACTCTTGTGTCCCTTGATGTGTTTAATATCAAGCATTACAATTGCTATTTCTATAAGTTTAATGAAAACATCTAAAACATCCTTGTCAATACCCAACACAGTATCATTATGCTAAGGCTTTCGTTCAAATCCCTGCACCCCTATGTATGGTATGGTCAAAAATACCTTGATTTTTAGGCCCCTAACGCAGGTTTTTATTATTACCGTTTGTGATGAGGCTGCACTTTGAGCACTCTCGAATTCCATATGGCAGTATTGAGGGACTTTCCTCTTCGCCGTTGGTTTCCCCCTTTAAGCGCGGCATGAGTGATCTGCCAAAATGAATCAACTTACACATGCAGAAATAATTCAATATGCATTCTTCTATATCTGGCATAATGATATTGAAGAAGGCATGTTGAATTGTTTTCGCCATGTTGAATTGTTTTGTAGTCAAGTTAAATCATTTTTCTGTTTAGGTTAGATGTTATTCTGTCAGGTTGAATATTTTTTCAAAGGTTGAATTATTGGTCATGTGGTATTTCATAGAACGGTAGTGTTAAAATCCCATCAACCTGGCACAATGTGAAGTGAGTTAATCAATAGCGGATGCAGCCGCTGGGGAATGGTGGCTGGCTAATTAACTTAATGGGAGAGGAAGTAAGCACCACTGTGCATAGATAGAGTAGTATGGGGGAGGGGAGGGACGGGGAGAAATAGCATTGCAAGTGTGCCACCAATCTTCTCGGGGCTGGCGATTAAACTTTTCGAATTGGAATTTCGTTCTTCGTCACTTTTTCTGGCATATTTTCTGGCCATGTAAACTGTACATTATACGGTTTCTACCCAACGGCCTTTAGCTCTCAGAGAAGTGGTCAAGTGCACTGGTTAATGGTGAAAAGTCGAGAGTCGTAGCTCTCAGAGAAATGGTCAAATGCACTGTTTAAGGTGATAGTCTAGTACACCAAGATTTTCACCACTAGGTGGTGTCCTTGTCTGGCCCCTTAGAATGGATATCAAAACAAAAGATGACACACGAGCAGTGTTCACTCGCCACGAATCTCGAGCTGGCAACACTCTATTTTGCTAACCTCAAGAGCACAAAAGGCAGCGCCCTTGGGGTTTTCCTTGTTACATTGCTCCCGAACGACATTGCTGTCTGCTTTAACCATGTAGATTCCATCGAGCTAGACCATTTTGACCAAAATTTTCAACTTATTTTTTGGCTCAAAGTGAATAAAGATAGAGTCTCTGAAGCCAGTATTTTAGAATATGACAGATATGAACCCCGTCTAGGTGCAAGGTCATGTCACAGGTAACTTGAATTCTGATAGGACCTGAAAATCAGCACTTACTATGTAAACCACGTGCTGGTAGCAATTTTGAGGTTTATGGGAACATTCAAAAATGTTTTTAAGATACTCATTGTGCGGATCCCCTGTTGAGGTTGTACATTGCACCTCACCAAAGACATGAATGATCATATGGTAGTCTCTCATTTTTTAAGTAAAGGGTGATTCTTGACATTTTGCCAAAAAACGAAACACATCAAGATATTTTCTTTAAAGGTGCCACATTACCTCAAAATTGCCACTTACTGATAAGTTCACTATTATTCCGCAACTATGAGATGTAACTTTTACAATAGCATAAGTGCCGTTGTCTTAAATAAACTCGGTTTTCAGATATTCAAATTTTAAAAATGACCCGTGTATCGGGTAGGGTTCTACCTTAATGATGATAAGTCGAGAGTCGTAGCTCTCAGAACAATGGTCAGATGTGCTATGCGTCAAGGTTTATATTAAAGACGTTTCATAATTGAGTGACAGGTTGGCTGAATGAAAGTCCATGTATGCATTTAAACAAATTCGTGATTTCTTTACATTTGTTATTAATTGTAACAAGATTAAAATGTAATAACCACCTGCATCGATATCGTCGGTACCTACAATCACTAATAGTATCGCTTATTATAGATTCACAAAAGATCGTGTAGAGTAAAGTTTGCGATTTACAGAAAATCGATTTTTGCGTTTTTAACTCTGCGAATTGGCCGCAACATGGAGTGCCAGCTTTACACTTAAAGTGGTAGCGCTTATCATTGCGAATTCTAATTTTGCGTCCTATGCTTAACGCAAAAAAACGCAAAAATTAAACTAACACAATCTTTTCCAAATTCACAGTATTGTTATTTTATTTGCAGGTTTTGATGATGGCGTGGTCCGCGAGCGTAGATCTAAGGGTCCTGGTTGTGGCGGTGCTGCTGTGCGCGGCCGCAGGACGACCGGTCCCGCAGGACCTCCAGGAAGAACAGGACCTCATGGACCTACCAGAACCTGCGCGCCAGCAAGATGGCGGCCAGATCTACAACTTCGGCTCTGACGTGTGGCAGAAGCTGAGCCCGGAGACGCGAGAGATGCTGCGCAGTCTACTGGAGCGACTAAAGGACAAGTTCAATGGACTCATGAGTCGACCCAAACTCGTCCCCGACTCGGCCAACGAGAGGGTCGTGCCCGGCTGGGATGATGGAACCTCCGTCCTCAACTCCCCTCAGGCCGAGCGTGAGGTCATCCACGTGGACATGAGCAAACTACCAACAGGAGACAGAGGTAAGTCTATATATGTAGACATAAGGTGCCCGCGTGAGACAGAGGTAAGTATATATATGTAGACATAAGTTGCCCACATGAGACAGAGGTAAGTCTATATATGTAGACATAAATTGCCCACAGGAGACAGAGGTAAGTCTATATATGTAGACATAAATTGCCCACAGGAGACAGAGGTAAGTCTATATATGTAGACATAAATTGCCCACATCAGCCATAGGTAAGTCTATATATGTAGACATAAATTGCCCACATGAGACAGAGGTAAGTCTATATATGTAGACATAAGTTGCCCACATCAGACATAGGTAAGTCTATATATGTAGACATAAATTGCCCACAGGAGACAGAGGTTAGTCTATATAAGTTGATATGAGCAAACGGTCTGTCCTAAGGCAATCCAGTTTACTTCGCATTGCCCAGTGCTTCGGATGGCACTTAAAGCCGTAGGTCCTGTCGGCCAAGAGACCTAGAAGCTCGTGTTCACTTTGTTAAACATACCGACTTACTTTTTAAACAGCAATTTACTTCTTGTATGAAGGTCAGCAGTGGTGGGAACTTGAGTTAAAGTAAAATATACTCCAAGAAACTATTTGGGCCTATGTTTTATGCATGGTGTAATTGTCCTTTAAGTTAGTTTGTATGGACGAATGTAGTTATTCAACTGACGAAAATGTTTTTAAAAAAACATCTATTACATGTTTCCATGAAATTCATAAATTATAACTTAGTGTAAAATAATGAACGACTGGATTTATTGAAGCATTATTTCCATCTATTTATGATAAATGAAATATATGTCAGGGAGAAATTCTAACCGGTGCCCTAATACATACACTAGATTTCCACATGGTCTTGCGTGTGTATATGATACAATGCTAAGTTTCGTATCACTATTTCAGGGCAGGGTGATAATGACCTAGGAATGCTTGTTAACATGGGAGACAGTGTAAAGGTAAGTCATACTATGTCTAACTCCACTGAATCATTGGGAATGACTAACATTGACAATATACCTGCACAACCTGTTAGAACATATCAGGGCTGTCAGTTTCCCATTTGTAGATGATAGAACCAATGCTAGAGACGTATGCCTTTTATGGTCTGATTCGATAATTTATTGGAAACTGGTTCATAAATCTAGCTTGTAGCAAAATATATGAATGGATGCCTGTATTTACCGTATGATAAGTCTTTGTATGCAGTGATAAAGGACTAAATATTAGAATGCTTAAAGTAAATGATAAACCTGATCATATAAAATAGATACCTGTGATTGCCCTATGATATGTCTTTGCATGCGGTGATGCAGGACTAAACCCTAGATATGTACAAGAAATGTACACGTTGAAACCAAAATGGATTACATTTCAACACCCTGAAAATACACTTCATCCTGTTCGGAAGCAATATTAATGGCGACACTTAAAGGAATTAAAGTACAGGCGAAATGTTATGGATTCTTACTTGTAATGATTAAGTCCTGAATGTTATACATTAAAAGGTTATAACTATTGTATTATATTGCAAAATTTGTTTAAATGTTCAACCTGGTAAGAAGATGGCGCACTTGTAACTTTTCTTGGACATCTGTTTGGTGACAGAGCCTTCTGTGCCAATGCATCACGCCTTTTGAATGAGCTCCCCGACAACACCAACGCTGCTGATAGTGTACAAAACTTCAAGACACAGCTGCAATCATTGCTATTTGTAAAGGAAATCTGTTCACCGACTATTCTTTATAAAGCGCTTTTGAACATTGTTGGTGGAAATACGCCATATCGAATATCAATTATTATTATTATTATTATTATTATTATCATTATTATTATTATTATTATTATTATTATTATTATTGTTATTATTGTTGTTATTATTATTATTATCATTATTATTATTATTATTATCATTATTATTATTATCGAAGGAATCAAAACGTTTGTCTATGTTCGTATCTCCTTCTTTACTATCTAGCCGCCAGAGGGCAGTGACAGAGTCAATGCTTTGGACGAACAGGATATAAAGGAGCTTGGAGCCGACATACCCGATGAAGACGGAGAGGAGGAGGAGGGGGAGGAAGAGGAAGAAGAGAAAGAATCAACTCATGAAGATGAAGATGATGAAAGTGAAGGTGAAGAAGGTGAGACTTAGTTATGTTAAGCGAGTGCTGCCTTGATTTTACGTGGGGTTTCTAGAAGCTAGCCTTGGTATTTGTATTTGATTAGCGTAATATGCATTATACGTTGGTGCAGGTATGAACGTCAGAAAAAGTAAGAAAAAAATTCACTGTTTTTGGAAAAACAGTGGAAAAATATTCTTGAAAATTCTGCTGTTTTTGGAAAATGGTGGAATATTTTTCTGTCGTTTTCCAGAAAAACAGCATGAAAAATATTAAAAAGATTTTCCGCCGTTCACATCTGCACCATCGTAGCATTATGATATATTTGGTACTGCTGTGAAACACCCGTCAGCGTCAACACATACTGGGAGTAAATGGATTTCACGTCAGTTCCGAGATGATTGGTTACTTTATAGGGAGCAGCTTTTTGTTTGGGGTCACTTTCAATAATACACAGTAATTAGTCAGTATATGCAGCACTTAGACGCACTAAGTGAATTATCACTGGTAAATACTGCCACGGGGTTGTGTATTGCCTTCCCTATACTGTATGCGCCACATTGGCACAAACAATATGTAGAAATATATACAGCGACATTAAGGGACAGCATTTTGGGACCTCTTATACAATGTGATTTACACTGATTCCATAATAATAAGTTGACTTGTCAAATTATAATATACTTACCCAAGTCCCACAAAGCTGTAGCAATAAAACTTTAAGTAAATTTATTTCCCTCGTAATCAATCGTAAATGTTTAGGACATTGCCGAGCAGAGTGAGGGACCATCCATTACAGAAGCTCCCATAGGCTTGCACACAGGCCGGATATGTTATAGCCCGTTTCTCCATGTCGAATTTCACCAAAATATGGTCGCTTCAAACATGCATTTTGGGTATCAAATGTTAACAGATTTTTGTGAAATTTATAGTTCACAGTATTTTAGAGGAAGGGTGTCACACCTTTTCCTATTTTAACTTTGTTCGTAAGTTATGGAAATTGAACGTTGAAAAATGCACTTTTGTCTCATTTTTAGCAAAAATCCAAAAGAAATGGTTTTAAAATGATTAAATATGTTACCCTTCTCTCCGTATTGATCTTACCTCTATACATTTAAAATCTGAAGTTCCCCGGTTCATAATTGTGGGTAGGAGCTCCGCTTAAAAAAACCCTATGAATGCTTTTTTCATTTTTCTACCCACAAATTTTTACACCATGCTGTGAGGGTACTTCTGTAATGGTTAATTTATTACTAATCAGAAGAACTTCCAGGCAGTATATACTCTGTACAGGCTTAGTTATCAAATACAAAACAGGTCAGAGGAAATACCGACTCAAAGAAATTCACCCTAGACGCTACCTTAAAGGGGGAAAAAAGGCTAGATACAGAACAGTAGTTATGTGAAAACCTTTAGGATTATATTACAGGCAGCTCTGCTTAATCCGGACTGGTGTGGACCCTAAATTTCTGTCCGGATTAGACAAAATCCTGATAATGCGTATAGTAATTATATGTATAGGAAGGGACTGGGACCTTCCAATCTATCCGGTCTAGACGAAAATCCGGATTACACATGTCCGGATTAAGCAGAGTTGCCTGTATACTACAAACATACATAATCTGTCTGCATGTTTCGTCGTATGGTTGCCTAGAATGAGCTGCCTCGCTTTGTGATGTATAGGTGATAATGATGTAACACTGTTATTATTGTGTTGCATGCAAAGTAGTCATAACTGTATCTACCACCAAGTGAGTTATAACTTCGTACATAGTGGTGCAATTTTATGTATATACATTCCTCTGATCACATAAGTTCCTGTACAATTTCCATAGAAAACATCACTGCAATACACGCAAATAGCTTGTTGACATTCTTCTATAGTAAATCAGTAGATATTCTCTGCTTGGCTGGAACACAGTAACACAGAACTGATGCTGTGCAGCATTCCTTAACTGGCAACTGAGTGGCAAGATTGCGCCGGAGTAGCCGTCATAACAATAATATAAGTAGTAACTTGCTGCTCATATAGGGATAAAGGAATGGAGCCTATACCAGGTCACTCAGTTGGCAAATACAGAGCTTCGGGAGGTGAATTTATGGGCATGAGAAGTTCATAGAGAGTCCATTCAACCCCCGAAGCTCTGTATTTCCCCACAGAGCCAGTCTGGTACAGGCTATTGTAGCATGGAATCTTAGTTGTCTACCTTTTAAAAAACGATTTCAGTTTTTTTAAACAGCTGCTGAGAGGCTGGTGGCCATTTTGTTTATGACTGAGAAGCAGACAGACAGCCTGCTTGATGTCGCTGGAGTTATTTGGAAAGCAATATTTTCTTGTGTAACCACCAGAAAACAATACCTACCACCTTATAAAAACACCTACAAATTAAAAATTAATCCCACAAATAGATGAATTCTTTTATTTATTTCAATATTTAAACCCCGAGATGGTGACTTTGACGTTATGACGACGGTCTGTGTTTGAAAACATAATCACATGTTCAAAAGCTCTTGGACTGCTGAAAAATAATTATGTCTTGTCACTATGGCAACATGCTATAATGTACATTCCGGTGACATGTTTCGCTGATGATCTTGCAGATACTAAAGCAGTTGAACATGAGCATCAGCCCGCGCCACCTAGCAGAATGAACAAAAAGCAGATCGTTAAGAAAGATGGCCGCATGGCCAATTGGCCAGGTGTTTATGTTCATAAGAAATGGGACGACTCAGATTCGGTAAAGTATATGAACGTACTGGACCTAAGCATAGTAAGCCAATATACCAGCTTTTAGTTATTCAAAGTTCCTTTTCGATACCTAAATGTCATGATTCAACTCCAAAAGCGTAATTAACACAAATGCGAAGCACTATATCAAAACAAAAGAACATTAATAAACAACGAATAAATGATAACAAAAATGCAGATGATATGTATTATGCATTCATAGAGATGTGCTTGTTGTTTCCTATACCCATATTGCATGCTATGACACCAACCATTTGATATCATAGGGGAGGGGTGCATGTACATTTTTCAAAGGCAGATTTTTTTTCTAAATGTTCAGGAATGAATTGTTTATTTTTCAAATTTTCAGAAACGGGTTATTTTTTTTTTAATATCTCTTAATTCTGCGAGGCAAGGGAAAAATAATAAATAATAATTTTTTGATGATAGTGTTTTCTTATATTGTACAACCTTTAAGATGCATTCCCGAGAAGTGGATAGTATTCAGCTGCGATCCATCTTCAATTTTTTTTTGATTATCAATTTGTCAGATATAAATAATCTGTAACCGTACGATATTGATATGATCAAAAGTGAATAAAAATGATTCAAAAATAAAAAAAACCTGGCATTGGAAATGTGGATTAATCCAAGACAGATAAACTTATACGTGATCACACTTTTTTCTGAATATTCCGAGACAGATTATTTATATTTCCAATTTTCAAAACCAGATAATTTATTTCGAAAAGGTAATGGTCTCCTAGGATATCAAATGGTCGATGCTTACTGTATCAAAGCATAAACGTAACACTTAAGTAGATGCCTGTAATATGCATGTATACATTCTATTACAATGTAGGTATACGTAAGCGTAAATGTTAAATGTTAGAACGTGAATTAGTATAAGAACATGGAATAGTATAACTCAGTTTCTCACTTCATAGTTCAAACAATGTCTTTCACATGACGCTATTTTTCATTTCATTAGATATAACATTAAAAAACGTGCTTATGTCACAGGATTGAATATGAAACCATATATAACAATGAAATAGTAATTTTACTTAAATATATATATATATATATATATATATATATAATATATATATATATATATATATATATATATATATATATATATATATATATATTATATATATATATATATATATATATATATATATATATGTATACACACACACACACATATATATATATATATATATATATATATATATATATATATATATATATATATATATATATATATTATATATATATATATATATATATATATATATATGAACATATATATATATATATATTTATATTTATATATATATATATATATATATATATATATATATATATATATATATATATATATATATATATATATATATATATATATATATATATATATATATATAATGTCTGCATTTTTTATTGCTTTAGTGATTGAGCGATACGTTAATTGATCGAATATTGAATATTTCAGATTAAAAAGTCTGCAAAACATGCTTCACGCAATGGCAATTCTGGAAATGCAAATGAATTTGGGACAAAAAGCCATGGGCAGTTGACTGAAAAACATCAGGTTTCAAAAGATGTTGTTGAGACTGTCAAACAGGAGAAAGGCAATGGAAAAGAACCCAAAGAACAAATGATTATGGAAAAGGCCAATGCTCACTCCGACAAGCCGTCTCCTATAGCAAAGGGGGGACCAACCCAACCCGTGAAAACGACACGCAATGACACACCATCTCAAATACAGCCATCTTCGCAGCAAGATCATGAAGATGAAATAATCATCCAGCAGTCGCGCAGGCCCATCTTGATGCCAGACCCCCAGCGCCAGCCACCGAAGGCAATCTCGATAAGAAAGACAGTCTGATCATTCCAGTGAAAAGGGAAGAGTTAGAGGCAATAAAAGTGCCTATTGTGGAGACGGCACATGGTAATGGACACATTAAGGCGACGGTAATCAACGCAGAACCAGCAGGAACTGGTCCCAAGGAGCCCGAGGACGTGCAGCCGGCCAGCGACTGGCGGCGGACATTGAAACTACTGCTTGCCAGAGAGATGTCAAACTTCTAACTTTGAATTGAATTTCCTGGAACGTTCCACTTAATATGTAACTAAATGCAATATATTTGTCACACAGAAATCCTTCAAGTACTGATAATTCTAACACACACACGCACACACACACGCACACACACACACAAACACACACACACACACTTATACACCCACATTTCAACTGTTATATATATATATATATATATATATATATATATATATATATATATATATATATATATTATATATATATATATATATATATATATATATATATATATATACCAGTCATTAAGCTTTAACTTCATTAATCAAGGGGATTTGATACTAGTAACTACGTAATTATTATGAATTTGGTGGACAAATTTCCAAAGGTGATGAAAAGAAATTAAGCCTACTGAAAGAGAAAGCAAGGGGAAAAGAAGAAATGATTTAAACTCTATTTAGTCATAACAAATATCAGGATATACTTTCCATATTTTCCCTGAATATATCTAAACAATTGAATGACAAATAAGCATCAAGGTCTATATAGTGACATATATACAAATTTAACTGAAAAAGAAATATTGAATCCTTCTGAAACTATTAAATGATTTGACATACTCGTGGTATTATTTGTAAATATGCACATATTGTACCTTTTATATTAGTGCTATCCGTTGTTTGGACTAAATCACAGTTTGTCACTCTTTTCGGTGAACTGTAAGTCCTTATTTTCCTTGTGTATGAAATGCCGACTGAGGAACACATTTTGTTTGGAAATTTTATTTCCTGTGTTTCTTTTACTTGTTCCAGATATTCTTTATTCTGCATTGTGCCAAAGACTGTTAATTTTTTTATAATCTGTTGATGTAAATAATAAATCGTTCACTACCTGATAAGAATGGCATAATGTATTGTTTGAAATGATGTTCAGTAATATATGTTGATGTACCTAAAACGGCTTTGCTTTCGTTGTTACATAAGTTAGGTACAGATCGTACAAGAAACCATAGACAACAGAATGAGTACTTTAATCGTAATATGAATTATGAATTGCTCATCTGAAAATGAGTCCAACCCTTATGCTGCTGGTGGCTACTTTGGACAATACAAAATGATGCAAAAAACCTGAAAATGATTTAAAACCCTGGCACATGGGTACTCATCTGAGAATGCTCATCGAGAGCTCTCCAATGAATACCAATATGACAGGGTTCAGATGGTATTCAAAAATCTTTGCGTCCTTGTGCTTTGGTCGTAAGTAGCCTCAGCATTGGAAGAGTTAATATGATTTATGAAATGTTCATCTGAAAATTAGTTTAGTAATATAATCATACTTTATATACAAGCTTGCTGACGCCATAGTACCCTGCATCACATTCATACCTGCACACCATATAATATGCTTTTACCGATGTATGATACTATTGTGAACTGCTTAATCACTTGTCTATGCAATTAAGTGTTGTTCCAACAGAGGGTAAATACCTAATATTGCTGTTTTGATTTTCCGTATAGACAGGTAGGAAAAATATTGGTTAAGCGTTATAACTAATGGTGTGTTATCATTAAAATGCAGGTATATATGTTTTGTTTTCTACCGTATTTTATCTTGGTATGCAGTTTTGGGCCTGGCCAATGGGGTTATTAAGGATATTTGCCGTTTTTCTCAGACGAATATACAGGTGGACTTGAAGAGAGCATATCAAACGCATTGTCTTGGTTAGGCGTCATAGCAGGTGACCAACTGATATACCCTGCTTGCCGCCAATTGGCATGCTCTATTTCTTTCAGGCACATCCTCAAAGATCCAAGTGCAGCACTTATAACTACACTGTAGGCGTGTCAGTATCACTGAACAACACCCGTGAATATCTAGATTTCACCCGCATGCTGCTGGTAGCTAATTTGGCAAATACAAAATGATGCAAAAAGACTGAAAAATGACTGAAACCCTGGCATATGGGTACTCCTCTTAGAGTTCTCAGCGAGAGCTTTTCAATGATTACCAACATGACATGGTTTGGATGGTTATCAAAAAATCTTTGCATCCTTGTGCTTTGGATCAAAGTAGCCTGAGCATTTGGAGGATTAATGTAAACCTTTTCAAAATCTAGCTCTCTGCATATATTGGCGTGAAGTGTTCTGTAAGAGCCCCTCTCCCATACTTAAGTTTCTAACGTTTAGTGTATATATCCTGTGTCTGGTTAGAATTCTATTGAACAGCAGTTAATGACTCTCCATCTAGTCACCGTTATATATGATTTTTTGTGTGCCAAATGCTATGTAATACACATCTTACTAGACCGAATAAAATCAAATCAAATCATGCACGTCGCAATAATGAATATAGTATGATAAAACAGGTACTGACAAATAGTTCAATAATTTTGTACATATCTAGCGATATACTATTTGGAAAATGTCTTTTTTTCACATAACTTAATAGTACTATTCAACTGTGATCCTCATCGTTTTTTTCTGCTAATAAACGTAATCAGCACCATATTATCTCTACAGCCTTGTCTCTATCTTGTAATTTCATGAATATATATATATATATATATATATAATATATATATATATATATATATATATATATATATATATATATATATATATATATATATATATATGATCTCCGTTGCCGCGCCTGTTTGCCTATTTCTGAGTTGGCAGTTTGGTTGACGAGTGTATCTTGATGGTTCTTAACGTAAACACATTTCAAAATATTAATCAAAAAGATGATGAGTTGTGGAACAAACCCCGACAGTTCAGCATACTACGGTGGCGCATATTTGACCTAAAAAATCCGAGCCTTTCTATAGTTCAAAAAAATGTTTTCCAGACAACCAGTATAAAGCGTACGCGGGCTGAAATATATATTCTCAATATATATATATATATATATATATATATATATATATATATATATATATATATATATATATATATATATATATATATATATATATATATATATATATATATATATATATATATATATATATATATATATATATATATACATGTATATATATATATATATATATATATATATATATATATATATATATATATATATATATATACCGGTATATCTAGAGAGAGAGAGAGAGAGAGAGAGAGAGAGAGAGAGAGAGAGAGAGAGAGAGAGAGAGACGAGAGAGAGAGAGGGAGAGAGAGAGAGAGAGAGAGGGGCAGAGAGAGAGCGGGGTGAGAAAGAGAGGGGGACAGAGAGAGGGGCAGAGAGAGAGAGACGGAGGGGCAGAGAGAGAGCGGGGTAGGGAGAGAGGTGGCAATGAGAGAGAGGGAGGGGCAGAGAGGGAGAGGGGGCAGAGGGAGCGGGCAATGAGAGGGAAATAGCGGGGCAGGAAGAGAGAGAGGGTAGAGAGAGAGGGGCAAGAAAGAGGGGGACTGTTTGAGAGATAGAGAGAATGGGGGCAAAGAGAGAGTAAGAACTGGCGCAGAGAGAGAGAGAGAGAGAGAGAGAGAGAGAGAGAGAGAGAGAGAGAGAGAGAGAGAGGGCAGAGAAGATAGGGGATGTCTGGGTGCTCTGAAATGTTTCCCATTACAAGGAAGTCCAAGGTTCCCGTCCGACGGGTACTTTTCTAGTATATATATATA
>OZ012686.1:28473428-28510426 GCA_963942565.1 Maea johnstoni
ATATATATATATATATATATATATATATATATATATATATATATATATATATATATATATATATATATATATATATATATATATATATATATATATATATATATATATATATATATATATATATATATATATATATATATATATATATATATATATATATATATATATATATATATATATATATATATATATATATATATATATATATATATATATATATATATATATATATATATATATATATATATATATATATATATATATATATATATATATATATATATATATATATATATATATATATATATATATATATATATATATATATATATATATATATATATATATATATATATATATATATATATATATATATATATATATATATATATATATATATATATATATATATATATATATATATATATATATATATATATATGTATACACACACACACACATATATATATATATATATATATATATATATATATATATATATATATATATATATATATATATATATATATATATATATATATATATATATATATATGAACATATATATATATATATATTTATATTTATATATATATATATATATATATATATATATATATATATATATATATATATATATATATATATATATATATATATATATATATATATATATATATAATGTCTGCATTTTTTATTGCTTTAGTGATTGAGCGATACGTTAATTGATCGAATATTGAATATTTCAGATTAAAAAGTCTGCAAAACATGCTTCACGCAATGGCAATTCTGGAAATGCAAATGAATTTGGGACAAAAAGCCATGGGCAGTTGACTGAAAAACATCAGGTTTCAAAAGATGTTGTTGAGACTGTCAAACAGGAGAAAGGCAATGGAAAAGAACCCAAAGAACAAATGATTATGGAAAAGGCCAATGCTCACTCCGACAAGCCGTCTCCTATAGCAAAGGGGGGACCAACCCAACCCGTGAAAACGACACGCAATGACACACCATCTCAAATACAGCCATCTTCGCAGCAAGATCATGAAGATGAAATAATCATCCAGCCAGTCGCGCAGGCCCATCTTGATGCCAGACCCCCAGCGCCAGCCACCGAAGGCAATCTCGATAAGAAAGACAGTCTGATCATTCCAGTGAAAAGGGAAGAGTTAGAGGCAATAAAAGTGCCTATTGTGGAGACGGCACATGGTAATGGACACATTAAGGCGACGGTAATCAACGCAGAACCAGCAGGAACTGGTCCCAAGGAGCCCGAGGACGTGCAGCCGGCCAGCGACTGGCGGCGGACATTGAAACTACTGCTTGCCAGAGAGATGTCAAACTTCTAACTTTGAATTGAATTTCCTGGAACGTTCCACTTAATATGTAACTAAATGCAATATATTTGTCACACAGAAATCCTTCAAGTACTGATAATTCTAACACACACACGCACACACACACGCACACACACACACAAACACACACACACACACTTATACACCCACATTTCAACTGTTATATATATATATATATATATATATATATATATATATATATATATATATATATATATATATATATATATATATATATATATATATATATATATATATATACCAGTCATTAAGCTTTAACTTCATTAATCAAGGGGATTTGATACTAGTAACTACGTAATTATTATGAATTTGGTGGACAAATTTCCAAAGGTGATGAAAAGAAATTAAGCCTACTGAAAGAGAAAGCAAGGGGAAAAGAAGAAATGATTTAAACTCTATTTAGTCATAACAAATATCAGGATATACTTTCCATATTTTCCCTGAATATATCTAAACAATTGAATGACAAATAAGCATCAAGGTCTATATAGTGACATATATACAAATTTAACTGAAAAAGAAATATTGAATCCTTCTGAAACTATTAAATGATTTGACATACTCGTGGTATTATTTGTAAATATGCACATATTGTACCTTTTATATTAGTGCTATCCGTTGTTTGGACTAAATCACAGTTTGTCACTCTTTTCGGTGAACTGTAAGTCCTTATTTTCCTTGTGTATGAAATGCCGACTGAGGAACACATTTTGTTTGGAAATTTTATTTCCTGTGTTTCTTTTACTTGTTCCAGATATTCTTTATTCTGCATTGTGCCAAAGACTGTTAATTTTTTATAATCTGTTGATGTAAATAATAAATCGTTCACTACCTGATAAGAATGGCATAATGTATTGTTTGAAATGATGTTCAGTAATATATGTTGATGTACCTAAAACGGCTTTGCTTTCGTTGTTACATAAGTTAGGTACAGATCGTACAAGAAACCATAGACAACAGAATGAGTACTTTAATCGTAATATGAATTATGAATTGCTCATCTGAAAATGAGTCCAACCCTTATGCTGCTGGTGGCTACTTTGGACAATACAAAATGATGCAAAAAACCTGAAAATGATTTAAACCCTGGCACATGGGTACTCATCTGAGAATGCTCATCGAGAGCTCTCCAATGAATACCAATATGACAGGGTTCAGATGGTATTCAAAAATCTTTGCGTCCTTGTGCTTTGGTCGTAAGTAGCCTCAGCATTGGAAGAGTTAATATGATTTATGAAATGTTCATCTGAAAATTAGTTTAGTAATATAATCATACTTTATATACAAGCTTGCTGACGCCATAGTACCCTGCATCACATTCATACCTGCACACCATATAATATGCTTTTACCGATGTATGATACTATTGTGAACTGCTTAATCACTTGTCTATGCAATTAAGTGTTGTTCCAACAGAGGGTAAATACCTAATATTGCTGTTTTGATTTTCCGTATAGACAGGTAGGAAAAATATTGGTTAAGCGTTATAACTAATGGTGTGTTATCATTAAAATGCAGGTATATATGTTTTGTTTTCTACCGTATTTTATCTTGGTATGCAGTTTTGGGCCTGGCCAATGGGGTTATTAAGGATATTTGCCGTTTTTCTCAGACGAATATACAGGTGGACTTGAAGAGAGCATATCAAACGCATTGTCTTGGTTAGGCGTCATAGCAGGTGACCAACTGATATACCCTGCTTGCCGCCAATTGGCATGCTCTATTTCTTTCAGGCACATCCTCAAAGATCCAAGTGCAGCACTTATAACTACACTGTAGGCGTGTCAGTATCACTGAACAACACCCGTGAATATCTAGATTTCACCCGCATGCTGCTGGTAGCTAATTTGGCAAATACAAAATGATGCAAAAAGACTGAAAAATGACTGAAACCCTGGCATATGGGTACTCCTCTTAGAGTTCTCAGCGAGAGCTTTTCAATGATTACCAACATGACATGGTTTGGATGGTTATCAAAAAATCTTTGCATCCTTGTGCTTTGGATCAAAGTAGCCTGAGCATTTGGAGGATTAATGTAAACCTTTCAAAATCTAGCTCTCTGCATATATTGGCGTGAAGTGTTCTGTAAGAGCCCCTCTCCCATACTTAAGTTTCTAACGTTTAGTGTATATATCCTGTGTCTGGTTAGAATTCTATTGAACAGCAGTTAATGACTCTCCATCTAGTCACCGTTATATATGATTTTTTGTGTGCCAAATGCTATGTAATACACATCTTACTAGACCGAATAAAATCAAATCAAATCATGCACGTCGCAATAATGAATATAGTATGATAAAACAGGTACTGACAAATAGTTCAATAATTTTGTACATATCTAGCGATATACTATTTGGAAAATGTCTTTTTTTCACATAACTTAATAGTACTATTCAACTGTGATCCTCATCGTTTTTTTCTGCTAATAAACGTAATCAGCACCATATTATCTCTACAGCCTTGTCTCTATCTTGTAATTTCATGAATATATATATATATATATATATATATATATATATATATATATATATATATATATATATATATATATATATATATATATATATATATATATGATCTCCGTTGCCGCGCCTGTTTGCCTATTTCTGAGTTGGCAGTTTGGTTGACGAGTGTATCTTGATGGTTCTTAACGTAAACACATTTCAAAATATTAATCAAAAAGATGATGAGTTGTGGAACAAACCCCGACAGTTCAGCATACTACGGTGGCGCATATTTGACCTAAAAAATCCGAGCCTTTCTATAGTTCAAAAAAATGTTTTCCAGACAACCAGTATAAAGCGTACGCGGGCTGAAATATATATTCTCAATATATATATATATATATATATATATATATATATATATATATATATATATATATATATATATATATATATATATATATATATATATATATATATATATATATATATATATATATATATATATATATATATATATACATGTATATATATATATATATATATATATATATATATATATATATATATATATATATATATATACCGGTATATCTAGAGAGAGAGAGAGAGAGAGAGAGAGAGAGAGAGAGAGAGAGAGAGAGAGAGAGAGAGAGAGAGAGAGAGGGAGAGAGAGAGAGAGAGAGAGGGGCAGAGAGAGAGCGGGGTGAGAAAGAGAGGGGGACAGAGAGAGGGGCAGAGAGAGAGAGACGGAGGGGCAGAGAGAGAGCGGGGTAGGGAGAGAGGTGGCAATGAGAGAGAGGGAGGGGCAGAGAGGGAGAGGGGGCAGAGGGAGCGGGCAATGAGAGGGAAATAGCGGGGCAGGAAGAGAGAGAGGGTAGAGAGAGAGGGGCAAGAAAGAGGGGGACTGTTTGAGAGATAGAGAGAATGGGGGCAAAGAGAGAGTAAGAACTGGCGCAGAGAGAGAGAGAGAGAGAGAGAGAGAGAGAGAGAGAGAGAGAGAGAGAGAGAGAGAGAGGGCAGAGAAGATAGGGGATGTCTGGGTGCTCTGAAATGTTTCCCATTACAAGGAAGTCCAAGGTTCCCGTCCGACGGGTACTTTTCTAGTATATATATATATATATATATATATATATATATATATATATATATATATATATATATATATATATATATATATATATATATATATATATATATATATATATATATATATATATATATATATATATATATATATATATATATATATATGTATATATATATATATATATGTATATATATATGTATATATATATATATATATATATATATATATATATATATATATATATATATATATATATATATATATATGTGTGTGTGTGTGTGTGTGTGTGTGTGTGTGTGTGTGTGTGTGTTTAAAAGGGTTTTTACCTACCTTGAATACGCTGAAACATGTACATAATATAGCGACGAGGACTATTGACGAACGCATGTTGACGAAGCACTAGTGAACAAACACCCTGCTATGCATTAATGTACTGATATATGTCCGGGTAGCCGTCACTCTGCTGCCTTTGGAAATGAGAGGTTATTAAACTATCCCAATTATAGTAACCAATCCCAAAACCATATACGCCGATCACATGGTATTCCATAAATATGGGTCAGATAAGACCGCTAGAGAGACATCCTCTTCAGAATCATTGAATTCTCAATAATTGCATCGACATACGTATGTATATGTACATGTGTATGTCTGTATGTATGTATGTTTGTATGTATTTATGTATGTTTGTATGTATGTATGTATGTATGTATGTATGTATGTACATACATATACATATATATTTATACATATACATACATAAATATAAATATATATATATATATATATATATATATATATATATATATATATATATATATATATATATATATATATATATTTAAAGTTGTAATGCATCGTAATTTCACAAGCTTCCCTACCGCTGAGGATTCAGGATGAGGGGATGAGCAGGCAAAACTGCTGTCACGTCATTTGCGCATCCATATGCTGTTACAGATGCTCTTCAATGTTTGACAGAGTGCTCATACACGCGCGACCCACGGGTAATAAACAGGTCACATAATTTCTTCCTTAGTTTGTTTCTTTGAGTATAAATAAGCATGTAATAAACAGGTTACATAATGGTTGTGGGTGTCATACGGTTTTATCGCTTGTGGCTGTATGATATCACTCACTCGTTCGCTATCCCCCACTCGTTCGTGATATCAAACAGCCACTCGCGATAAAAACCATATCACACCCACAACCATTAAGTAACCTATTTATATATATATAAATATATATATATATATATATATATATATATATATATATATATATATATATATATATATATATATATATATATATATATATATATATATATATATATATTTATATATGTATATATATATATATATATATATATATATATATATATATATATATATATATATATATATATATATATATATATATATATATATATTTATATATATATATATATATATATATATATATATATATATATATATATATATATATATATATATATATATATATATATTATATATAGATAGATATATATATATAGATAGATAGATACAGCAAGAGTTCACATCTAAGCGGTTTTGAGTGTTGGAGTGTACTAGATAGACACGCGTAAAACGCTCCTGCTGATATAAAATTGTAAAAATAAGTATTTCGTTTCACCTTTTAATTTCATATAACCTAAAAGTTAACCTTAATCATTACTAGAATCATTTTCTCTTTGTAGATTTAGGGTCAGCTTTTGATCATTAACCATTCACTGCACAGTACTCAGTTATCCCTCAATAACAATGATAAACGAGCTGCCACATTCATTGATGCTAAGGATAACCTGGATGTGATAAGTGGAAACCCATAGTTAGATTTTGACCTACATGTGCAGCAGGTGTTCACTACAGGTTTTCAGGACGATTTACCCCCCCCCCCCCCCACCCAATATATATATACATATATATATATATATATATATATATATATATATATATATATATATATATATATATATATATATATATATATATATATATATATATATACAGTGGAACCTGTCTACATTGAACACTCACGGGAAATGAAAAAGTGTTCAATATACGCAGGTGTTCAATGTATCCAGGTTCTGAGTAATTGGAGGTCAGATGAAATAGAAACAAAACCAAGGGTAATTAGAGAAACATGATCATTTCATTGCAAAATCTACTATGTCTTTCTTTATCTCACTTTCTTCATATAGTTAAAAACTTCACATGTTAAACATTTAAAAAATATAACTTAACAAAACAATTAATCTTATGTTTGTCATTTTCTGTGAAAAGTTTCAAATCAGTACAGAATGTTCAAAGTAGACAGGTTAAATGTGGCCTACGGGAACAAATTTGGTGTTCAATGTTCAAGGTAGACAGGTGTTCAATGTATCCAGGTAGGCTCCCATTAATTTTAAATGGGAGTGTGCCGGGACATGAAAAATTGTTCAATGTACGCAGGTGTTCAATGTACACAGGTGTTCAATTTGACAGGTTCCACTGTATATATATATATATATATATATATATATATATATATATATATATATATATATATATATATATATATATATATGTATATATATATATATATATATATATATATATATATATATATATATATATACATGTATATACATACGTATGTATGTAAGTATATATACATACATACGTACACATACATAAATACATACATACATATAAACATACATGCATATATATATATATATATATATATATATATATATATATATATATATATATATATATATATATATATATATATATATATATATATATATATATATATATATACAGGTTGGATATGACAGACTCAATGGGACCAGGAAAATTGGTCAGTCATATGCAAAATCCGTCGTATACATATGACGAATACTTGATATTCATCGGACTGGGACCAAGCATATCGTCCGTCATATGCAAAGATCCGTCGTACAGTGGTCCGTCATATCCAAGTTCACCTGTATATATATATATATATATATATATATATATATATATATATATATATATGTGTGTGTGTGTGTGTGTGTGTGTGTGTGTGTGTGTGTAAGAGAGATAGGGTGAGACCTTACAAATTCAAACCAAAAGATTATTTGAAGTATTATTAAATACTTACACTAAGTGCAATTTCCATAGTATAATAGGTAAGTGATCTATCAACGAAATTACAATTCTGTTATAAATTGAAGTTGAAATATTTAAGAGCAAACATGTTTTTTTAAATAAATATTCTGGAATGAAACAGTGAATTTGTACAATGATTGTTTTTAATAACAGAAAAATAACAACAAGAGATGATTTCATTATTGATACTTTATTGATTTACATATCATAAATACATTTTTATTTTTCATATGATAATACTGGGGCAGACATCCCAAAGCCTTAACAGCGTCTGCTTTTTCATACCCTTTAATTTCAATAGTACACCTTTCTTCATAACATATTTGTAAGAGTGAAAGACCAAGAATGATAGCAAAGCCCTATTGGTGGTCATTCATGTATGCCCACCCCAGAAGCCTTTGCTACCAGGAACATTTATAAAATGTTCTAGCAGGAAGCACATACTTTACCGTAAATTCTCGCAAATATCGGACACTTTTTATTAATTACGATTTTTCGTTAGCTGATGGTAGCCGAGATTTGACGAAAATAACGGTAACAGTATAAGACTTGATCAGAAGGTTCATGAATTATCTTAGATGAATAAAACAATGGATAGGTAGCGAAAGACCAATTACAATATGCGCTATAGTGAAGACCTGGCTATCCCAGGGGTCTCGAATCTTGCCGAACCTCATCTCAGTGTGACGTCATCAGGAGACAAAGACCAATGAGGACACTTGTATCGTTTACATTACAGAAAAGTGTGCACCAACATGCGCAAAATGCAACTTTTGGGCTATTTGCCACAGCTGGGTTGGTCAGGGAGATCTGCCAGTTGTGTATCCGGTGGATCAACATTTGTGGAATTATTAAGTCCGATCTGCTGAAATGGTACGGATTATTTTTTAAATCCATACATACCAGGTGTGCCCCAAAAGTTGCATGACTATTTGGTCATAAGTTTTGGAAAAACTTTGAAAGAGCAATAATAATCACATCCCAACAAATCACTCTCTTTAGTTCTGAAGTTACTTAGACAATGAGAAAATATGTAGCTGATACTTTTTAAGGGACACATGAACCATAAGCATGAAAGCCTTAAACAATTCCTTCAGGGTGAGTGAGTCAAACATAGATATTTTAAGTTAAAATTCATACATTTGCAAAATAACCATTCTGTAAGTCTATGCTTAAACTTACTCCTAATGTTACATCCTTGTGCTTGATCCAAGAAAAGAGTACTACAGGTGAACTGGCATAATCCTGACGGATGTGGACCCTAAATTTGTCCGGATTAGGCAAAATCCGGTTTAGGCAAAATCCGGTTTATGCATAAAGGCATAAATAGAATAATTTAGCAAGCATGCACGGCAATAGGACATTATTTCTGCTTTCTGTGGTAATGACTTGGGTGCGTCGTATCATGTGATAGGGCACGCTCAATTTATGATCGGCAATCTGGATAAAAACATGCTCTTAAACCTTAAATGGTAAAGAGCGTGCTTCGAAAATCGTCTGGTTTAGGCGAGGTACAGATTAAAATGTCTGTAATAAGCACTGAAATTTGCATGTAAATGTATTGGGGGGGGGGGCCTTGAAATCTGTACGGTAAATCCGAAAATCCGGATAAAACACGGCCGTATTAAGCCAGTTCACGTGTATCACGGACCCTGAACGACAGCATTACCAGCCATCGCCAGAAGACACTCAGCAGTAGCACCTATTGTACAAATCAGGGACTAACAGGAGATCACGTGTAAGTTGTGCTCACCACTGCTGAAGATGGTAGCTTAAGTCCAAGAAAATTACCTGTTGACAATGTTTAAACAATTTCATATTTCCCCAACTATCAACCCTTATGCCTGTGGTGGATAATTTGGCCAATACAAAATGATGCAAAAAAAACTTTAAAAAAAGAAGGGCTGAAACCCTGGCAAATGGGTACTCATCTGAGAGTGCTCGACGAGAGCTATCCCATATATACCAACATGACAGGGTTTAGATGATTTTCAAAAAAATCTTTGCATCCTTGTGCTTTGAACAAAATAGGCCTCAGCATTGGAAGGGTTTACACCTGATGGTGGGTGTCAAAACAATATACAGTCAAAGCTGCCCAAGTGACAACCTCTATTAAGAGACCACCTCTATTAAGAGACAACATTTATATTTCTCCTGGTATAACATTCTAGTTTAAATGACCCTCTATTAAGTGACCAACTTTCTTAAGAGACCATATTTTGGTCTTCCCTTGGGTGGTCTCTTAATACAGGTTTGACTGTACACATAAGCAAATAGAAAGATACTTACAAATATTACGTGGTGACTTAGCACGACATTTTCATGACTGCCAACATGTCATATGAAGTACAACTTTTAAGCGGTACACAATAAGGCACAAGCATCCACCATCACCATGACAACTCAGATGAAAAAAACAATGGATGGGTAGTGAGAGACCAATTACCATATGCGCTACAGTGAAGACCTGGCTATCCGAACCCCATTTCAGTGTGACGTCACTGGGAGAATGAGACCAATGAGGGCTCTCGTATCGTTTACATTACCAGAGAAAGTTGCGCACCAACAGAATGCAACTTTTGAGCTACTGTAAAACCCTTTATAACCACGCCCCTTTTTATTCACGCAACTGCCGTCTGAATCTGATCGTGGCCATTAAATTACACGTATCTCAACTGTATCACCACTAGTTGGAGCATTGTTATGCTATTTTTTGAACGTATATCAGCGCCAGTAATGTATGCGTTATCATCACCTAGCGCGAAATGCGTGAAATTAAAGGGAGCGTGATAAAAACGGGGTTTACAGTATACATCAGAACCAGGTTGTTCAGGGAGAACTGCCGGTTGCATATCTGGCTGATCGACATTCGTGATGACAGTAAATCATCTGCAGCCATCAGGGCAAACCAGCAGATGTAAGGATGCAATAAAACATGCTCTGTTTGCAATAGCAGTCATTGGTATTCAGGGCTCAACGGTCCCCAGAAGGAGCAGGTAGGCTGGCGGGGCTACCTGAACCCAAGATCAGGTAGTCCCGCCAGCATTTTAGGTAGCCCCGCCATTTATTCTAAAAAGGCAAAATAGTTCTTTTTCCCCCTTTTCATGTTAGTAATGGTACTTATGCTTTTTTCTTCTATTTTGTAGGTTGAATGCTTAAGGGATGCTATATTTTTCTTTTTTTCTGCTACCATTTTATAGCATTTTAGTGAGGAACTTCCCCAGGATTCAGGTAGTCCAGCGGGACTACCTGAATCCAACTTTAGGTAGCCCGACAGGGCTTTTTTTGGAATTCAGATCTCCAGGGAGATGGGACTATGCTATATGTTGAGCCCTGGTATTTGTGATGGGCCACTTCGCCTTTAAGAATTTAACAGGTATTTATGTGGATTTTGTAATCCCCACAAAAGGGAGCAAGTGTGACAAATGCCCTGACACACTAGTGAAGAAGGCCATGGTGGTCTGTGTATAAATAGGTCTATGCTTACATACATTTTTTCATATTTTATACAAATATATTATTTCTGCTCATGAAACCTATAATTGCAAATTTCAACTCGAAGGAAGCATTTCCTACTTTGAGAAACTATCTTTCAATTAGAGAAATATTCAAATACCAAAATTGGGTCTCGATATCTCTTCATCACTAGTACACTGATTCTCTTAGAGAATAAATTCAACTGGTCTGCTAAAACAAATACACCCACAATTTGCCTCCCAAATCCCCAGCACTAATATTAGTTCTCAGGTTAAATTATCCATCATGAGAGCACAAGAGCAGAATTTAGATACACAATAGACAGCCAAATAAATTCACAATACTCTTTCAATAACTTTAGTTATCGTGATGAAATATGTTTTCATAAGAAATCTTGGCAAAAATATCTATTAATTTCTGAAGACTGAGGGAGTTTTGTTTATTTTAAATTCCTAAAGGAGGGGACACATGAAGTCCAGCCCATCTGTTAAACCTTATGCTGTTGGTGGCTAATTTGGCCAACACAAAATGAGGCAAAAAACCTGAAAAATGACTGAAACCCTGACACATGGGTACCCATCTGAGCGTACTCAGTGAGAGCTTTCAATGAATACCAATATGACAGGTTTTAGATATTTTTCACAAATCTTTGCGTCCTTGTGCTTCGGACAAAAGTAGCCTCAGCATTGGAAGGGTTAATATGCCAGCTCATGTATTATTTGCTGGGAACTATTTCTTAGAAGTTCTGTATCCACTATAGCTGTATCCCCACCAACTCTTAAGGTAATTCCTCACAGTCTCCTTCTCCTTGGGACTGAACTGCAAGATGGTGGAGATAGCATTTAGCATCTGGTGTTTGCCCAGTGAGTCAGTGCACGTCATGTACTGGTAGACCACGTTTTTCAGATACTCCAGATTGGCGCTTTCTCGATTCTTGTTTCTCTCGTGTTTTCGGACCTCCTCCTTGAGGAGATCGATTTGGTCCGTATAGTTCTCCTCCTTTGAGGAGTTGCTCAGCTGGAGCTCTCTCAACGTGCTCTCGAGGGTGTGTTTCTGTTTGCGGAGCCCGGCGATCTCCACGTCTCGGCGAGCCTTCTCTTGAGCGAAGTGCAGCAGGGAACCGCCCTCCGCCGAACTGGAGAGCTGCAGGTTGCTCTTAGAGAGAAGCTGCGAGACGGCTGCATCCTCCTCGGAAGCCACCGATCCAGGACTCATTTCACGACTTGAGGACGCATAGGTGGCAGCACTGTAGTCACCGACGTCCACCTGCTGGTGGTAGAGGTTGCGAATTCGGTCGATCTCTTGATCCTTCTCGGCCAGCAGCGCAATTGTTCGGTCGCGGTGTTTGTGGAGCTGCGTCTCAAGCTCCGAGCTGCGCTGGTTGTACTCGAGCTGGGCAGTGGCCAGCTCATGGGCGTGTCTCTCTTTCTGCAGCGTGATGCTGTGCCGGAGCTCCTCGATGATGGCCTTGTGATCCGCCTCCTGCGACTCCTGCTCAACGCGCAGCGTGCGGATGTGCTCCCTCAGCTCCCCCGCCTGCTTCTTCAGGGACTCCGTCTCCTTACACGGTGCGCTGTCCTGCAAAGCAACAAAAAGATTCTATAATTCAGCCCAGACAGAAATGATAATTCAGAGACTTCAACTCATAACTCGCAGAGACTTCAACTCATAACTCGCAGAGACTTCAACTCATAACTCGCAGAGACTTCAACTCATAACTCGCAGAGAATTCAACTCATAACTCAGTACACTAACCTACAAATCCCCTCCGTACATGGCACACTGTCCTGCACTAACAGAAATAGTAATACAGAGATTTCACCTCCATACACTACACACTCTCCTACAAAGCAACCGGGAGAGATTCTATAATTCAGAGTCTCCACCTCTTTACACGGCAGGCTCTCCTGCAAAGCAACCAGTTTTCAAAAGTTTCATTCAAGTAAAAATACTAGCTTCTAGCTACTAATGTTCTGAACTTATTCCAGCTTGGTTAATATTATGATTCAGACTCCACCTCCTCACATGGCACACTCTCCTGCAAAGCATTTGGTAAAGATTCTACATGATGCTCAGACAGAAATAATGATTCAGTTCACACTTTGATATAGAGCAACGATACTTAACGTGAAATTTATAAAACAGGGCTCGACGCTAACAGTGCATCGCTGGCCCCAACCCAGTAAAAATTCCCCAAAGTGGCTTCAGGCCAGTAAAAAAAGGACCCGACTGGTCCTACAGGGCCAGTAAACATTTGGGGACATTCTTGTTGACAAGTCTTCTCTCGAGAAAGTTCCAAAATGTTTATGAAATAAATGAAGATAAAATGAATGAAGATAAATATTGTCTGACAGTGAGTTTTATGTTTTTTCTTGTTATGCTAAAGAAAAATTTGTATGACCATTAAAAGTTTTGCAGGATCAATTGGTGGTTATAATATATGCAATAAAGTCCCTTTCAATATTTCTCGTAATCTTACTTTCTAAGTAATTGTCAAAATTTTTGTAGTGGATTTATATTCATAAAAGGAACAGTGACCACCAATGATTGACAAAATCACAGTCGGCTTGATTAATCAATGGTTTCTCTATTATGAAATCCTTTCTAAATATCCCATTTTTATAAGAATTATCTTACAAAAGATTCTGATAACACTTTTCTCTTTTCATTTCCAGTTTTAATCTAATTAACTATTTCAAAAAACTCTTATGAACAATTTTTAAAATGGACAAGTATTTACCATTTTTAACCCTTTGAATGCTGAGGCTACTTTCGTCCAAAGCCCAATGACGCAAAGACTTTTGAAATCCATCTAAACCCTGTCATGTTGGTATTCATTAGATGAGTACTCATATGCCAAGGTTTCAATCATTTTTCAGTTTTTTTGCATCATTTTGTATTGGCTAAATTAGCCACCAGCAGCACAAGGGTTAAATGAGGAATATTCTCTAATAAAAAGCCTACCTTTGAACTTTTATTTTTGAGCACAGACTGGGCGCGCAGCTTGTACCTTTCAAACTCCTCCTTGAGGGCACTGTACTCCTCAGAGCAGCGCTTGTGGATGTTATCACATTCCACATCTAAAATCCTCTCACTCCCTAAGATCGCTGAAATGAAATGAAAAACATAACATCAAAAAGAATGTACTAGAACACTATCAAATACTGTTTAAATGTTTTCAAGTACCAGTACATAGCTTCCATCAGACCTGGAAATAGATACATCTCCAGGGCTCAACAGTAGAAATCAAGCTAATAATAGTCCACAGAAATCATGTTCACACTGAAATTTTGTTTTACATGCTCCTCAAAGACCGAAGTAACGATTCAGAGACTACACCTACTAACCCCCCAACCTGTCCTGCAAATCAACCGGGAAAGTCTACAGAAACTCTAATATGAATCTCATTAGCAAAAGTGATTTTTAAAAGTTTCATTCAGGTAATTAAACAAGTTCCAAGCTACTAATGTTCTGAAGATATCCCAGCTAGGTTATGTTTCACTGGAAACAATAACCCTCCTAATGCTGAGGCTACTTTCATCCAAAGCACAAGGACACATTTTTCTTGAAAACCACCTAAAACCTGTCATGTTGGTATTCATTGGATAGCTCTCACTGAGTAATCACAGATGAGTACCCATATGCCAGGGTTTCAGTTACTTTTCAGGTTTTTGATTCATTTTATTTTGGCCAAATTAGCCACCAGCAGCATAAATGTGAAAAGTTTCACTTATTTAGTAAAAAATATAGGTCCAAGCTACTAGTGTTCTGAAGATATCCCAGTTTGGTTATGTTTCACTGGAAACATTAACGAGCAAAATTGACAAATACCTTCAATGTCAACAGGTTTCTCCGATCTCTCATTGGCCAACTTGAGCATGCCTTTGAGTTTGGTGATTTTGTCGACGAGGGCCTGTACGTCTTGGTTTGCGTCGTCCTTGTTGTCGTGGGCGTCATCGCCACCGCCCGTGTGGGCAACGCGGGCGAGGGCGGTATTCTCAAGGTCCAGCTGCGTCACACGCTCCTTCAATCTCTGGATGGCCACCTGGTCCTGGTAGCGTAGGCGCTCGTAGTTTCCCACGATGTCCGAGAGCTCCGAGAGCTTCTCCTCCAGCCCCGAGACCCGCTGCTCGCTCTGCTGCGACAGCGATTGTTCTCGTGATTCCGCCTCGTTCACACGCTTCTGTTCCTGCTGTACTGCAATGCGATGCTGGGCCTGAAAAATATGCACAAGCACAATGACACAAAGATTTTTGAAAACCATCTAAACCCTGTCATGTTGGTATTCATTGGATAGCTCTCGCTGAGTGCTCTCAGATGAGTACCCATTTGCCAGGGTTTCAGACATTTTTCAGTCTTTTTGCATCATTTTGTATTGGCCAATTTAGCCACCAGCAGCATAAGGATTAACTTATCTACAGCAATCTGCTCATACATTACTGTTCCTGCTGCACTGCGATGCATTGCTGGGCCTAAAAAATATGGCGATCAATAATCTTAATGTCAATTGTGAGTTTTGGAGGATAAAAACCATAATAACCAAAAAGGTTTTCGAACAAAACATCTTATAGGACATAGCTGAAGTGTAGATTGCCCTTTTTGACACAATTTAGGCTTTTAAACATAGCCGGTGTAAGGATTTGAAGTAGATGAGTAGGTAAAATTGGAATTGCTGTTTTGGATAGTTTTTTTTTGAAATCCTGGCTAAGACTGATAGTGATCCACACATTAATAACTGACCTTCATTTCGGCCATCTCTTTCTGTAGCTGCAGCAGAAGGGGTGAGGGTTTCACAGCTGTCTCCTCTGAGGCCTTCAGTCTATTGCGCACCGCCTGCAGTTCGTTGGAGAGATCCCGTATGCGTTTTTCATACTGTTCGGAAACGTCGGGGCTTCTCTCCCGTTCTACCAGTTTCTGATGTACATCACTCAGCTGAAACAAAGCAGTCATACTGTATAACTGGTATTTTTCATGGGCATTTAATTTTCGGTATTTTCGTGCTCCCCATAATAGCACCAAAATAACACCCTTCAAATAAATATCCTGTTGTGTATCTGCTTTGTTTGTGTGCTGAATGCGCAAATTTAAAGTAGCACAAATAACCTCCATCAGGGCTGTAAAGGGAAATTTTTAGTACGAAAGTTAAAGCTGTACACAGTATTGCATTGTCCAATAGTGTTCCAATGAGAACCTGGCCTGAAATATGCAGCCTTATGCTATAAAGAGCAAGTTAAATAACTAAATCCTTCAAGGTGGACAGCTTATCAATATTATCAAAATAGAAAGCCTATGACTGCAATTTAATATGCAGGTTCCCTGTGTATATCTTATTTACATGAAAACGTCCAATGGGAAGTTTTCATACCAGAATAATCAGTAGCTAGGAGTCTAAGCATTTCAGAATACTTGTGGTGGGAGTCGGATGGATCTTTATGGCATGGTATGGCATGGTTCTTAGCGAGCAGGGTGTCTGGGTTTCTTATTGGACACCAAAACCCTTAAAAAGCACCCCTCAGGACACCCAAATTATTTTCATCTCCATGTAATTCCCATGACATTCTATAAGGATATCATGCCTTATTTTGATAAATTTATACATGTTTATGGTTGAAATCTGAGAATAATGTGGTACCTCCTAAATATTTGGACGCCCCAAAATTTAACAATTGCCAATTTTAGGCACCCAGTTTCTAAATCCTGGCTAGGTCCCTGTGGTATGGCATGCTCATGGTTAAAAGAGGGATTTCATACTGCTTTTCTGGCACAGATATGCTAGCAATAAAAAGGGTGTCAGCGTACCTGAAGTTCTACTCGTTCCTTCTGCATGCGCTCGTCCGCGAGCAGTTTCTGCAGCTCCCTCAGCATCATGGCGTGGTCGTTCTGTTCCTTCTCTCGCTCATGCTGCTGGCTCCGCACCTTGCCTTTAAGCTACAAATACACAGCGACAATACGTCTAGTAAATACACAGCTTCCTATTCATACTGCTGGCTCCTCACCTTCCCTTTAAGCTACAAATACACACTGGAACAATGCTTGTAGAAGTTGGTATACCACATCATTCCAAAATAACTATTCAAAACCATCTGTTCTCATAGAGACTAGGTAGCTAGGTAACTTCGACGAGCTTGTAACAGATCATATAGTCTCTGATGTACTGTTAACCCATTCATACCCGTATCAGCCAAAACTGCTACTAGTCAAGTAGATCTCCAGGTATGAAAGGGTTAAAGCCAATTAATAGAATACCTAGATAGGTACCCATGAAATCATTCTGCTAGTCACTGAGTTCCCCTTTCACTGAGAATGTCTCTATAAACACATTTGCACATATATTCCACATTCCTTCTGAGCCACCACCTAAGTGATTCATTAATTGATTATCCCAAACTCTAAGTTAATGATCTGCATGTTGATCTTAGAACTGATTTCCTACCTCTACCATTTGTTCCTGTAGGTGTCTGATCGTGTTCTGAGACGTTTCCAGATCATCCTCACTTTTCTTGATTTTCTCCTCATGCTCCAACTGAAAGACAATGCAAAAACCTATCATACGATATTTCACTAAATTCATGAATAATTTTCAGGTTAACTGGATGAAAAATATTGAATCTGTCAAAGCAGAAAAATGCAAATTCTAACAATTTCAATAAATCTCTATTCCAGATTTGCACATGAAGTTCACACAAGATCCGATAACTTTGAGCACAATTTCTAACTGCTGTGTAATATTTGAAGAATACTTTCTGAAGTCAAAAAACCAGCAAATTTCAACATGAATAACAACTTTCCGTCAATCATTTTCAAGATACTAGTTTGACAATCTAGTTTTACTATCTGAAATAGTAATGTACTAAATAAGGGGTATGGGGTGAACATAAAAATTAGAACTCCACTGGATTTATCTTTATGGATATCAAGTCCATGATTAAAAGCTTCTCACCCTCAGCTTTTTCTTGTCGGCCAGGTAGTTGGCCTCCATTTTGGATTTTTCCTGCATGACGGTGGCGAGTGAGTTTGAGATTGTGGCAATCTGCTCCTTCATCTTGAGGACGTCGGTCTGGTTAGCTGCTGCTTCTGCTCCCTCCTCCCCAAGAGCCTAGCCAAAAATACACATACAACAATAAAAACTAAGAAAATAACCAAGGTCCCAATCAATGTAAATTCTCTAAATGTATAGGAAAAGTTACAAAACAGGACTGTTAATCAAATAAATTTGATATGTGGCAAAACTGCGAAATTTGAAGACTTTTCTTTTGTTCAATTCAGTTGATCAATACAATTTACAGCATTGTGAAAATTCCTTTGAGGTAATTTCATTTTTGTATTTCATGCTTTTAGAAACTATAATACCTGTGACTTAGAGTGTCAGTAAAAGAAATTAACCATATTTGCTCATACTTATTTCAATGCATAATAATTGTTTGTCTAGACTATGCACAAGATGAATATCCATTTAATTTATTCCTTCTTGTGTTACAGCCTGTAAAAGAAAGCTTGTTGGCTTTTACTGCACTGACTTGCAATAGTAAATAATGAGTCTGTATGGTACCGCTAGTGTTAATATATACAAAGCCCTTACCCCTTTTTTCTTTTCCAACTATAAAGTGACTTAAAAAAGCTGAATATCTACATAGAAATTATAATATTTTATTTTGTTTTCCTTTCTTTACAAAGCCCAAAATATCTAATCTCAAAACACTTCAAAAAGTAAAACAATAAAGAAGTTCTAAATCATTCACATTGCCCTTACAAAAAAATTTGAACATTTTATGCCACACGTGTGGCAGAAACAAGGTTGTTCTGTGGTATAAATGTGTCTATTAACTGGTCTATAACCGAGTGTCCACCACGTAATTACCACCTAACCAGTAGTAACCACATAACCTAGGCAGTGCCACATGACTACCAGGTTCTAACCACACATCATGGTAGACACATGGAAGACCCGTGGTAGAATGGTGGTAATGGTCAACAACAGGTCTGCGACGGGTCAACCGCTGACACGTGGTCAGACCGTGAAATTGAAACATCAACCCGTTTCTGCCACAGGTCAGTGCGGTTGACGCGTGGCAGACCCGTAGTTGAAAGGAGGCTATTTTTGTAAGGGTCAGGTCTATTTTTTTATTGCACGATATCCATCAAGCCTGCATCTTTTGGTAACTAATAAATGATAGGAGATGACATGATGCCGAGAGTGCAGCTTTCAGGAGGGAAACCATGGTGTTCGAAAACTGTCTCAATTAAGTGCACTCTGGGACTGACTGGGACTATAGGAGCACAGGGAGTCCAGGGTCTTAGCCAGGATTTGGAAATTGGGTGCCCCAAATTGGCAATTGTAAAATTTTGGGGCATCCAAATTTTTAAGGGGGACCACAACATACTCAGATTTCAACCTTAAACATGTATAGATTTATTAAAATAAGGCATAATATCCTAATACATTGTCAAGGGAGTTATAAGGAGATGAAAAAATTCAAATACATGCTTGAGATTGACATTTTAAGAAATTCCTAACAACAAAATTTGGGTTTACAGAGGGGTGCTTTTTAAGGGTTTATGCGTCGAAAAGATGCCTAGATGCCCTGCTGGCTAAGACTATGACAGGGAGCAAGTATCGGCTTCACCTCATTCTGGGACTGGCTATAGGAGTGCAGGGGCCAAGCATGGGCTTCACTTTACTCCGGCTACTGATAGATACCACCAAAACAGTCAGGCTGCTTTACCAAAAACAGTAGAAAAACAGTAGACACAAATGGTTGGATGAGGGTTGTGTGAGGTAGATGTGTATTGCTGTAGACACGAATAGTTTGATCAGTGTTGTGTGAGGTAGATGTTTATAACATATTGGTGTCAAAAAGAAACCATACCAGCAATAACACATGTTTGATTATATGATGTTTGTATACTCACATCCAGTATATCCCAAGGTATACCCTTTAGAAGATGCAAAATGTTCAGGGCTCTACATTAACCTTTGAAGACACTTGCCAAGTAGTGCAGGTAAAATTTAATTTCTACATGCCCGACAAAAAATTGACCTGCCCTGCAAAAGGTGTGATAGAATGAACATGAAAGTGACTTTTCTGTATGAACTATACAGTATTACTTGTACCAATTAACTGTTTTCCTGCTATAGCTTTATGTGTACTATAGAAAAATATTGGATTTTCCTTGTTTTAGTTACATGATGAAATCTTACCTGCCATGTAGGGCAGGCACACCCCTGTTTTTACCTGCAAGTAATTCATCAGTTCCCTGTCAGAAGGTATCACATTCATATTTCAGAATTTCACTGGTTAACAAAACAAAATGAACTTACCCATTTCAAACACTAAAACTTAGCTTGATAATGAATAGGAATTCACAGCATAGTTTCCTTCTACCTCATCCTGCTGCTATTTGGAGTTGACCCTTTTTGCTACTGAGACTAATTTAGTGCAAGCAGAAGAATGCACAGATTTTTGAAAACCATCTTAACCCTGACATGTTGGTATTCATTGGATAGCTCTCTCTGAGTACTCTCAGATGAGTACCCATGTGCAAGGGTTTCAGTCATGTTTTCAGGTTTTTGCACCATTTTGTATTGGCCAAATTAGCCGCCAGCAGCATAAGGGTTAATGAGTAGGAATTCACATTAGTTTCCCCTTACCTCGTCCTGCTGCTGTGTGGCATTAAGGGGGTCAGTAAAGCTCCCATCATTGGCTTCTTCCTTCACTTCCCTGCCACCAGAGGGAGCTGTGGCTTGTTTTGGGGTGGCACTCGCATTTAGAACCTGTACCAAACTCTCGAGAGCCTCCTTCTCCTTTGAGAGACCTTTGTAGGCCAGTACAACATCTGAAAATGAAAGGCAGGTAGAAGATGTAATATGAAGATATGAGATAGGCTTATTAAGGGTCTTAACCTGGATTTGGAAACTGGGCGCCCAAAATTGGCAATTGTAAAAATTTTGGGCATCCTATCATTTAAAAAAAAATTAACTTTTTTTTAAAATGTTGGACCATAAAAACTTTTTTTATTTGAAAAAATATTGGAACAGTACAAAATACTCTGCCACACAGTCTGACATTCTTGTAGGTGAGATTATGTTGACTGACCTCTAGAGTTGTTCCGATTAATCGGAGATCTCACTATTTTTACTTACAATTTTGATGATCAGTCCCAGTTCTTGAAGACCAATTCTTTTCCAATTATTTGCATATAATTAAAAGGCATATTTTCTGTTTTTCCTATCTTTGTTTAATTAAAAGATATACTTTCTGTGTTTCCATTACTATTTCTTCCTTGACATTTCTACAGGTAGTATCCTGAAATTTCATGAAAAATGCACAACACATGCTGAGTGATGCACATGGGCAAGAGTCAATGTGCACAAAAAACATCTCCAAATAAAAAATAAACATCGATCACTCTGGTGGAACGATGATCAGTCCTCAAAAGTTGTACTGATTCCCAACGCTACTGACCTCGCAGCTTTGTCTCATATTTCTTTATCTTTTCCTCTTGCTGCTGGACGGTCTTGACCAGGTCGTTCCTCGTCGCTCGATCCATCTTCACACACACTGAGAGCACCTCCCAGAGCGGACACTACATCATCACGGCTAGCCTGAAAATAGGTAGAAATATGACCTTAAATATGTAGGTCTTGAGTACTCTTGACCAGGTCGTTCCTCGTCGCTCTGTCCATCTTCACACACACTGAGAGCACCTCCCAGAGCGGAAACTACATCATCACAGCTAGCCTGAAAATAGGTAGAAATGTGACGTTAAATACAGGGTCTTGACCAGGTCATTCCTCGTCACTCTGTCCATCTTCACACACACTGAGAGCACCTCCCAGAGCGGAAACTACATCATCACAGCTAGCCTGAAAATAGGTAGAAATGTGACGTTAAATACAGGGTCTTGACCAGGTCATTCCTCGTCACTCTGTCCATCTTCACACACACTGAGAGCACCTCCCACAGCGGACACTACATCATCACGACTAGCCTGAAAATAGGTAGAAATATCATACGTGAAATATCTACTGTATATCCATGCTGGTTGGCAATGGGAAAGATCTTTTTTGAACTATTAATCAAACAATTTCCTGACATATTTTTTCAAAAAAAAGAAAGGAACCCCATGATGATAGGAATGCTTTAAAAAAATTCATATCCATATTTCAATTTTCTCATTTAAAAAAAACAAACAAAATGGTTCAAAATAGTATATATACATGTGTTGCAGTGTCAGCAGCATGCACAGTCAAACAGTAATGGTTACTGGGGGCACCTGTTCCCAAGTAGTCTCAGGGGCCGGTTGCACCAACCTGACTCAGGAGCCTAACAGGAGTCAGAACAAGAATTTCAGTGCTTGCTTGACAAAATGTTAATTGTCTTTATGGATATCTTTATGGCTATTGGCTACCATATTTGTCTTTTCAGCTAGCAGTCGTTCCTGAAAGGTTACACAGCTGACTCAGATAATTTTAAGAATGTGGTTCTAGACTTAAACTACAAGTGTATATATGAAATATGGATACTTCTTTGCCAAATATTACCACTCCTTTGATTAATGCCAATGAGCTTTAAATAATGAGTGTCCTTTTACCCATGAACCCTCGTCAACACAAATGGCCCATTTACAGATCGGTCCCAATGTGTAAATGGACTATACAATCTCACGTGTTTGTATTGTTGGCAATTGTTGGCAATGGGCAAATTTTACGATGGGACCTAATGAGCAAAATCGACATTTTGCTGAGTTGAGACAAAAAGTATGTTTATACATTCACATATTGGTGCTACAAAGAGGTTTGCCAAGTTCGGATGACAAATTTGAACGTTTTGTCACAAAAAAGTGGAAAAATCGGTTGCCAAACTCGAGTCAGTCAGACTATAGATAGATAGGTAAGTAGATATATATCAAAGAAAATATATTTATCTAAGACTATAAACAAGTACATGAATGTACACAGAGCTACATGTATCATCAGAGAAATACATCCCCTTGATCCGCAACCCCATAGGCACAGCATGCTAGTACCTACGGTATGTGTGCCTCGGGTTACGCGGGGTAGCCTGGGGAAGTATTGGTCACGTGATTGGTTTCGCAGCAATTTCAGTCTGACCCAGGGCCAGCAGGCAGCCAATCCTGGGGTACACATGTTATCTATGACTCATAGTGGTGTGAGGCAGCGAAATTTGATGACGCATGCACAGTGCCCACTCCCTGTCTACTACTCCCAGGTATCATTAATCATATCATACGTTTGGTGTCCGTACGGACCCAGACGTATTTTGAAATGTGTATACAATAAAGCTTACCCTAACCTCTCATCGTATATATCATGCTGTAATGGCGGTTTAGAGTGCGCGCGCATCTCCCTCGTGCACTTCGCTGTTACGGGTTTCTCGTCGCCGGCTAACAGCAACGGAACTATACGCTACTTCGTAGTATAGCTCTGTCAAATTTATTAATTATTCTAGTTAAAAAACCCACCACATATCCCTCCCTATTTGTTACAAGTGTACAAGCATAATATATCTTATTCGTTTAGGCGCTATTTCAGGTCAGCCTAAGGTAATTGTAGGTATATACTTGTTAATATATTTATCTAATGAATTAAAATTGCAACAATCAAAGGTATATCTATAAATAGATATATCTAACGTTACGGTACATAGAATATTTCTACATCATCTGTAATACAGAGTTATGGTATATATCAATTATCATTATGCATATGCATATGATTATTGACATTGTTATTACTTGTAAATAAATATGTTATTATCAAATATTTATTATTACCCAAAACAATTTATGCTCTTGTTGTGATTTCAAAATAGTTAAGGGTAGACATTAAAATATACACTTGACAAATATACACAAAATCAGTTAGGTGGGTGTGGGGTTGGGGGATCAATTTCTTAATTATAGACACACCTTTGATGTACCTATTGGCTAACCTGTTGATCACCAAGTTAAGACTGTCCTCATTTTGTAAACAGATCACTGACACTGACACACAGTGATTCTAACAGTGAAACGCAGGACAGATTTTTAAGGACAAATTGGGGTTATCATTTCTATAAACTGGGAGTTAAGGCCTTGTTTTAGATCAAAAAGTTTCATGAATTACAGTTAAGCATTTTTGTCACAAACATATAGAAGATAAATGACGACTCACAGTTAAAATTCCATATCTTACAGTCAAATTCGTGATGTTATTCGTGGCAAACTTTACTTCCGCCTTGACCTATATCTCCGCACTCATTCATAACTCACCAAAGCTTAAGTTTCCGAGCATACGAGGATAATTGCTAGAGTTATGAAGCAATCGTATGTTACTGATAGTATTAAATTAGGCAAAATAAGGATCTCTGTGATATATCCCAATGTTATTCCCACGGACCAAAATATTTAGAAACACGTTAATAGTTAGGACCCACATTTAAATAGTTGTACTACAGGTGTTATGCGAATCGAAGAGGTGAGCGATAATAGAGGACACATGTTGAACTGGGCACATGGGTTGATGTGGTGAGCAAAATAAGAGTTTAGATTCTATGTTCATGCCCTTTCTACTCGTTAACTTGTAATTATTTTGTGTCATATTGATTCTTACTTTTTCTGTGTATAGAGTTTGTAAAAGACCATGTGTTGAAAACAATTTGATGGATGAATACTGAATAATCATAGTAGTCATAATCTGAAAAGTTAATCTGTTAATTTAATAGTGTTAGTTACAAGACACAAGTTAAAGTTTTCCCTAAGGCTAAGCTAGCCGGGGCCTAGACCCTGTTTGTGTCTCTCTATCCAGGCCGACTTTTCGATTTACCGATTTGTCTCCTTTGCGTTCATCGAGACATGGTTCACAACTGCGTTAAAATTTGGTCTCAGCTGCGGCTTAGATATATAAAAACAAGTGGATATGAAACCAGTCGGTCAACCTGAACAGGCTGGATGTGGCAAATAGCCCAAAAATCGCATTCTGTGCATGTTGGGGCAGTAGTTTCTCTCTAATGTAAACAATAAGAGAGCCCTCATTGCTCTTTTTCTCCTAGTGATGTCACAATCACGCCAGATTCGAGACCCCTCGCATAGCCATGCCTTCACTATAGCGCTGGTCTCTTAGTCTACTGAGTGGGAGCTCAGAGGACGACCCTCCCATACTGGTTAGTTCGATATGCGACCGTTTCTGTAATTGGTTTCATAGGTGGATCCAGGGAGTGGTACTCGCCCCCCCCCCCCCCACCCCTAAAGCTCTCAAACCCTGACAGAGTATTATAAGCAGAGAGGTCTATTATTTATAAATAGATTGTCTCTGCACTATAAGTGAATTGATAAGAACGGTTCACCTTTGAGGCCAATGTACATAACAGAAAACCACCCTCAGAAGTGAACAAAATCAATATCCAGGCCCCCAAGACGTGGCGTTGTGAATGGCACTCGCGGACTTCGACCTTCTAAATTTTAAGTTAACGCCCCCCTTATCTGAAATACTGGATCTGGCCCTCAGTCTCTCGCTACATATCTATTCTTTTATTCATCTAAGACTATAGTGCATATAGTATTTAAATTAGTTTCTCGAGCTCGCTACATATCTATTCTTTTGTTTGAATGTTCATCTAAGGCTGTGGTGAATTCACCACACAGATGTCTCGTTTGTTAAGGCGAGTAACACCGCAAGACTACCATTCAACTATGTGCATGTTTCACTTGTTAATTTTCCTCAAGCCGGCAGGTGACAAATTGGTTCAGTGTTTTAATATTTTAGAAAGAAGTTATTAAGTGCGAACATCCACCATTTTAAATCTCCTACATATAAAAGGCCTGACTAATCAATAATCAGCTTTTGACAACCAGGAAACATGGCCAATTATTGTTATAGGCACTAATAAGGTAGGCTAAGATCTAAACTCTCATTTACTGCTAAAATTAGGATTTAGTTTTATAGAGGAATGTGCTTTCACCATGTACATTAGGTTGCCTGCTGATTGTGAAAACTAACTAACTAAATTTTTCCTTGTTTCAGATTTGGTTGCTGTCGAAGTCAAGGGTATATATATTCTCTCAAGATGGAGGACATTAACAAAGATAAGCGGTTCGGTCATGTGGCTAAAGATCCCAGATTTCGACGCATGAAAAGGACTGAAAGGAAGGTCCAAATTGATAAGCGTTTTAATGCTATGTTTAAGGACAAAAACTTTAAAGTCAAGTATACGGTTGATAAACGTGGCCGAGCTATTCAGGCATCCTCCACTGATCATTTGAGGAAATTCTATGAACTTGATGAGTCCGACACAACAGAAGATGACTCTGATGATGAGCTGAAAGTAGAAAAGAAATCAAAAAAGAAAGAAAAGAAATCGAAAACCAAGGTGAAATCCAAGAACGATATTCAAGATGTAAAAACAAAAAAGACACTGAATAAGGTAGAATCTATACAAAAGAAAGATGGCACTAAATTAAAACCCAAAGGTACAATTATTTCAAAAACAGAGAAAGAATCTGCAAATCAAGAGGAACTTGAGGAGACAGCAAAGAGAAAAGTCCATAAAGAAGAAAGTAAGGAAAAGGAAAGTAGTGAAGATGATGATAGTGAAAAGGAGGATGAAGAAGAGGACTCAAGTGAAGAAGATGACCTTGATCTTGATATTGACTCCACCACAGGTACTTCATATTTTATTCCTTGTACTAGTTAGCTGAGACATGCATGGTCCTTCATATGCATGTGCAGGGGATAGGATGGTACTAAGTATATATCGCCTTAATCGCAAATGCACCCTCCCAGCTGGCTGTATTTTTTTTATTTCTTTGGGGGGGGGGGGGGGGGGGGGCGTGAAAGGTGACAATACATTTATAAATAGTATTTTCAAAAGGAGCTCCTCCCTACAATTACGCTTTGGGGACAATCAAATTTCATAGAGATGAGGAAATTATCAATACATTTGGAAGGGTAGATATCACAGTTTTTCAATTTTTTGTCCCGTTCAAATATTCTGACCATTTCTTTTAGGATATTTTTTAAGATGAGAGAACGGTGTATTTTTCAACTTCTAGATTGCATAACTGTTGAGCAAAGTCAAAGTCCAGGGTTCGAAATTAAGATTTTTTCCAGGGAGCTCAATTACATCTTTAAATGCTACTGATGGGTGTTGCATATATAGAAACCAGTACATCTTTAGGCTCCCTGCAGAAATTTGAAGGAGCCGCAGAAGAAATCAAGGGAGCCCTGGGCTCCAGGCACCCTCTAATTTTGAGCCCTGAAGTCCTTTGCATTTGTTTTCCATGTATTTTGGTATGTAGGGTGTTATTGAATTCTTCCCTGAATATCTCGGGTTTCTTGCAGGCATGGTTGAGGGAGGTCAAGATATGGCCAGAGGACAGGGCAATATGGCCAGCAGTTCTGAGGAGGAGGAATCTGATGATACAGGTAAGTACTTAAAACACTCACTAACCCTTATGTTGCTGGTGGCTAATTTGGCCAATACAGAATGATGCTAGAACGATATTCACAGAGTAATTCACACTTCAGCCATGTCCTGAAGAATGACTGAAACCCTGGCACATGGGTACTCATCTAAGAGTACTGAAGCGAGAGCTATCCAATAAATACCAACATGACAGATAGTTTTTCCAGAAACCTTTGCGTCCTTGTGATTTTGACAAAAGTAGCCTCAGCATTGGATGGGTTAAAAGTATGTAAAATGTGTTGAATGAAAAATGAATTATAGATAAGATGGATTTCCTATTCTTGATACATGCATTTTTCTTGAATATTTGTATTTGAATAATTTATACTTTTGTGTATGCTATATAATTTGTAGTTTGAGCTTCAACTTTTTATTTGTTGTAGATGTAGATGCAGAGGCAGAACAGTCAGATGGTGAGTAAGTTGCTTGTTGATAGCTGAAATTTTCTTTTTGATACCAAGGTGTCCAACTTAAAGAATAGATTCTCACTAACTAAAAGGTTAGTTTGACCCAAATGACTTATATATAAATAAAAGCTATGAACATAAAAGCAGACTTACTTCTGAGCTAGAGAAATTTAAGTGAACTATAGATGTATTTTTTGTTATTCAGCTGAGCTAGATCATAGCTGGGATGGCCTTTGACAATGTGAAGCACCATTTGGTAGTGATGTCATAAGAATTTTGATAATATCATAATAATAATTGATATTTGATGTAGCCCCCTTTCCACCTATAACATTCAAAAGCGCTTTAGAATAGTCAGTGGACAGGTGTTTATGGTCCATATAGTCAAATAAACTCCTTTTGGAAAAGCAATATTTTAAGCTGTGTCTTGAAGTTTTGCACAATATCAGCAGCCTTGATGTTGTCGGGGAGCTCATTTCAAAGGCGTGGTGCATAGGCACAGATTAGTGTGTGGTATCTGTAATAAGTTCTTAGTGTTTGATCTTAGTCCTTGTACATACATATTGGCTTGTTTTACTAACGTTTCCCTCAAGTATAGAGGGGCACATCCTTGCCTGCATTTGAAAGTCAAAAGCAGAATCTTGAACTCAATCCTTTTCCTGATGGGCAGCCAGCTACGATATTTTAGAACTGGTGTAATGTGACCATACTTTTTGGAGCCACTAACTTATAGAAGTATTTATTTTGTCAGATGAGCTGGATCATGGCTGGGGAGAATTCGACAGGGAGGCACCCGTTGGAAGTGATGTCACAAGACGGTTCGCTGCCTGTAACCTGGATTGGGATCGTATCAAGGCCGCAGACCTCATGGTGCTGTTCAATTCCTTCAAGCCACAGGGAGGGGTGATCAAAAGTGTCAAGGTGAGTGACCTTCTACTACCCTACCTCCAGGGTCTTAGCCATGATATTTAAAACGCTTGTCCAAAACGCCAATTCCAAAAATTTCTGCCCATCCAGAATAAGATATGTATACTTTAAATCCTCATACCAACTACATTTTAGCCTGTTGTGTCAAAAAAGCTAGTTTACAATTTAGCCATGTCCTCGAAGATGGTTTGATAGAAAAGTGTTGGTTATTACCTTCTTAAATCTAAAATTGAAAATTCTTCGTAGGAATTTTTTGCCTGTCCAAAAAGGAAGTTTTCAGGAAACTACCTGTCCAAATGACAGACTGGACAGGTCCTGGCTAAGTCCTTACCTACCTCTGAACATGGATTCTGTTCAAGTCCTTATTGTCACAGGGAGGGGTATTCAAAACTTTTAGTGTGAGTAACCCTCTTCTAACCTGCCTCTGAATATAGCATGTATGGCTTTTGAAGAGACCCAGGGACCTGCAGAGACCAGGGTTGAACTGCAGAGTGTGGATGATAATAATTACTGTATGATATGTTTTGTTTGTTTGTTGTAGATCTACCCATCAGAGTTTGGTTTAGAGCGTATGGCACTTGAAGAGAAGCAGGGACCCGCAGAGATCAGGGACGAACTGCAGAGTGTCGACATAGATGCAGAGGAGGAAGAGAAGAAGAAGGATGATGACGACGACACTGAAGGTACTACTTCCTATTTATTAGGCATCAACCATTTGATATCCCAGGGGGATTTTCAAAGACATTTTCTTTCCAAATTTCAAAATTGGTTCATACAACGGCACAATGCCACATATTTGGCCTAATTAATGACAGCCTACATCATTGGGTAGCACCAGACCACATATTATGTGGACTAAATTATGACAGCTTATGTCATTGGGGAGCACCAGACCACATACTATGTGGACTAAATTATGACAGCCTATGTCAATGGGTAGTACTTACCAGACCACATATTATGTCCAGACTAAATTATGATAGCCTGTGTCAATGGATAGCACCAGAGTGGCCTTAATTATGATAGCCTATGTGAATGTGTAGCACCAGAGCTACTTGTGTGGCTAAGTTATGATAGGCATAGTGCTGGGCTGCTACAATTGAATGTATGTCTCTTTTCCTTATAAGGATAATGAATATAGCTAGCTCAACTAGCACAATTATTTTACTGCACTGTGTATTCGTGCTGCGCCTTCAATCATTGTTTCTATGTGTTTATTCCTTATAAAGGTAATGATTATAGCCGAGAGAAGTTGAGGAAATACCAGCTGAACAGGCTCAAGTATTACTATGCTGTGGTGGAGTGCGATAATGAGAACACGGCCAACACAATCTACGAGGAATGTGATGGAATGGAATACGAAACCAGTTCCACAAGACTGGATCTCAGGTAGGGCCAGTTTATATCAATACTCTATACAGTGCTACAAATTCTGCTTTATAGCCCTGCTGGGGGTACTTGTGCATATGAGTTTCGGTTAAATTCATGAAATTTGAAAAAATTGGGTAAATTGTATAGTAAACCAGAACAGGTCCTTTGCTCATTCAAGCACTCAAACAAAGCAGGTACAATGCAGGATATTTATTTGAAGGATGTTATCTTGGCAGTATCATGGGTAGCGCGAAAATTGCGAAAATTAGATGCCTGTTAAAATTATCAGTTATATAGCACTATTTAAGAGGGTATCAGGGGAGGGCATTTTACTCAGTACACAATTATCACTGACTTTGAGGGGTACATACATGTGTATAAGGCTGGATCTCTGGTAGGGGCAGTTCATATCAATACTACTTAAGCTTTAGGTATCACCAAGATTCTGTCTCAAATAGCTATTTTAAGGAGCAATAACCCAGCTTAAAATTTACCAAAATTGTGATCACTAAGATTCAGTCGCAAATATCTGCTTTAACCCTTTGGAGTAATAACCCACCTTGAAATTGACTGAAATTCTCATCACCAAGATTGAATCACAGATATCGGTAGATCAGCTTACCTTTGAAAGATTAATTCAGCTTAAAATTGACCACAATTCTGATCTCCATGACTCTGTCACAAATATCTGCTTACCCATTGGAAGAATAACCCACCCTGAAATTGACCAAAATTCTGATCACCAAGACTGTCACAAATATCTGCTTACTCTTTCCCAATGTGGATGTCTCGTTCTTCCTCCCTGAAATGAAGGTGTTTTATTGTGATACTTGCATGTTTTGTAGGTTTATCCCAGATGATATGACGTTTGAGCAAGAGCCCAAAAGTGCTGCCACGGACGCCCCAGATGTAGCTTCATACAAACCCTCACAGTTTGTAACCACTGCCCTCACAAACACTAAGGTAAGGGGAGACCCTCACAGTTTGTAACCACTGCCCTCACACAGACTAAGGTAAGGGGAGACCCTCACAGTTTGTAACCACTGCCCTCGCACAGACTAAGGTAAGGGGAGACCCTCACAGTTTGTAACCACTGCCCTCGCACAGACTAAGGTAAGGGGAGAGCCTGACAGTTTGTAACCACTGCCCTCGCACTGAAGACTGGTGCTGGCTGAAGCATGGCAATTCACTAGATTCCAATACCATATGCGTTCATGTCAGCCAGCATGCAACGTATGCGACATAACCACTTGCCCCGTTGCAAATTAATTTAGCAAAAAAACTGCAATCGGGCAAGCAGAACAATACCCTAACTTGCCCCGTTCGGCAAGAAATGTTTTGGGCAGAGTCCTCGCAATGTAACTCACTAACTTTGTTTAACGGGGTGGCAGGGCAAGTGGAAGTGCCGGCGGGGCAAGTATACGTCAGGGGCAGCTTTCACTGCTCAGCAAGTAACGTTTTGGAACCTATGTTGCACCCCGCCAGCGACCCTAGAACCTGTTTGAATTACCAAGCTGCCACATTGAGGGATGCGCCGTGGCCTAGTGTTTACGATGCCTGGCTCCCAAGCGTGAGTTTGCAGGTGCGAGTCTCCGCTGGATCCTCAAAGGAGAAGGGATTTTCTTCCAGATTTCGGGTTTCTATTTTGTCGCGATATGACCTAAGCTGTTGAAAGCGACCTAAAAAGAAAATGCCAAGTTGCCAAAATGTAATTACTCTTATAAATACTTCTTAATATCGATATGTAGATTTTGCTGAATGCTTGTATTTGTATCGAGGTGGGTGTTTCCCTTTCAGGTGGAGTGCACATGGGATGAGACGGACCCTGATCGTGTCCAAATCTTACGGAGAAACTTCACGGATAAAGATCTAGAACAAATGGACCTTGACAACTATCTGGCTTCCTCCAGTTCTGAGGATGAAGGTGGGTCCTCTGCGATTAACTCTCAACAACTTCCTTTCATCCTTCTTGTCATCTTTTCGCCATTTCCTAGTTGTTGATGACATCATTCCTCTTGTTAACTGAAGCCCTCGCTGGCCCCAGTCATACCTTAACCCTTTTGCTGCGGATGTTACTTTCGTCCAATGCAAAAAAAAGCAAAAAAATATGAAAATCGTCTAAACCCTGTCATGTTGGTATTCATTGGAAAGCTCTCACTGTCTACTCTGAGTTGAGTACCCATTTTCCATGGTTTCGGTCATTTTCCAGCTTTTTGTCATCATTTCATCTCAAACCAAATTAGCGACCAGCAGCGAAAGGATTAAAGGGCCTCTTTAAAATGGTATTTGGAATTTTGGATCAATAATACATTTCATTTTGAGAGATAAGTAGGGTCAGGATTCATGTATAAAATAACCTCTGTCTTACTGGTGAACAGGTCCTTCAGAGAATGGTCTCGCGTAAGCAATGGTTGTTTATAAGATAACCTCTCTCTCACTAGAGAGCATGGTCTCGCGTTGGGTGACTTAGTCTCTCTATATAAGTCATTCAGAAGAACTGCCAAACGCAACCAAAAGACCCTATGCACTTCTTAAATTGAATGAAATTCTTTCTCCGTCCCAAGTTATGTTTTATGACTAGTGTTAAAAGCAATAGATGTTTCTTCACCCTTATGCTGCTGGTGGCTAATACGGCTAGTGCAAAATGATGCAAAAAAAACCTGAAAAATTATTGAAACCCTGGCATATGGGTACTCATCAGAGATTTTATTCCCAGGTGCGGCCGGCTTGCAGAGCGATGATGATGAGGATGAGGATGGCGGCAAAAAAGGGAAGAGCGAGGAGCAGCAAATCAACAAGTACCGGCAGCTACTCCTCGATCTCGACGCCAAGAAGGAGGAGAAGGAGAAGAAGGATAAAGAGATGGAGATGGAGATCACTTTCGAGCCAGGTAAAGTGACATTAAATAGTTCCACATTTGACTGCTAGGTGGCCCATATCATTCAGCATTTAACTTACCAATTAAGGGCCATTCCATTTAAAAGTGTGGTGGGGGGGGGGGGATGAACGGAAGATAATTGAAAATTCGACACCCCATCCCGTCATGGACACCCAAACCCTTTAAAAGCACCCCTCAGGACTCCCAAAAAATTTTGTGAGGAATTTCTGAAAATGTCAATCTCAAGCACATAATTGAATTACTTCATTGTCATATAATTCCCATGACCTTGTATAAGGATATCATGCCTTATTTTGATAAATTTAAACATGTTTATGGTTGAAATCTAAGTATATTGTGGTCCCCCTTTAAAGTTTGGACACCCAAAAGATTTACAATGGCCAATTTTAGGCACCCAGTTTCTAATTCCTAGCTAAGACCCTGGCTCCAGGACAAATCATCTGTGCTCCTGGAATTTTATACTTGGACACCCCTGCTTGAATTATTCCAGGTTTGAAGGAGGCGGCTGAGAGTATGGTCAAGCAGAAACTGAAGAGCAAAGAAGGCCTGAGTCCGTGGGAGAGCTATCTGGAGAAAAAGAAGGAGAAGAAGAAGAAGAGAAGGGAGGAGAAGAAGGAGGAGAAGGCTCTGAGAGAAGGACTGGTACGTTCTGGGTTCCACCCCTAAAAGTGTAGTTTAAATGCTGTATTACGTAAAGTTGTCTAATATTTAACACAAAACATCTCTAGATGAAACCTCTACGACTGTCTGTTTGATACTTTTGACTGAAGGAGTCTGGATCTTTACAATATTCCTTTACCTTTAGATTTTGGGAGCCTTTGGTTAATTTTTAAGTTTTTTTCCGGATGTTTTGAATCAAAATCCCTAAGCTGGTCCAGACTAGCTTTTCTGCAAGATACCCCAAAAGCATTCTGTCAAATCCTCTCAAATTTCTAGGGATCCCCTATGATGACATTCCCATTAACTTTTAGCCTTTGAAATATTATGAAGGTCATTCTAGGATGTTTAAGAAGGAAATCCCTATGCTGGAAGACCTTACATTAGATTGTTACATGACTGCAACAAAATACATACTTTATAGATATAGATGAATCAACAGTTTGCCACAGTTGTAACAATTTAGATGTAAACTGACTTTTTGCTTCAATGTATCATTGTAGTTGAATTGTTGAATCAACTCTTCTGCAGCAAATATTCAATGCAGTATATATTATTTAAATTTTATTATCTATCTTTCCAGAGACTTGATAATTTTTATGATCCCAATATATGCATTTCATACCAGATAGCTTAAGCAATAGGTTAGGGGTTCATATAGAATGTCATTTCTTCAGTTCTTAACTTTTCATTTTTCCAGTTACTAGTGTGTATCCCAACACTATTTTGCTAATTGTATTGTTTGGCCTCTCCTGATAGCCGTGTGGTCTGAGGCGTTGTCACTGACTGCTAGCTGTCTCTCACCACTGTGCCTGGGTCCGAATCCCGGCTGGGACATGTGAGAGAGTTGCCAGTGACTTGGGGTTAGGCGGTGGTTTTCGTCGGATACTCCAGTTTCCTTCTCCAGTTACAACTGGCTAGTCAAGAAGTGCGAAAAAAAAGAAGAAATTCCAAATTTCTAATTGTTTTGCTATTTGTTTACTTAGAATGAAGCGCCTGATGTGTCCATCAAGGATGACAAGCTGCCTGACGGTATTGACCTCAACGACCCCTACTTCAGGGAAGAAATGGGCAACTTGGCCGCCCCTGCCGCTGGGAGCAAGGCTGACAAGAAGAAAAAGAAAGGCAGGCGGATGGAAGAGGATGCTGCGGACAAACAAGAACAGGTGAGGAGTATGGAATATCCAGCAGGGTGCCAGGGTGTCTTTTTGACACCCTGGTCCATGGAAAATACCAATTTTGGGGGGAAAAGAACCCTATCTTTAGGTCAGAATTTTTGAAAATTATTTGTTGAAGAAATAAAGCATATACTTACTTGATTTGTCAATGTATATGGTCAGTAGGATGACTTATTTTTTTTCAGTGAGGGGTTTTAGACACCCTGTCTTCTAGAAATCCCATTTTGGACACCCTGTTATGAAAATCCTTGCTAAGACCCAGGTGAGGAGTATGGGATATCCAGCATAGTCTTAGCCAGCAGGGCATCTGGGGGTCATTTGGACACCCAAGCCCAAACCTTCAAAATTCACCCTTCAGTACACCCAACATTTTTGTGAGGACAGGGCTTGATGCTAACAGTGGTCCTATGGCCCCAGGCTAGTAAGAATTGCCCCAAAATGGCTTGAGGCCAGTAAAAAGACCTCAACTGGTCCTACAGGGTCAGTAAACATTTGGGGGCATTCTTATTAACAAATTTCCCCTCAAGAATATCCCAATTGTTTTTGAAATATATGAAGATAAAATAAATAGAAATAAATGTTGTCGGTGAATTCAATGCAATGTGTTTTTCTTTTAAACAGAAAAATTTGTAGGACCAGTAAAAAATTTACGGGACCTGTAGATCCTCTGTGTTACTGGTCCTACAGGGCCAGTACCATTTTGAGTCAGCATTGAGGCCTGTGATGAATTTCTAAAAATATCAATTTCAAGCATACAATTGATTTTTCTGCGCCTCAATACAATTTCCATGACATTGTGAATGGATATCATGCCTTATATCAATAATTGAATCCATGATTATAGTTGAAATTTGAGTATATTGTGATGTCCCTTAAAAAGTGGACACCTCAAAATTTTACATTACTGCCAATTTTTTGCACCCAATTTCTAAATTCTGGCTAAAACACTGACCCCCAGCTTGCCCAGGAGCTCAACTGCTCAACATACAGCCTTCTACAGCATTATAACTTTGACATGATTGAGTGATTATGTATACGATAATGTTTTGTTTTAAAACAAGCATATAAAACAAAATGCAAGTATACCCATATGTATTTATTCCAGTATGACCCCATACTAATATCTTTATTGTTTATTTATTGATTCCAGGATGAGCTGGCCCTTCTCATGGATGATGAGGATGATATGAAAAATCATTTCAACCTGAAAACCATCATGGAGAATGAGAAAAAGAAGAAGAAGAAAAAGAAGAAGTCCCTTCCACAAGAGACTGTTCAGAAAGAAGATAATTTTGAGGTAAAGTGCTTATTTTTTAAAGCATTGATATTATTTCATCTATGAAATTTCTGTATCATGCCTGGAGATTAAACGTTTCCCATGGTTTGAGAGGTAAATATTAGGGTCTTGAAGTATGATTTTGAAGAGCCTTTAAGAGAAGCTTTTGGTTTTGTTACAGATTGATGTTCGATCAAGTATTTTCCAAAAAAACACACTTTGGTCAGAAAGATACTGAAATACACTAACATTATAACAGTGTTACTGTTAAG
>OZ012686.1:28510626-28575626 GCA_963942565.1 Maea johnstoni
GTGTGTGTATGTACGTATGTATGTATGTATGTGTGTGTGTGTGTGTGTGAGTATAAAATGTGGTCTTTAAACAATTTAGTACACTATTTAAGAAACAAAAATATTGTTATTCCATTCTGATTCATTAATAAAATTGACTGTCAGTAATTTCATTTTGATTTAAAAAATCCGTGTGATTCTATAAGATCTAATCCCTATTGTTGAGGACCTGTAAAGCTGATATTCCTTAAAAATGTTCTGGCCTGGATAGAGATAGTCCACATGAATGGTGTGGTTCATACAGTCCTGTTGACTGTTTGACCTTCTCATCTGACTATTGAAAAGCCAACAAGCTAATTGTCCTCAGACATAGTCAGGCCTGGAAAGATAAACTGATAGGTCAATGGATAACATTGTTGACCTTATCATAATGATTCTCTTAATGCTAACCCTCCTGTAATGAACAGTTCAAATACGAGACTAGTAGACTGGTAGTCTACACTCGTGGTCTAAATTCATGATAGGTATTAGATCTAGTATCTGATTTATTTTTATTACAAGTGGGAAGTACATGCTGTTAGTAAAACTAACGTAAATGATCGAAAGTATTATGATTCTAGTTCCAAGTGCTAGGGAAGTGCTAAAAAAATGTATTTCCGAGTGTCATCACCCCTAAAGCTTCTAGGGGCCGCTCAATAGGCTCGGACCTCCGGCCACTTTCAGTCTCACACTCACATTCTTGACACCCAAAAGTTCTTGGCTTGGGTAAAAGGAGACCCACTTTCAACTTCCGGGCTAAGCCACTTTGTGAGGCAATCGGTTTTAAACTATTTCTTGTTAGTTTTTCAAAGCAAATCTTGTTTGAGAAATGTACGTACAACTGTTTAAGTTCTACATGTGTTATTCATAAAATCAAATTGATTAATTGATTGAAAATCTAAAATTGATTATAACAATAGACCACATTTGATATCGGCCTGCTGAGCTACATGCTAAGATGAAATGAACACATTACATATTTATTGAAATATTTCACCCATACCGAGATGATTCTTGTAATTATAAAGATGATTCCCAAAATACATATAAGGCTAGTATGGTTGAAATACCTGTAAAAAGACAAATGACACAGATGATCGCAGGAAGCTAAAAAATATTATTTCTGGAGAATGTACCTAAAAGTAGGACAGTAAAAGAATAGAATTTCACCAAAAAAATCAATGTCAGATTTTTCCCTCGCCTCTGAAAATTCAAGAGAAAATAATAATAATAATCTGTCTCAAAGAATTGAAAAAAAAATCTGTCTCTGAAAACAAGTGTCTCCTAAAATCTGAGAAAAAAATCATCTGTCTTTGAAAAATGAAAATGCCCCTCAAGCCCTGGATATTAAATTATTGATGCCTTAGACATGGTTATCATAAAACCTTGATATCATTACACCCCTGGCTATAAGGACGACATACGTCAGAGATCAGCATACTACAGAACGATTTAAAATGTTTTTATTTCTCTGTAGTATTTTCTCGATATTTATGCCCTATTTGATGGATGAGTTTTGCTTGGTGAAGTTATCTCTCTGTGAGAATTAGTAATCAGAGATGTATTGTGTCTACGTGTGTTTATATAATAAGTTTATACTATTTTTTTTTGTACGCAGTGACTTCCACCTTTAAAAGTACAATAATAGACCTACTTCATGCACAAGTGGAAGATGGCGCTGGATAGTTTGTTATTGATGCTGATTACGAATCGAACATTTATGAGATTTCACCAAAACTCGCGAATGCGGAAGTGATTAGCTAATAATCATACATATAAGTGGCCGTTGTATTAAGATGGACTTTTGAAAAGCGCTGCACACAAGTCTCTCTGCAATCAATCTAGAGGTGCGTACGTTATGTACAATACATGACGCGCATCACCCTCCTTTCTCATCATGTCTGCGTGAGAGGGAGTGCTCCCAACTCTATTATATCTAAGAATGGTGAAACCAGTCAGGTGCAATCGCGCTCTCAGATATGGCTCTTATTTCATTAGCTTTTGCACTAGTCGCCATCACAAATGTGATTATTTTTTCAGAAAAGTGCCGGCCTCTCGCGAGTCGCACAACATGCAATGGCTTTAAAAGATACTTGACCTCCGGCCCGACATCAAAGCTTACTTACCTCTGCTGTGTGTATCCGCCGCCATGAGGCTGCTGCTGCTGCTGCTGATACTGCTGATACTGCTGCTGCTGATACTGCTGCTGTTGCTGCTGCTGCTGCTGCATGCCGTGTGCCTGCATGGCCAACACCATAAGTTTTCCTTCTCGGCGGCACAGGTCAACCTGATCGAATTCAGCGGCAGATCGATGCTCTCAATGCAAAATTTACACCAAGTGCGGGAGCTACAACCTGCAGTGAAGTTACGTGGGCACAAACTTCTACTTATCCTCTTGTTGAGCCTTAGCCTCTAGCCTTTTCCATGTGTCAGCAGGAGACGGACTTCATACATTGCATCTGAAATATCCCTTGGTCCTCTTTGGATTTAAAGGCTCTGCTCTTACTCTCCCTCTTTTTCTTCTTTCACCTAGAATAATTATGCTTTGTCATTGTTCTTCAACAATGACAAAGGACCACTTTTTGCTAATATCTTATGGCACTAAATGACCTTTGAGGAGTTTCGATGTGCCTTTAAACACTTATCCATGCATTCATTCATTCATACCATTGTCAAAGGATAGTGGGGGCTCGCAATCTGATTGGTCTAAAAGGGGATGACACTTTAGGACTTCATACAATTAATAAGAGCTTTCACTATTAATAAGAGCACTCACTGGGCATCGTGAAACTGAATATGTACCCATGTATTGATCTGAACCCTCTGGAAGGGGGACGAGCTATTTAAGTGTTTTTCAAGTTGTCACCAGGTGGTTTCCAGGTAGTGATGGTCTGTACAATGTTGGTTCATTGTTGAAACTGGAACTCTTGATCATCCGCGTGCGTTGATCTACAATCAGACATTTAATTCCTACACCAGTCGACCAGACGTCTGCTAGTGCCTGGTTGTACAAACACCGATAGATAACATGTCAAAAGAATAAGCCAAGCACACCAATGACCCACGTATCTTGTGAATCAAGGCTACGTTCAGTTGTGAGGTTAGGAACCTGTGGTCGCATCCATGCCCAGAAAACTGGTTGGCAATCAGGCATGCAGTCGTTTATTACGCCTGGGCTGTCCACGCATTTAGTGCTGGAATTTGATGCCGGCATTGTAACCCTTCTTGGTGGGGATGCCCAGTACTAATTATCTTTGAGTTCGTCCATCATCTTCCGGATTCAGGTGGTCACTATGTGGTTTCTATGATGAGCAATTTTATTGTCAGATACAGAAAATAATATTCGGTAATGCTCGTGATATGAAAATATATAAAAGCAGAAAGAAAGGTAAGGGGACTAATATTGCAAACATTAGATATGAACTATCAGTGCAGTTACAATTTGAACATATATTCAGAAATAGAGGAATATTTCTAATATTTGTACAACAATGGTCAGATCTAATTAACATTTTAGGGTAATATTGAAAATCTTATCTGATGTTGACGAAATGTAGATTATAGTAAAGACTTGTCTTTTAATCCATAATCCTCAGTTTTGAACATAGATTGGCATCTTGGTGTTTTTCATACCAGTATGTTTTTTGTGTGGTTCAGAAATAAACAAACATACAGTTTGCAGAAATTTATAAAAAGGTTTATTGTCAGAATATCAATGGAACTTATGTTCCTACCCATGGTTTAATATGGACCTTCAGAAAGGTAATCTGTCAGAGAGGACGTCAAACGTTCTACATGTGGTTTCCAAGTTGTCAGCTTTATACTTTGCTCATCATTATTTTCCGGAGACGACTGTGGACTTCCGTGAATTTCTTTTACAGTATTACTATAAATCCCCAGGAAGGAATATCTTTGGGGACCACAAGGTATGTGGTTTTGTCCCTCGGGTGAGTGAAACACTCAAAATAGACATGCATTTCGCAATACTTACTAACCATCTGGCGATGCTTTAAAGCTAACTGTTCCTGGATAAGTGTAAAACTGATTATACATAATATTTATTAGAATTTAATTGATTTTTAGTATCAAAGCTTCACATGGAGCAACAGCAAACTTTTAAAAATGAATACTTCTAAACATGACTTGGTCTGCTAATTTATGATTGGAACGATAATGAAGAAGTATTTATGATCGTAATTGGTAATTTTTACAACCTTAGCTTCAGAATATGTTGATCGAATTAACATGTTTATTGTACCCAAGCTCTGCCAATAAGGATAAATTCTGAACAGCTAATTGAACAGCTAACCTAACTAGTCAAAAAAGGCAGTTTAACATATCCATGGACTAATGCAAAGTACAGACTAAAGACTAAAGTATTCTTTTAAATAAATGTTAAATGTATTAAGAAAGAAATAATGAACCCAAAGGAGTTACCACAAAGCAGTTTTGCAACTACATATTAAAATATCATGAAGTAAAAGTGGACCAGTGATAATAAGCCTTTGAAAGATCTCTCTAAATATTACTGGGCAAGAAAGCATCTTAGAAGTCACTGCGTATCAAAGAAAAATAATATAGTTATTCTTAGGTTCCAAACAACCAGACCAAGACATTTCTTCGGGACTTCAAAGTTTGCATTTTAATGATAGAAAAATGGTTACAACATTTCCTATGATACCGTATAAAGAGGCAGCAATCCATCCCATACCATTTTATGTTTGAATTTTCAACTAAATAACCATACCTCATTTAGATTTTTATTTCATACCACAATTTCTATACGTGAAAATGTGTCCCCAGAACCTATTTATCCATACGCCAATGACTCCCAATCTTTTTCTTGAAAGAGGTTATCATATGACTGATTTATATTACTTTTTGTTTTTAACCTAAAAAGGAATAAGCAATTATCCTATAACATTCCATTATGTCAAACCAGAGATGATGCATGTGATTGAATTCTTTACATACAAAAAAGATATTTAGCAAGTACGATCTTGAAAACGAGATGATGAAACTGAAGCGACAACACCAAATGCAGACATCACAGGTGCCTTACAAAAAGGTCCATTAAGAAACTCTTTTTGATTTTTTTGGTCATGGTTTAATTCCCTATCCTCTGATGGTTAATGCCTGAGTTTGAAACCACTCAGATTTGTACGAGTGAGCAAATTCATGGGGAGCCATCATACCTCTATATGCTGTTTGGCATAGTGTAGTTGTCACAGCTCTTGTAAACAATTCAATGGTCACAGTGTTGTAGGAGGCAACGCTTAAGCGCTTATTTGTTGATGACATATTTTTATCATTAGTGGTTAGGATTCCATTAAAAGAAACTGTGAAAAAGTTGCACTCTCATCATAACCCCAGTGTTAATATTCTACTCAAAAATTTGGTTACAGATATACATTATAGGAATTGCTTATTTCAAAGTCTTTAGTGTTATAATATCTTCTGGCATGCGTGTCTAACCGGAACAAAAGGCACATAATAAGATAATTAAATCGAGTGTAGAACTTCTAAGTGCAAGTTTACTAAGGTCGCAGTTTTATGATTCAGATAATTTGAAAGGATGGCCACTAAACTTATAGATATATTTCTTTCTTCACTCATTAAGGATAACAAGTAAGAGTTAATTGGTTGAAAAACCAGAATGCAATACTCAATTAAATCCAATAATACTCTGTATTGATGTGATAACAGAGGCAATCAAGAGTATTAATGATTCTATTGAATCTTCTCATGATATGGAATGACACTCTTGCAAAAATATGCTATTTTTCTTTGAATTCAATGATTGTTTTAAAAGAAAAGTATTTTGTCTTTAATGAAAAGTTTTTTTCCTTAAAGATTTTCTTTTCTTAGTAGTAAAGTCACTTTTCTAAAAGACAAATGTTGTGTACGAACAGTTTGGAGTCACAGTTATTCCCATTTCATGTAACCTTTTATTGCGAATAGTCATCCTATGTCGTAGTTTGTGTTGGTTGAAATGTTGATATACAGAGGGTGGGTAGGGTTTTGCATTTTAAAAAGCTTTGGTCAATAAATCAAGTTGAATTTCTTCATTCAGACATTCCGAGTTTTTTTAATATATCTTAAAGAAGTGTAACCTGAATTAATTGTACTAAAATATGTATTCATTAACTTTTGATCCTATACCTATAGTTTGTAATACATAGGGTAGTTGTATGTGGGAAATTCTATCTATATCCACTGAATTTATACCCAATACCATCTGTATTCTTTTTTCAAGTTTCTTATATCACAAAAGATGCATTTCAGTTGTAAAACATTTTGTATTTAGTCAGTTGTGACCATTTTGCCCTCTGTATCTAATAGGTCTCTTATTGATCTTACCCTCTGCCAACCCAGTTTCAAAGCTTTCCTTCCATAATATGTATGGCGAACCATAATGGGGTAGACAGTAGGTATTCTAGACCTGTAATAGTCTGGTTTTTAAATATTACATGTATAGATTTCATAACATCTCCCCCATAAATATTGCAAACCTATTTTTGCAGTTTCACCAGATAAACATCACCGTATATGTTTATTATATTTAGCTCCTAAGAATTTGGGATTGTAGCCCATCCCTCATTTGTTTTAAACATTCTATTTAACCAAGAGTATTTCATTGTCATATCAATCTTTCTTATGTTTCGAAATTCCAAACCTCCCTCTGCTATTTATTTTTCTTCCGGGAAAGAATGTTTGAATTTATGAGGCTTGTCTTTCCATCGAAATTAAGAAAAGAGGACTGGGTAGGTACAGCAGAATATGGATAATCTTATAAATCATCGATATTTTGATAATGTTAATTTTACCAACAAGCGCTAAGTTCTAGATTGCCAAATTGTACATAATTTATCCATTCCTAGTAGTTTTGGTTTTAGATTTAATTCATTTATATCATTTAAGTTGGAGATGAAGTTAATTCCAACAGAAGTAAATTCTTGTATCCAAAATAAGGTCTATGTCTTTGAATAAAGACACATTGATTGTGTTTACCATCAGAAATCTAGCAACTCCTTGTAATTTTTGGTCGCAGATAATATATTTAGCCTCCCTATTTTTATTTACATTATGAATTTTATATAGAAATTAATTCTCTAGAATTATGGTTACTGCTAAAGCTTGTTTTTTTCTCTCCTGCTATTAGGACTTTGCAATTCCAATTCTTTCTAAGCATTATTAAGTCACTTGCTACCAAGTGTATTTCTTGTAACGTATTATGTAGACCCCCGTTCTCTGAAATCATCAAAAAGTTCGTCTCTTTCTATGACCTCTAAGTCCCCTACAGTTTAGGAATTTAACTTTAATCAGATTACCTTTTTCTAACCCTGCCATTTAATTAAAATTAACTTAAGTTGTATGGTTCTCAGGTTTCCTTTAGCTCGTCTGTTTTTGAAAATAATGGGCCTATCCAGGGCAGTCATCTGACAAGTACATCTCATCAGCCAGACAACAGTATAGGATTCTAAAATTGGGAGGGGAGGGGGATGGTTTGGCATTTGGCATTAAATCAAGACTCTTGGAGAATTTTAAGTTTAAAGATATAAGAAAAAAGAAATTTAATATTGGGTGAAAAGTTTCCATCAATATATATTACTGTTGGAATTGGAATTGAATGCACGATTTAAAATCAAAGAATTATAAATTCAGCACTCTTCCACTATTTTTTTTTTTGTAACCAATTTAAAAATTGGCACTCTCCCCCCAAAATATAAATATTATAAAAAGGTTTAGAAAGAAAATGAGTCAATATTGTTGTTGTTGTTGTTTGAGATCCGTAACCGCATTGTTCCCACGGGGTCGACTCCCGAAGGAGGACCTACGTAGGTCTCCCCTACCACCCAGGCCACTCGTCACCCCCGGGCCTTGTTGCTCTTCATGTTCCCTATCCCCCCATACTTATTGTCATGCATCCTGCATCCGGTCAGTTCCCTCCCCCGTCCTCCTGTCCTATACAGATATCCTACCAAGTATCTGGTCTGCCCCCTCCCTGTCTTCCTGTCCTACACATATATTTAAAACCCCACACATATGAACCCCTCAAAAACCCCACATATAAACTGCGTTATTTGTTAATTTCAACAGCCTTATCCAAAGTGTAACTCTCAACAGACCATCTCCCCGCCTACTTCCTCCATGCCAACCTGTTTCCGCATCTCTCACTTACCTACATAGCTCCCTTCCTCTTACTTGCTTAATACTACGATTAGTATGAACCAAAAGTAAGTGTTACACAGTGATTTATAACATGTAAGCATACAACACACCTTTGTGTCATTTGCCTTTTTTTCCATCCCTACTTCTCCCCCCTTCCCCTTGTCCTCCTCCCTCACCCTCTCCTCATCCTCTTTCCTATCGTCTTTCTCCCTCACCCTCTCCTCATCCTCTTTCCTATCGTCTTTCTCCCTCACCCTCTCCTCATCCTCTTTCCTATCGTCTTTCTCCCTCACCCTCTCCTCATCCTCTTTCATATCGCCTTTCTCCCTCACCCTCTCCTCATCCTCTTTCCTATCGCCTTTCTCCCTCACCCTCTCATCCTCTTTCATATTGCCTTTCTCCCTCACCCTCTCCTATTGTCTTTCTCCCTCACCCTCTCATCATCCTCCTTTCTATCTTCTTTTCTCATATCAGCCTCTCTCCTTTCTTCTTCCACCCCTTTTCCGCTGTCCCAATTATTTCCACTATCTGCCTACGTCCCCTCTTTTTCCTTCTCCTTCCCCATGACTCCTCTCGTTTTTTTCCCCTCCCCTTTGCTCTCTATCCTTCCCTCCTTTTCTCCCTCTTTTACATGGGCTTTCATCCCTTCCACTTTCTTCCTGTCCTTCACCCCTCTTTTTCTACCTTCTCTCCTAACCTCTGCACTCGTTTTTCCCACTCTCCCATCCTTCTCTCCTTATCCCTCCTCCATACTCCCATTTCCTCTTCCTTCTCCCCTCCCTCCCTTTTTGCCAACTCCATTGCCTTCTTCTTCAACTCCCCAGAGCTCTTCTTTCTTCCACCTTTTCCCTTCAATGCATGCTCTACACACAAAACCTATCTTCTTCAGTTCACTTTCTCCCTGTCTAGTCCCAAACTATCCCCTCTAATCCACTGCTTACACTTCTCACACTCAACCAAAAATTCTTCTCCCCTTCCCACCATCCCTACTATTCCTTCTACTCATTTTTCTCTCACCCACAATTGAAATTCTACTAAAACATTCAACTTTCGTTCTACTTTACTCCCTCTCTATCCAGCTTTTGTTTTCCCGCCAAAAAACGCTGCCCACGCTACACCTATTCACCCACAAAACCTTTCGAATCTCCCCAATTACTCCACCGTATTTTCACCAAAATAAACAGGAAATATTGAATAACTATTCACCAGAATGTCCTTTAAACAATTTAGTTAGCTCAAAAGGTTTGTAATAACTTTCTGCTTCTGGTTGAACTTCAAATAGTTATATATTTTCGTGTGTTTGGGGAAAGGTAACATTGTATTTCAAAAAAGTACTAATATGTGATTCTGAACTGGTTAGTCCATTTGATTACAGTTACACTTACATTATAAATTCCAATACGCTTTCATTTTAAGTATTATTATTTTCTGTTTCCATTTCTTGTACATCTCCTATACATATTTTGTGATAGAAGGATGTGAATGCCAAAACTGTGAGATTTCAACTACCAATTAATCCCTGCTTTAAAAATCCTAAACATCATTTGTCAATGGCTCTAAAGGTATATTTATATATATATATATATATATATATATATATATATATATATATATATATATATATATATATATATATATATATATATACATATATATATATATATATGTATGTATATATATATATATATATATATATATATATATATATATATATATATATATATATATATATATATATGTACACACTAGCTCACATCAATGCATGTGCATCGCTCAATCAATGAGATGCATCGTTGCATATCAAAGTGCATCCAAACATACTATTTGTTGCATTTGTTTAGGAAGCAGTGTCGAGCCAGTCTTGTGAGGTTAGATTTATTTATGAAATGGCGACGTGCTAGTCTTTGTATAGCAGGAAGTAAATGTGTATAGTATTATCTAAGGCCCCAGACAACCAGGCTAAGTAGTTTTCTCCGGGAGTCTGGCTCAACAGTATCCAGTTGTCATCGTCTGCTTTGCGAAGTGGGATGGGGAGGGGGAGGGCGAACGGCAGCTTGCTCTCACATCATCAATTGCACTTCTTACTGAGTGATGGATCCTGTGATCAGGGGTCCACCAGAGACTGTCATAGGCTAAACTACCGCAATCTAGATCAATGACTAAATAACATTAAATAAATCTGGTTATGCCAACTATGAATGGTTAAAAAGGATTGGATGATCAAATCTTTTCAGACAATCTATATTTATTCCGAAAGCTTGTGTTTAGACCAAAAGAATGATGAGCATAACATATAGACTAAATCATAGCACACGAACTTGGTAGAAAGTAGGCCAACAATTATACAGCAAGTTATCCAGTATGGATTTCTTTACATATAGAGCAAACACATGGTCCATTGACTTTGAGTGAAATATACCTAAAAGGAGAAGAATTTCTGAAAGCCAAGTTCAACAAAAGTGGTTTGCCACATTACACTCGACTCGAACTTCGTCTGGGAATGTTGGCATCTTTTGAATTGCACAGATCTGTCTTGCACGCACGTCTCCTTTGCACTTTTTCATCAGAAAAGTGGTTGAGTTTTGTAGGCTGTCTATCGTTATTCAACATGTGTGTGAGAATTGCTTTATTCCAAGAGATTTGGGAAACGTAATACAGGCTAACTGGATTGCATGCAATACATTATATATATTTCTTTGGCGACTAACACACAGTTGTATACATATGTGTATATACAAATATATATATATATATATATATATATATATATATATATATATATATATATATATATGTATATGTATATGTATATATATATATATATATATATATATATATATATATATATATATATATATATATATATATATGTATAAATAAATAAATATATATATATATATATATATATATATATATATATATATATATATATATATATATATATATATATATGTATATATCAATATATATCAATATATATATCAATATATATATATATATATATATATATATATATATATATATATATATATATATATATATATTTATATATATATATATATATATATATATATATATATATATATATATATATATATATATATATATATATATATATATATATATTCATATATACATGTGTATATACACACATATATATATATATATATATATATATATATATATATATATATACTAACACACAGTTGTGTTTTTTCTCTATTTTTTAACAAATAAAAAAAAATCATAAATCATTAGAGCAAAAAGTTATTACAGACATTTTGAGCTTACTTCCATGTTCATAGGACATTCTGGTTAATAGTTATTCAATGTTTCCTGACTCCACACATTTTAGTGAAAACATGGTGGCCATCTTTAAAGATGCCCCGGAAATCCATCAATTGATTTACAACTGGCCTCAGTTAGCCGTGATTGGCTAACTGAGGTTTAGCATTCAATGGGAGCATCACACACACACACACACATGCTTCCAACAACAATAAATCCTATTGTTATATGACATTCTGAGCTCACAGTTTAAGCACAAGGCCGCCATCAACAATATAGTTATCTTATTGTTGGGAACAATGATGAAGAACATAACATGCGCAAGTGTCTCAATTTAGAGAAAAAAGTAAAATATCCACCTAGCTGAGATGGTAGATTGTGTGGCATACTAAAACAACTATGAAATAGTATAGGGGGTATCATGATGGAATGGATCCCCTCGATCCGGAGGATGGTTTCCCTCGGGGAAAGCGATCCAGCCTCGGGGATCCTTTCCATCACCTTATCCCTCCTGGGATGTCATATTTGTATATTATTAGTATTTTTCAGGATTGACATGGATATGACCGACCAGATTGCTCATGTAAATTCTTATTTGCCGGTCTCAATCTAAGGGTTGTGTAGCATTTGAAATGGCTACTCTGATAAAAGCATCTGGGTCAGGTTCATTTCCAAGCAAATACATCCTGCAAGATGCACACCCTATTGACTTGGTCAATGGTGTGCAATCGGAGCTGGCACCTCCCGGGGAACCCTAATCTGGTGTGGCACTTTGCTTGCCTTATAAAAGAAGGGGGATGTGTAGAACTGGCTATGGATACCATGCATCTAAAAGATCCCTTGGTCCTCTTTGGACCTGAAGGCTCTGCTCTTACTCTCCCTCTTTTTCCTCCTTCACTTCGAATTATTATGTTTTGTCAAGGTTCTTCAACATAAAAGGACCACCTTTTGGTATATTGTAAGGCACTTAATGGCCTTGGTGTGCCAATGTGCCTTTAAACCCTCATTCATCCATTCCAATCAAATACAGTTCTTTGAAGTTAGTTGCCATTGGATGGTACAAACATATTTGTTATTACTAGTATCTATCCTGAATGGAAGACATTAAAATGAGGTTCAAAAGTGATTGTTATATGATAAATAGCTATTTTTGAACTAACATCTCAAATTCTCACTTGACCTTCAAATCGGTGACCTTTGGTGACCTCATTTTGAGTTTAAAATAAAAAATGATGGAAATACTGGATGGAGAGCAATAAAAGACACATTTTGAGAGGTAAACCACTGTTCTATGTTAATTGTTGCCATGCAATACATGATGCTACATATAGTCAGCCGCCGCAATTCTGGATTTATTGGCATCAGTTTTTCCTTTTTTATGACAGCACATATATAATAACCAAGAACCTGTGTTTGATAGCATTGTCTTTCTCATAATCTTCCTGGCCAAACAATTGCAATAGATGAAGAAAAGATTAAACCGGTACCCTCTGACAGTGACTTTACTGATAAGGGTAAAATTTTCACTTTGACCCCATTTGTGTGACCTTTTGACCTTTAGTGACCTAAATACTTAAGTAATCTATAATACAATCATAGTGATGCTTAGAGGATATCAAAACAAACATTTTAAATGGTGAACCACTGATCTGCGTTAATTATTACAAAAGTTATAGACATTTTAGTTTCCTCTACCCCAAAATTCTACCTTAATTTTGCTACCTGATTGACAAGGAATGACGCCATTTTTCTCGCTTATTGCCGGGTTACAAAAAGTCTACCCTGATTTTTCTTATATGTGGGATAGCCAGCTACAATAATATGGAGAGTAACTTAGGGTACATCTCGTGCACACGAAAACCCAACCAGCCCATAGACTAGTTAAAATGAATCATAATGCAGTCTCCATTCCTAGTATTTCCGTAAATGGTGTTATAGTACCAGTTCTTAATGAACCGATTGGTAATCTGGGTGCTGTATCCGAACATGAATATGTCGGCACATGTATCAAAAGTTATGAAGTCTGCAAATAACCACATTGGAAACAGTAGAAAAATAAGAAAATTACTCAATACTGATACAACCAAGGGTGCCATCGTCTCACTGGTGACATCACGCCTTGACTATTGTAATGGACTTCTCTGTGGAATCACTGAAGAGCTGTTATGCAGTCTCCAGAAAGCCCAAAACAATGCCGCTAGAGTAGTTAGTGGCTCCAAAAAGTATGATCACATTACACCAGTTCTAAAAGATCTTCACTGGCTGCCCATCAGGAAAAGGATTGAGTTCAAGATTCTGCCTTAGACTTTCAAATGCATGCTAGGATGTGCCTCTTTATACTTGAGGGAACTGCTAGTCAAACAAGCCAATACAAGGACTCTAAGATCAAACACTAAGAACTTATCACAGATACCACACACTAGTCTGAAAAGGTTTGATGACAGAGCATTCTGTTCCTATGTACCTGATAGCATCAAGGCTGCCGATAGTGTGCAAAACTTCAAGAGTTTATTTGACCATATGGACTACTAGTATGACAACTGTCCACTGACTTTCTTTAAAGCGCTTTCGAACATTATAGGTGGAAAGGGCGCCATATCAAATAGCAATTATCATCGTTATTATTATTATTATTATTATTATTATTATTATTATTATTATTATTCAGAACAATTCAATTCTTTTCGCATTCTTGTTGCAGTCTAAATAGTCGAGTTGGTATCTTATTGCATTCACAATGCAATCACGTATAGGCTTCAGTGATTTCTGACAGCAACACAGCTACTTTTTCTTCACACTTCACTCCATGTGCATTAGTTGTGTTTGAGTCTTGTTAGAAAAAGTTTATATGAGACCCCCGCTTTGTTTGACAGAATGATAGTCAAAAATATGTGTTTTGGCACACTAAATTGCAATATAGGATATGTTCTCAAATTTATTATCACAATTATATATCAATATTCAAGAAATTTCAAGTCAAGTTTTAACCACAAGTCAAGTTTTGTGTCATGAATCTCAGACTCTGACACAATTTATCACAATATAAGGTTTTGAATTCAGAATAATTATTCTTGATGTATATCAATATTCAAAAGAAAACTTAAAAGGTCAAGTTATTTGTCAAGAATCTCTGACTCTGAAACAGAGAATCACAATATATAACAACACTTCCAGTCAAGTTTTGTGTCAAAGAAATCTCTGACCCTGGCACAATATCACACATATACGGCGCCTTCAATAGTTCAAAGAATTATGAAAATTTGAATATTATTTGATTTGATTTGATTTGATTTTATTCGGTTTAGTAAGATGTGTATTACATATCATTTGGTACACAATATATAACGGTGACTAGATGGAGAGTCATTTACTGCTATGCAATAGAATTCTAACCAGACACAGAATATATACACTAAAAGTTAGAAACGTATTTCCATAGTGGTCCCAGTCTGCCTAGAGTCCAATGGCATCACATGTAATAAACAACTCCACTGCTCAAGATTGACATAACAACAATATCATATAGTATAATACAAACGTTCGGACTAGAATTGATGAATTTCTTCTTATGACTCAGAGAGGACTGACATGAAATGTTTTTTGCATCTCACTTTAAAAAGAGATTTACTGAACGTGGTCTGGATCTCGTCTGGCAAAGAGTTCCAGGTTTTGGCACCTATGTAGTGGAAGGACTTTATACCACATGAACCAACCTTTGGTAAAACCAAAGCATTAACACCGTGTCTGGTGTTATAGTGGTGGGATTCATTTACTCTTTCAAAAACTTGAAGGTACTTTGGCCAGATATCTTATTCTTTTTTCAATGCTCATCCACTTAACCTCATTAAAGTCATTATTCAAAAAGAGATTATTCATATGTTTTTCCATATCCAAGTGATAAGAACAAAGGCGACATACGAAACGAGCGACCTCTACTGACTGAGGATTGCAATATTATCGCCGTTCTGCACGTACGCGATGACGGCACATTGTAAACATTGGCGCGTGCATTCCTTTGATGTAGCAGTTTTCCCGGGAATTGTTTAGCGCCAAAATCCCAACTGCCATCAAATGAAACAGTGAATATACACTCAAAATGGCTGTTTGATTTGATGGCAAGAAGGATATTGGAAATGGACGTCAGCCTACTATAGGAACTGCAGGGGGAAAACTTTCTGCAGGCGAGGGTTTGAAAAGAGACTAGAAGAGGAGGAAATTTATTCTGCACACATGATTAGTTTGAATATGCGGAAGCAATACAGAAGGGTATTTATTTGAAAAGTAATAAGTGATAGTAGTAGTAGTAGTAGTATTAGTAGTAGTAGTAGTAGTAGTAGTAGTAGTAGTAGTAATGATATAATGTTATTATCATTATTGTTATTATCATTGACGCAGGTTGCAACTTACGTCCGATAGTGACAAACCTAAGTTAGTTTTTAATTCCCTGGATAACAAACAATAATAACTTAGATGAATAAAAAAAAATGTGGACATGAAACCAGCCGGTCAACCTAAACAGGCTGGCTGTTGTGAATATCAAAAAAGTCGCGTTCTGTGCATGTTGGCGCAAGTTTCTCTGTAATGTAAATGATATGAGAGCCTCCTAATGACGTCTCACTTCAAAATTCGAGACCATATATATAGGCTATATTCGAGACCCCTGCCATAGCCAGGCCTTCAGCCCTTCCCGTAGATAATGATGATAATTATAATAATAAAAAATATACAATGATGATAATAACAGAAATAATAATGATGATAATAATGATAACCAATATATATATATATATATATATATATATATATATATATATATATATATATACATATGAATATATATAAATATATTATATATATATAAACTAGTATGTATATATATATACTAGTATGTATATGTATGCATATATGTGTATGTATATCATGATAATGATAATAGAGTAACGATTCTGTCTTAAATCGACTTAACAAGAGTGTGGGGGAGGGGGGGGGGGGGGGGGGGGGCAGCGGGAAGACAAGAAGGGTTATGGGGCTATCAGGTTCCTGAAGCCTGTTCTCTATTTGTGAAAGGGCCGCGGCCCTCATGGTTTAATTGTGTGTAAGTGTTTGCGAGCCAACAGGAAGACTGGCGTACAAGGGGAACAGCTATCAATTGAAATGTCGGTAATGCGGCGCCCCCTAGCTTGAGAACGAGATGGTTGACCCCAAGTTTTTAAATTCTATTCTGAAAATATATGGTCCTAAGAACAATTTCGAAAAGTTTAAGAAATATCTAGATGTTGAGATTTTTTCTATAACTTCATCAATTTCCTACAATTTTGAAGTGTTCTGTATGAAATGATGGTAATGTGGCGCCCCCTAGCTTTAAAAAGATGTGGTTGACGCCCAGTTTTTAAATTGTTTTCTGAAAATATATGGTTCTAAGAACAAGTTCAACAAGTTTAAGAAAAATCTAGATGTTGAGATTTTTTCTATAACTTTATCAATTTCCTACAATTTTGAAGTGTTCTGTATGAAATGATGGTAATGTGGCGCCCCCTAGCTTGAGAAAAAGGTGGTTGACCCCCCAGTTTTTAAATTGTTTTCTGAAAATATATGGTTCTAAGAACAAGTTCAACAAGTTTAAGAAAAATCTAGATGTTGAGATTTTTTCTACAACTGCAGCAACTTCCCACAATTCGGTGGTACCATAGGTGAACTTGCCAGAGTAGCGCCCCCTAGAATGACAACAAAACAATGGAACCACATTTTCTTGAATTGGGAATCAAAAATATATATACTAAAGAATATTTTGCAGCATTATCATTTTTTCCTGTCATTTTAATTCTCTGTAATTTATTCACGAAAATCTGTGATTTTTGAACACCTGTCTAAAATACCCTGAAGGGGGCGCCCGTTTTGGGGGGAATGAAATCCCTCATCCCTTAAACTTTCATAGGTTTGAAGAGAGGGTGGTCTAACGAATCTCTGTACCAAGTTTCGAAGAAATACGTTGTTTGAGCGAATTGTCATGTATGTCCTTAACACAACCCATTGGGTTATTGTAAATTTCTAAGCTGGAATAATTATTTTATGTTAACTCAGAAATACATCAATCAAAAAACTATAAATACACAAAAAAGTCACATGCATTAGTTTAAAAAGTGTGATGATGTATTTATTCAATTTGAAAATGTGTTTTCTCTTCAACAAGGATAATATAGATTGTGCGTTTGCAAGGGCCCATTCCTAAGGAGCCCAGATATCCTTGTCTCAATTCACTTCTGTTGAGTTCCTTTTCAAGAGATTAAGTTTAGGATCGAGCACATGAACCTGCCATGTCTCTGAGTCAGAAGGTTGGGGAGTAATATTGCACCCAAATATCAATTTTGTAAAGTGGTCAGGTGACCACCATCTGACCAATCACACCAGATAATGAGCAGTATGCATATAACGAAACACAATATAGAATTTCATACTTACTAATATGTATCAATATTTAAAAAAAAGTTAAGTGTCAAGAGTCTCTGACTCTTGCACTGAGTGTCACAAGTGTTGAGCTTTGGCTCTGGCACAATATATCACACTATAGAGTTTTGGACTCAAGATAATTATCACAGATAGTTGTATCTAGAATGTCTGATTCTGACGCAGAAAGTAACAATGTATACTAGTAACACTTCCCAGAGGAAACGATATTTATAGGAAAAGACTATATTTTGGAGTAACACCTTGAATAATGATGTATATCTTCTATTTAAGAGAGAATTAGACAGTTGGTATTTAAGAATTGCTGGCTAAAAGATTTGTGGGAGAGAACACCAAGTGTCTCATTATATAGATGGTATTACCCTATAAATCAAGCGAAAGCATGACTACTTGACTTCAGATAGCTTAGACCAATTACATTTCTGAATTACGGATAAATGTCGTATCCAGCAAACTTGTTCAGATTGGGGGTTAAGAGTCAACAGGATGAAATCATACAATATTAAAGACCATTTATGGGCATAAGGATTAAGATTTACAGGGATTACTTTCAAAGTCAATGAAATGAAGGAAGGACATAACGAAAGTAAACGTGGGAGCACAATTAATTGAGATTGATAAATTATGGCATTTTGTCTACCAAGAAACTTCACTGCGTATGGCAAAATTACACTATTTACATACCTGATGGTACCCAAAATTACACACATCATTTTGTTTCTTCCCAGCGCAAAACTGTCTACCATCAGGTAATTATAATAAAAGGTCCAAACGTTTTTACGTGGGGATGACCTCCAAAATTCACGCAAAGTATACTGGAAAATGTTGAAGAATCGGGTTGGTGGTAGCACACCAGCACATAACTAATTGACAAAGCTTTGCAATTATCATGGTTGAGAAGCATGTGTAATTAAACAGAGGAGTGGACATATTTTCCACACTTCTACAACATTATCAAAGCATTTTAAAGGGTAGTATTTAAAACATTGAACAAAATTTAAACAATGCTGTTGTGCAAGCAATAAGTTTGCTCTGTAGTTTTGTTATCCAACCTATCACACAGAGAGGTTGGCCACTCCGCTTTTTTTAAATAAAGATATATGTGTTCATAGCAGTAAGAAATTACCATTTCTTATATGATATTGTGGATAACAAGGGCCAGATATTGAATCATGCATGATTTTGAAAGATTAGGATTTTGTGCAATTTCATTGAACTTAATGCTTTAAATTTAAAACTTAATTTAGGAAATGTTCAAATGACTGTAAAAATAAGGGACTAACTATGACTGAGGACAATTAGATCGTTGGCTTTTCAATGGTCAGATTAAGAGGTCAAAAAGTCAATAGAACTAAATGAATTACACCATCTATGTGGACTCTCTCTATTCTGGCCGGATTATTTTTAAGGAATATCAACTTTACAGTTTCTCAACAATAAGAAGAGGGAATAGTACAACTGTCTAAACAGATCATTTTCAACCACACGGATTTTTCTAAAAGCAAAATTGCATTTGTATATATATATATATATATATATATATATATATATATATATATATATATATATATATATATATATATATATATATATATATATATATATATATATATATATATAAATATATATATATATATATATATATATATATATATATATATATATATATATATATATATTTATATATATATTGGAACTTCTCGTGATGAGTAGGGAATTTCTTCCCGGTTCCATGTTTCTATCTCGTCGCGATATGACCTAAGCTGTTGAAAGCGACGTAAAACCCAATTCCTTCCTTCCTTCCTTTATATATATATATATATATATATATATATATATATATATATATATATATATATATATATATATATATATATATATATATATACATTCATATATATACATATACATATATATATATATATACATACAGTCCCCCCAAAAACTGCAATCCTCCCTTTTTCCAAATATTTTTTCAAAACCGCTTAAGAAACATCAAAAATAACATGGTTGAAGAGAAGGATATCTTAGAGGTGTGGTCTTGCATTTCCAAGCAAATACGATCATCCATGACAAAGATGTGAGGCAAAGTTTGACCCCTCTATCATTGCATTCCAACGCAATGTTAATTTCCAATGTATTCCGTCATTAGTCCAGGCAAGCTGTCACATTCTTTGGCAAAAGAAACGAAACCTCTTTTATTTAAAAGGAGACTAATTGAGGAATGATATATCAAGAATGTAGTGTACCCATATCCCCTATCAATCATTTTATCTCTGTAATAGGAGTGATTACGAAGAAAGCGCCTTAAATCTTGGAATGTGTTTTCATATCAACAGTAGGAAGTTTGCATACTCAAATTATCATATCTAAAATTAATCATTACTCCTTGTAGCCAGTTGATGGCATCACTGAAGTGTTTAATGACCTCCATCTTTTCGTGTTGACTAGCTTCAAAGGATTTGCACTCAGTTGAGGAGGGCATGATTATCAAACAAAGAAGTACATTTATCATCATCTCCACATTGATTCAGCAGCAGATTGGTCAATTTCTTTGTTGGTCTGGACTGAATTGGGCTTCTAACATGCTTTTAACAAAAGTCAATGTTAGGAGTCCAATACGAATCCTGTATTGGGATCCTAACAGTGCTTTTCACAACGTTCATTGTTAGGACCCCAGTATGTACATACTACATCCAGCAGAGCCATGGCAACCATTGATGGGCATACCATAGCATCAGAGGATTTCAAAATGGCGACCATTATATTCTCTAACTGATGGTTGCAATGCCTATAGAAATTGTTTTTAGAAGCTTAAAACACTTTTTGCGCAACTCAATCAGCCAACATGGTGTATATCTTAAAGATAAGATGGCAGAAAGTACTTCAGATGGATTGAGATATGTAACTCACAAATTCAAGTGAGAAATCTTTCTTAGTCAACCAGAATCTGACGATTCATGTTACTCTGGCCTCTACTGCAAGAACCTTGAACTTTGAATTTGTTGTGATTATCGTAATTTAGAATTAATGAAGGGGGAGAAAGCTTGATCCTGAGAGCTGGGGTGGAAAATTTGTAGACGTAAGGATGATTATCATCCAAACAAAACAAGAAATAGCTCCATAATAACTTCTCTAATTTGTGAGATGTCATTGTCATATTGAGTGTCTCACTAAACACTATAGTTGTAGAAAAATGGGAATTAAATGCACGACAGCATTTGAATTCTGTGAATGTGTCTGTGAGAACATGGGGTAAGGGATTAATAATGCTGGCCTGACAAATGATTAAGACGAAGATGATCTGTACATTCTCTAATGCAGTAAGGACTGGGACAGGCTCCTAGCCAGGAGTTTGGAACTAAATGTACACATTTGTCAATCCCAAAAAGTTACTGGTACAGGTATCTTATGTGTAATGGTGATCACAACGCATTCAGATAACAATCTTTGATATGTATTTACTTAACCCATTTACACTCAGAGTTCCTCTATAAAGTATCGTCTGCTACTCTTGTATTTATGAAAATAACTTGGGAAGCAAGCGAAAGTTTACAAAAAATCGTTGTTGTATGGATTCTGATCAACATTTCTCCTTCAAATGTTTCCGAAAAATGCCTTTGTAAGTCAATCATTTCTTAAATTGTAAAGCCTGTGTTGGCTTCCTTGTGTGTAATTGGGTCAATAAGAAATGCAAAATGGCTTCAATCAAAGTCATAGGAGTTACATTTAACTGAATGAATTTTGTAATATCTATTACAGCAAATAAACATACTACTACTACTACTTAACTAAAACTATTAATTGTTTGTTTGAAAATGACATTTAATGAAATTCTTTCCTGAGAATATGTCACACGTTTATTATAAAAAGGTTAAAATTTATTTCCCATCATACTCTTGGCATAATTTATCACTCTGTTCAAATCATATATAACTGATGATATGAATAGTTACTCATTTACCTAGCAATACGAATGCCCGACTGTGAGCTGAGTCTACCTGCAGAAAATGCCGACCTACTTTCGCGTAATTGATCACGACATAAGCCGACACCTGAAATCAACGCATGGGCCTGTGCTATGACGAGGCTGTTATAAAAAAAGTCATTTTCTCTTTTGCTTGCTGCGTGAAATGGCGGGCACCTGCAATAGGCAGCTGTCCACCAAGGTGGCTGTGGCAACAGTGGTACTCTTCGTAGTCGTTGTGTGTTACGCCACGGTTTCATACGAATCTCTCCTTGGTGCTTGGAATCGCAGATGTGGATTGTATGGGAGAACGCTGGAGACGGCAAGGGATTTTCAAACCGACCTAGAAGGAGGTGAGTTTCTTTGTTTATTTTTGATCCACGTGTTCAAATCCCGGGGAGGAGCTATAGAGAGCTCCCCTACCACCCAGGCCACTCATTTCCCCAAGGTTTCAAGCTCCTTTCATGTTCCCTATCCCCCCATACTTTTTCCATGCATGCTGCATCATGTCTGTTCACTCCCTTGTCCTCCTGTATTGTACAATTAAGTTTACATACAGCATTTAGCATGTCAAGATATGTCGGCGATTTGTTATCATATTATGATGGTATGCAAAGGGGGTATTCTCTTGTCTAATTAATCGTCTATCTTTTTATTTTTAAATAGTCTTTTATTGGTTTTCCTGCATGTCAACACATGCATTAGTGCACATTTGTCGTCGAAAGAGATCAATGTGTCTTTTACACAATCTAAATAGTATATATGATCATATATGTCAGAATATCTCTGTTATATAGAGAGAATTGGATATATGACTCTTTTTTCATAATTTCTGAAAGAAGAACATATTCTTTATCAAAGAGTCTTTTTCTCGCTCCTACATAGTATCTGTGTTTCTATTGGAAATGAAAATTCTTAACATCATTTTTGACTCTTGTTATCTGAGATTTTTGTTTCTTCTTCATTGCGTTAAACACTGTTTTCATTGCGAGGAAGATGATGTAATTAACAGCGAGAACTATAAGAATTGTCTACATGGGCGTCCTGACAGACCGACAAGTTGCAAGAAGCTTATATCCTGTTGTATGCGGTCTAAAGGAAATGACGTCATCCTGTACTGAATGCGTATCACAGTTGAATGCCCGATTCGACAATAAAATAGAATTCATGAAAAAAACTAAAGCCACCTGTCTTGGGGATGAAATGTAATTATGATAAACATTATCAATTTAACCCTCGCGGTGTGGCAACTGATTAGACTAGGCTGAGAAAAAAATCCAACGACGGCAAACCAATCCACTCGGTTGGCGCTGTTTACATTGGAAGGCCAAGTAGTCATTCATCTTTGGTTTGTTGCATTTTTATTAGCCCGACAAACTGTAGACTTGCAACAAGTCTGTGTTATATGTATTATGTTAGTCTCACGGAAACTGTGCTGCCATCTTAGGTTGAGAGAGACATGACACCTACCCAGTAGTGGTGGCGGCATGACATTGAATCTATAACTCAGCTTAAGTGAGAGGCTACGCAAACTGGTGCAACTGTACAGAATACATGTGAACTTGGATATGACGGACTCAAAAATCTGTCAGGGCTGTTCCATTTAAAAGTGTGTGGGGGGGGGGGGGGAGGAACGGAAGATTTTTTAAGGGGGGGGAGGGGTCGAATTTTGAATTATTTTACCCCCCCTCCCCCCCCGAATTTTGAATTTTGGTGGGGGGTGCCGAATTTTGAATTTTTTTCGCCGGCCGCGCCAGTGTTTTTAAAAATTTCGCAATATTTTGTTGTAATATATATATATATATATATATATATATATATATATATATATATATATATATATATATATATATATATAGAGAGAGAGAGAGAGAGAGAGAGATATTTTAAAAATGAGTGACAAATATATATATATATATATATATATATATATATATATATATATATATATATATATATATATATATATATATATATATATATATATATATATATATATATATATATATATAGGTATACATATACATATACATATGTACAGGTGAACTTGGATATGACGGACTCAATGGGACCAGGAAAATTGGTCCGTCATATGCAAAATCTGTCATATACATAAGACGAATACTTGATATGCATCAGACTGGAACCAAGCATATCGTCCGTCATATGCAAAAATCCGTCGTACAGTGGTCCGTCATATCCAAGTTCACCTGTAGTATAAAAGAAATCCTGCAGCTACTACGGCTGTCGGAATCGAACCCGCAACCCTTGGATCGTCACGTTCCTGGTGTCAGGTATTTGGCGACTTCTAGCGCTATTTTCGCTGTTTCCCGGTAGGGTCCCGAGGTTCCATGACGTCATTTCAAACTTTTTCCTAAGGCTAACTTCCGATCTTGACACTGCATTAGGGGGGGAAGAGAGGATTTTACGGCTCGGGGGGGGGGGGGGGGGGGGGGACTATGGACTATGGCTGGAACACATTGTTGGTATGCATGGGACTGGGACCAAGCATATTGTCCGACATAGACAAATGTCCGTCTTAAAGTGGTCCGCTATATCAAAGTGATATTTTGAGAGTTGAATAAATATCCTTTTGGCATGCCATACCTGTACCTATGATTGTTTACTTTTGATACTGGCAAATCTCTGGCTTGTATTATTCAAATAAAGTGGCAATGCAATAAAATATGTGGTCAGGGATCGATGATATATTTTTTATTGATCATTAGTGGAAGTCTTATGGTCAAAAGAACGAGTCGAACTCGGTGCACAAGGAGTGAATGAAGGAAAGCAAGTAATGGATTTTTACGTTGCTTTCTACAGCTAAGGTCACATCTCAACGTGATAGAAACCTGGATAAAATTCATTCTCTTCATGAATAGTCGCAAGGGGTCTTTCAACAGAAGCCAGGCAAACTTGCTTTAACGTGTCAGGTTCGCAAGTCGCTATTTTACCGTATTCCCACCATTCCGTTTTACTTCAGTCGATTAAAAAATCATTGTCTGTATATTTTTGTAATATACATTTTCTGAAAGATAAATATCAGATGAAAGTTAATATCTTTGTTTGAAAGGCCAATTTATGATCATATTTAATTTTTTCTCTTTACATTTTTTCTGCAGACAATAAATTGACTGTGCACCTGTTTTTATTGACATAGGACCTGTCATGGACAGTTGCATAGATAGTTGTACACAAAGTATGTATACAAATGGCAATTATTGACTTAGTCATGCAGTGGGGTATGTCATGCGTATAGAAAACTGCAGCCGCTCACACACCATATGGCAGCCCACACACTACAGATCAGGGTGTACACAGTGATGGCTTTTGTGCCAAGCAACAGCTAGTGACCTACATGCACCCATGCATATATTAGTCATGAATGGCCAGTTTTAAGTGATGGAGGAAACCAGAGTAACCAGCGAAAACCACTGCCTAACCCCCATTCACTGGCAACTTTCTTAACTGCCCACGCTGCTTTTCGAACCCAAGCAGTGGTGAGAATTAGCTAGCAGTCATTGGCAACGCATTAGACCACATGGCCATCAGGGAAGGCCCTGTCACGATGTTATGTTGTCTTTTACAACGCGGCTAAAGCCCCTTTTACACTAGCAGAAATTTTGCTGGCAACGTACTGGCGACCATTGGCGACGAGGGGCAATAAGTGAGTTAGTAAGTATTTATTGACTATATCTTCGCTATAAAAGATACATTGTACAAACTTGATTCAATAGAAAATTATGGGGGTAAAAATGTGGGGGCAATCCCCCGCAACCATCTTTTGCCACCACGTTGCGAGCAAGTTGCCAGCATAGTGTAAAAGGGGCTTTAGGCTTTTGATTAGGTATGGAGTAATGATCTATTTTTTCAATTTTGGGATATCAGTGGTGAGACATGGAAGCTATTATCAGGTCCGGGAAACTCCCCCGATCGGGGGTTGTAATTGAATTTATGTAAAATCAAGCATTTTGGGCAAAGGGAAGGTTAAACAATGCCCTCGGCCGGCCGTGCTGGCTTGGCAGCCGTGGCCGTTCATGCACGAAGCCAAGCACCTCTTCAGTGACCCAGATTTCTTACTGAATAGCGGCAAAACATACTGACACTGGGTAACTTTCTTCTCTCTGCCACGAAAGTGCGGGAAAGGGCTGAAATACTATTGCTGTTTTTTGAAAGAGCATATCTTCAGCTAAAATTTGCTCGTGCCGTTTGTCTTAATTCCATCACATGTTGGAGAAATACAGCCCATTGTAACATTGAATCAAAACAACCCCCGATCGGGGGTTGTTTTAACCCCCGATCGGGGGTGGTTTTGGTTTTGTTTTGTTTTGTTTTTACCCTTGACATGTTTATAGATAGTACATTTCTGAAAGCTGAAAAGTTGGTCTAAATGCATTTCCTTAATAAAACAATTACTGTCCTTGTTGAATATGCTCAGCATTGAATATTAATGATCTATTATACCTGTATTATTAATATTATTATTATCATTATTATTCTGCAATATTATAACATGCTTATCATTTTTATCTTTCAGGTTTGTTTCACATTTGATGTAGCAGTAGATGCAAGACATGATGTCCCGACCTCATATTCCCAGTACTAAAATTTTTAACCCTGCCCACCCTTCCTTTCTGCTTATAGTTTAGTTTTGTTATTTGCTATATGTGTATGTGTTTAAACCAAGTCGGAATTCCTCTTTCTTCCACTAGAAAATAAAAACTTGTTTATCCATTTTAAAATCTGAAAGAAAATGCATCTTTAAAGAATTTTTTAACCCATTACATGTCAAATATTGGTGGATCATTGTATATAATTACATTGTGATGCACCAGTATTCCAATGTAATGAATTATAAGAGTGCGAGAGTCACAAGCCTCTAAAAAATGGTGAGTGGAAATTTTAGGGACTGGGTAAGAATTTGCCGAAGGGAAAACTGACAAGATGGAGTACAGTTCAACTGAAATAATCTGCTTTTATTTAACACAGCGGTTGAAAAAAATAACACAAACACAAAACGAGTCGATCCTTGCTTAATTAGATTCCTTACTATATCAAAAGGTGGCTTACTTTATGAGGCATATATTTTCTAGTAATTTTTTGGTGAGTCTTGCTTTTACCTCCACCAAATGTATAAAAATATGTACAGGCAACTCTGCTTATTCTGGACTGGACTGATGTGGACCCTAAATTTCAGTCCGGATTAGGCAAAATCCGGATCATGCGTAAAGGAATTATTTGCATGGGAAGGGACCGGGACCTTCCAATCTGTCCGGTTTAGACGAACATCCGGCTTATACATGTTCGGATTGAGCAGAGTGGCCGGTGTTTACCTAAAGGTGATCATTGTATAAAGCTGGAATTTTAAATAAATCTAGACAGGTGCTATTTACTCTAGAAAGTGGTTTGGTTATTTGTGTCTCTTGTTCCTTTGTGCTTCTCTACAATAAGGGTAGCCCACCAACTAAAGATATCTGTAGATTCTTTTCTCTCTCTCCCAAAACTAGATTTAAAATGCAACATAGGCACATTGTGAGTGATTCTCATAATGTATGAATGTTTATTGACTAATCCATGATTACCAAAGCATGTATGACTTATAATGAATAAGACAGAGTTTACATTAGAAGACAATTACTCCATGCATAAAACAGGCCCAAGTAGTTTCTGAGAGTATCCTCTATATGAATCCTTGAAGTGGATTATAGCACTGAAGTGATGTGGCATTGTCACATTATATTTTGACTGTTTTGACATTACATTTTGTTGTTGCTATGGTAACGAAACATTCAGCCAGAAATATTGAATGAAAATGCATAAAGGAAGTTTTTTTAATCAGATCAGGTCTTGTTTGTTGTTACCTATAGATGTTCTATACATTGAACCCATAAAGGACTCAGAAAAGGGATAATAGGAAAAAGATATGGCAAAAAAGCTCCCATGATGCTGTGCCATGATTCCAAGCAGACGACTAAACAAGATGGCTACCAAGCAGTCTACTGGTACTTCATCAAGTCATGTTATTAAAGAGTGTCGGGCTACCTATATTGTTGAGCCTTGGGATGACAGTCAGACCACCTTAATTATTTTCTTTGTCATTTTTGTTTCAATAAGATAATAAAAACAAATTAATATCTATGTTGTTATTTGTATTTATTATTATATTCTTAATATGGGGATTTATACATACAAAATACACAATCTGAATAGTAGCCTATTGCTAATCATTCATTATTTGGGTAGACTCTAAATTCCTACAGATGTCAGGAAGGACGACATTGAAACTTGTGATTTTGGAATACTTTACATAGGGTTAGGGAAACTTGTGATCTTTGAATACCCTACCTAGGGTTATGAATCAGGTCTAGGGTTAGGGTTAGGATTACCGCTAGATTCTATTTGTATTTATTAATATCTTAATATGGGGATTTATTGATACAAAATACACACTCTTATTAGTAGCCTATTGCATAGTAAAGGGTGCTAAATTTAAGCATTAATTATTTGGGTAGACTCTAAATTTGTGCAGATGTCTGGATTGACGACATTGAAACTTGTGATCTTGTCATACCGTACATAGGGTTGGGGAAACTTGTGATTGTCAAAATTTCTATTCCTTTATGTACTTTTTTTTACATTTTGATGCATTCAGCAACTGCTGTGCACCTGTTTTTATTGACATAGGACATTATGGACAGAATGTACAATATATATATATATATATATATATATATATATATATATATATATATATATATATATATATATATATATATATATATATATATATATATATATATATATGTTATAAGGAGTCATAGACCCACAGTAGTTTTTCAGCTGTTGAAAAGACACATATACAGGAGTTCATTGTACCTTTTGGAAGACAGATCAGACAGGCTACTTGCTTATTTGATCCCGAATCGGAGCCCAGAACCCTCTAAAGAAGCAAAGTTTGTTATTATTTGTTGCTACTATTTTCTCAATTTCAACTTTTTTTTTAAATCCTTTATGTACTTAAATTAATATTTTCTTGGTGAATGTTTCGTTACCATAGCAACAGGCTTTGCGCAGATTCCAAGCCTTAGGGCATTGCGTGGAATCCTGGCCTGCATCCTCTTTTACTTGGCCTAGTCAAAATATAATGTGGCTGCCATGTCAGTGCTATAATCCACTTCAAGATTTTTCAAAAAATCTCTACTTTGGTGGGGGTAAAAGCAAGACTCGCCAAAAAATGACTAGAAAATATATTCCTCATAAAGTAAGCCACCTTTTAATATAGTAAGGAATCTAATGAAGCAAGGATCAAATTGTCTTGTGCTTTTGTTATTTTTTTCAACCACTGTGTTAAATAAAAGCGGATTATTTCAGTTGAACTGTACTCCATCTTGTCAGTTTTCTCTTCGGCAAATTCTTACCCAGTCCTTAAAATTTCCACTCACCATTTTTTAGAGGCTTGTGACTCTCGCACCCTTATAATTCATTACATTGGAATACTGGTGCATCACAATGTAATTATATACAATGATCCACCAATATTTGACATGTAATGGGTTAAAAGATTCTTTTAAGATGCATTTTCTTTCAGATTTTAAAATGGATAAACAAGTTTTTTATTAGCTAGTGGAAGAAAGAGGAATTCCGACTTGGTTTAAACACACACACACATATAGCAAATTACAAAACTAAACTATAAGCAGAAAAGAAGGGTGGGCAGGGTTAAAAATTTTAGTACTGGGAATATGAGGTCGGGACATCATGTCTTGCATCTACTGCTACGTCAAATGTGAAACAAACCTGAAAGATAAAAATGATAAGCATGTTATAATATTGCAGAATAATAATGATAATAATAATATTAATAATACAGGTATAATAGATCAATAATATTTAATGCTGAGCATATTCAACAAGGACAGTAATTGTTTTATTAAGGAAATTCATTTAGACCAACTTTTCAGATTTCAGAAATGTACTAAACATGTCAAGGGTAAAACCAAAACAAAACAAAACCAAAACAACCCCCGATCGGGGGTTAAAACAACCCCCGATCGGGGGTTGTTTTGATTCAAAGTTACAACGGGTCGTATTTCTCAAACATGTGATGGAATTAAGATAAACGGCATGAGCAAATTCTAGCTGAAGATATGCTCTTTCAAAAAACATCAACAGTAGTTCAGCCCTTTCGTCCACTTCCGTGGCCAGGACAGCCTAAACTAAAACAACCCCCGATCGGGGGTTAAAACAACCCCCGTTCGGGGGTTGTTTTGATTCAATGTTACAATGGGCTGTATTTCTCCAACATGTGATGGAATTAAGACAAACGGCACGAGCGAATTTTAGCTGAAGATATGCTCTTTCAAAAAACAGCAATAGTATTTCAGCCCTTTCCCGCACTTTCGTGGCAGAGAGAAGAAAGTTACCCAGTGTCAGTATGAACTGACCGGTTTTGCCGCTATTCAGTAAGAAATCTGGGTCACTGAAGAGGTGCTTGGCTTCGTGCATGAACGGCCACGGCTGCCAAGCCAGCACGGACATTAGCGGCCGCCCGAGGGCATTGTTTAACCTTCCCTTTGCCCAAAATGCTTGATTTTACATAAATTCAATTACAACCCCCGATCGGGGGAGTTTCCCCGGACCTGATTATGCATGTGCTATCTCGATCGCAGGTGCTGTGTTAGGGTTCATGGTCATGCGCCCCACTAGTATGGATTCAAGTGTCGGATTTGTCAAGGTGGATACATGTCCCTGACCAAATACACTGCTTTTATAGAAGGAATCGACTGTGGCCTAGTGGCTACAATGCCTGGCTACCAGGCAGGAGTTGGCGTTGTTGAGTCTCTGCTGCATCACCATGAGCGGGTTGGCCTGGTCAATATATAAATGTGCGGCGTTGTGGGGGAATGTCTATAGTCCTTCAGTAACTGAAAACCCCCTTGGTGCTATTTGTAAGGAGAAGTGAATTTCTTCCCAGGTCCGGGTTTCTAGCTTGTCACGATATGACCTGAGCGGTTAAAAGCAACGTTAAAATCAATTCCTTCCTTCCTTAATTAGATTCCAAGTACAAGTATGTCTGTGGGTTACGCAGACAATCTTGGAGCTTGCTGACTGCATGAGCATAAACTTGAAGGTTTAATTCAAATACATTGGGAATGACCACAGGCATACTTGGAGATACAAATATAATCTAGGTATGCATCTGTTCTCTTCTTATTGCAACTCTAAAATCCCTAACCTCATAGAGACTGTGACAACTCACCCCAAATTATACTCTTCTCCTGTGCCAGAGTGAACAACCACGCATCTATTGAACATTTCAAAATGTAGTATGCGTTCAATGTACAAACTCACAAACAACATACAGACACACCCATCTATCGAATGCCCTTTTCACATTTATCTAAGAAGTGCAAGGGAGAACCAAAACTGCATGGAATAAGTAAGACGGTAAGAACGGGAAGCAAGATTGAGGGATTGAGAGACAAAATGTTAGAAAGAGAGGCAATATTGCTGAAAGGGAACCAAGATGGGAAGATGTATTCATTCCATTCTGATAATGATATGTGATTAGTGAGTTGGCCTAAGACATGGTGTCTATGCTTAAATATGTATATCTTCTCAATGCCCAAGCTCTCTGCTGCTGGCTGTCAGGCATTTCCATTTACAACTCAATGTTCTAACTTAAATAACAAAACAATTCTAAAATCTGATAAATGTATCACATTGAAAAACAATATTGATCAAATTTGATTTGTGCTAACATCATCAGATTGTAATTTCATAGTTCTGAGACTATAATAAAGTCAATTGATGAACAAGAAGTGCAGGCCACATTTACTCTTGATCATAATCCCTTAAAATGTAGTTTCCAGGGTTGTTAATCTGGCATTGCACAAAAACGTTTTAGTTAGCTTCACAATCACATTTTCAATCAGACACAATGTCTAAGGTTGAGTCACAGGTCAAACACACTCGTGATTTTGTCTCAACCTACCTGGACTCATAAATATCCTTTTTACATACCATTATCTGCATCTTGATTCACTTTTCAAAATCTGACCTCTCTTTTTGGCATCTTGTCTCAATATCTTATTCTTGTTTCCCTTTCTCTAAATCTTGGTATTGCCTCTGCGATTTTGGTTCTCCCTCACATATCTTGGAAAATGGTATGCCATACTATTAGTTACGCCGTTGGAAAGTGCGTTTCGGCCTGATATCAACCTGAAGGCATACAGATCCCACAAGGCGTAGCCGAGTGGGATCTGGATGACTTTCCAACAAAACGGATTAATTACCTGCTCTTTCAAGCTACAGATACATCTGATAAGATTTTAGAATAACTTTGGAGGTCAGAACGAGGCTGGTGACCTCTAGGGGTAAGATTGCTGGCCAAGTGGTAATATTGAATTCTGCCATTTGATATCGAATTCTGCTGTTCGATATTGAATCTACAAAGTGTCTAACGGCTCCAGGTCTAACACCTATTGACCAATCAGCATAGAAAATAACCGCAGAGTAGGAGATAATACTAGTTACGCCCTGTTTGAAAGTGTGGTTCGGCCTGATATCCACTCAAAGTCATCTATTTCCCATGAAGTGGGATATGGATGTCTGAGTGTGGATTGCAGGGCGGACCGCACTTTCAAACTGGGCATAACGAATTCATCACCTGCTTTTCCATTGCAAGTAAAAATGTCAAATACATCACAATGAAGGCTACCATGTAATATCCATTATGGCATGTTATATCGATTCTACTATGGCATGTGATATTAATTCTAGACGTTCAATATTAAATTAGGCAGTATGAACGGGTGCATATCTGTCACCTATTGACCAATCAGCATTCAAGAACTACAGCAGAGTGGGTGATAACTATCAGCCCTCTTTCTTCAGTGCAATACTACATATTTGCCAAAACCAATACCCATACGCAAGTTGTGGTTATTTAGTTGTGCGGTAAAATATCACAAGCATGTGGGACATTTTAGTGATCTGATCTATGTGGTAACTGTCGTAACTTTTAGTTTGAGCCTTTAAAACCTCTTCTGCACAGAGTCTTTGTGTTGAGGCAAATGAGCTCCCTCTTCAACTCAGGAGAGAAAAGCTTGCCCATCAATTTGCAATTGAAATAGAAGCAAACCCAAATGACCTGTTTAAGAAACTATTGTTAACTCTCAGTATGTAACCAATTTAATAGAAGGTCAGGGGTCATTCCAACTTTTGGTATTCCTCTTAAAGATTCTTTTGAGGAAATAGCCTTTTACCTCGACAATGTTACAAAGTTTCAATTTCCTGAAACTCCTCAATGGATATATCAAACTCCTACTGTCAACCTCACTCTTTCATATGCCAAGAAGGATCAAACGGATCTGTCTATCTACTTAAGTCTACATAATGAGGTGAAGGATTCCTTTCAAGACTATGGTTGTATTTATACTAATGGCTCTGTTTCAGATAATAAGGCTGCAGCAGCAGATGATTCTTCTTCTATTGAACATCATCCAGATAAGTCTTCTATATTTTCCCCAGAGTTGCAAGCTCTGTATCTTGCTCTTGATCAGGTTGAGACAACAAATGATGATGAAAGGAGTTTAATCACTTTCTCCTATACAAAGTCTGCTCTTTATGCCATTTGGGGCTGCGACTGGACTCATCCTCTTGTCCTAAAGATTCTGGGACGCCTTGGCTAGCCAAGGGAAATGAATATTATCATATTGGATTCCCAGTCATATTGGCATCAGGGGTTATGAGAAGGCAGGTTCTGCTGCCAAAACTGGCCATTTGACAAGAGTTACAAATGTTCCCATTTCTTACAGCAATTTTAAGAAACACATCAATGTCCTTATGAAACACTAATGGCAGGCTGAGTGGGTTGAGGCCATCAACAACAAATTACATGCAATTCATCCTCAGTTTGGTCTGTGACCTGAGTTATTAGGCATGAGGAAAGTGTTTTATCTAGGATACGGATTGGTAACAGTCACTTGACTCACTCCTTCTTTTTAAAAGGGGAGGACCCTCCCCAGTGCATAGCCAGTGATTTTAGTTTGACTATCAAACATATTTCATTTGATTGTGTTGATTTTATTGAAATCAGAAATAAACATTTTAATATAAATAATTAATTTAAGGAAATATTCTAGAAGGTTCCTACGGACAGTACTGTAAATCACTTAGGTATAGCAGGAACAACAATATAGCGATAATAGCGCTTCGCCCATAAGCGCTATTTTAAAATCTTGTCTTTAGTAAATTGCCCAATTTCCATATTGAAGGGCAGAACAAGAGTCTAGTCATGGGGACGCACATGAATACTGCATACAGCCATTAACGACTACCTTCATAATCTAGCAGGGGCCGGAGGTCAAGTACTTGACCCCTGATCCCTGGTAAACCCAGCTAACTGCAATTTTATGTGGGTAAAAATAATCAGTGGGGTTCTCCCATCGCGATAATTAGATCACGCTATCCAGGGCAGTACCGTAATTGCGCTATATAATGTTCACGCCATATTTAAGTGATTTACAGTATTTTATCATATTTACATGAGATTGGTCTGTTTTACCGTTTGTAAAACATTTCAAGCATCTAATATCTTTTGAAACAACCATGTATGCACAACTTATACTTTGAAAATGTTCATTCTTTTGTGAGCATTATTATTCACTTATTCAGCTTTGTTGTTGTTGTTTTCTACAATAACAAAGGACCATTATTTTACAATACTTTATAGCACTAAATGGCCTGTGTGTGTCCATGTGCCTTATGCATCCATTCATTTATTCATTCATCGATCTCATCCTTATTTCCTTTTGGCAGATCCAAAAGAAATGGCAACAGAACTCAAAAGGAAATTCCGATTAGTTGTATGGATCATGACACAACCAGACAATTATGAAAAGAAAGCAAGACATGTGAAAGAAACTTGGGGAAGGCATGCAGACACACTTCTATTCATGAGCTCAAAAGAGGACAAGTCACTTCCTGCCATTGGGTTAGGGACAGGCGAAGGAAGAGAGAACTTAACAGAAAAACACATGAAAGCTTTTCAGTATGTGCATGACAATTATTTGGACAAAGCTGACTGGTTCATGAAAGCGGACGATGACAGCTTTGTCATATTTGAAAATCTTTATCAGTTCTTAATGGATAAAAACAGCAGTGAGCCAATTTGGTATGGACAACCTCTCCCCTCAGAAGATCCATATTATTTCAGTGGTGGTGGAGGCTATGTTATAAGTAAAGAAGCATTGAGAAGATTTGGTCGTGATCAGAAAAAGTATTGCAGACAGAAGGGCGGCGTAGACGACTGTGAAATGGGGCACTGCATGAACAAACTGGGTGTGAAGCTTGGACAGGATCTGGACCATCTGGGCCGAGGAAGATTTTTCAGCCAACCCCCAGGAAGGTATATCTTTGGGGACCACAAGGTGTGTCTATTTTTCCTTTGGGCAAGTGAAAAAGTCAAACTAGACATACATATCTCAATACCTACTTACCATGTGGCAATATTCCTGGATATTGGAACACTACTTATACACAATTTATATTAGACTTTAATTGATTTTTAGTATGAAATTCCTTCACATGGACCACCAGCAAAATCTTCTAAATTGCTAAAATTGAATACCTTTTAAGCTTAACATGGTCTGCTAATTTATAAATGGAACGATAGTCAAGAATTATTAATTATCTTAATAAGTAACTTCTACTTTTTACAACCTCAGCCTCAGTTTTAACTAACGTGTTGTACCGAACCTTTGCCAATAACGATAAATCTTGAATAGTTCATTAAAGATCTGCTTAAACGTGGCAAGAATACTGTTTGATATATACATGAATTAATGTAAAGTACAGACTATGGTATTCTTTTAAATAAACGTTGAATGTAGTAAAAAAGAAATAATAAACACAAAGGAGTCACTCCCAAACTGGTATGCAACTACAGATTAAAATATCATGACGTAAAAGAGGATCAGTGATAATGAGCCATTGAAGGACCTCTCCAAATATCATTGGGCAAAAAGGCATCTTGGAACTCACTGCATATCAAAGAAAAGAACATGGTTATTCTAAGGTTCTAAACAACCAGACAAAGAAATTTCTAGGGGACTTCAAAGACAATCTATGTTTGCTTTTACAATGATAGAATGATGGTAACAACATTCCCTATGGTACCCTTTAGAAAGGCAACAATCCATCCCATTCCACTATATGACTGTTTAAATTACCAACCAAATAAACATATATCATTCAAATGTTTATCTTATACCACAATAGTTTTACAACCAAGTGAAAGTTGTCCTTAGAGCCAATTTACCCATATGCCAATGACACACAATCTTTTACTGAAGGGCGGTTATCATTTGACTGATTTAAATATTTTTTTCTTTTCAGACGAAAAAAGGAATAAGCAATTATCCTATATCATTCCATTATGTCACACCGGAGATGATGCACGTGATTGAGTTCTTCACATACCAAGTAAAGATATTCAGCAAGTCCTATCTCAAAAACGAGATGATGAAACTGAAGAGAAAACAACAAATGCCGGCATCACATGTGCCTTACAAAAAAGTCCATTGAGAAACTTCTGAATTTTTGTCGATTCATTGTCATTATTCTTTGTATTCAGATCAAGAGATCAGGATATTTTCCTTCAATGAAATGGAAACATTAAAACAGACCCAATCATTTGATCCTTACTGGGATTAATAGACTGATCAGAAAGTGGTTAGGGCCAACGTCTTTGTGCTCAAACTACCCTTTCTCCCCAACTGAGTTTATCTACGATAATCTTAGTTTTCTGAACCCCTCTTCAACCACCCTACTAGGATTAGTCCTGTGTTGATCCCTTTAAAATACTTATTTAGAACTAGATTTTCTATATTCAATTACCTGTGACCACAAGGGTGCTTTTTCCAACACATATTCTGAACAAATCTGGAACATCGAACTGGAGACTCCTTTTAACCCTTTATCCTCTGATGGTTACTGGCTTAGTTTGAAAGCACTCAATATAGTTTGACTGAGCAAATATAGGGGGAGTCGTCATATGTTCTTCTCTATATGCTGTTTTGCAAAGAAAGTTGTCATGGCTCTGGTAAACAATGCAATGTTCATATTGCTGCATGAGGCAACGCTCATTTGTTAAAGGCATATTTTCACCATTAGTAATAAGGATTCCATGAAAACAAACCGGGAAAAACTTACTTTTTATCAACCAATCCCCAGTTTTAATATTCTACCCAATCATTTGGTTACAAAAAGGCATTATAGGAATACCCTATTTCAAGTTTAAAGTGTTTAAAGTGTTACCATGGTCTACCAAAATTCTTACAGAGTCGCTTTCGGGTCGTACAAAATAAAATGATAAGATATGTTTTAAACTACTCAAACAGAACACACTTGGTAGCCAACGACTTTAATGAGGTTAAGTGGATGAGCATTGAAAACAGGATAAACTATCTGGCCACAAGCCATGTATTTAACTGCATTGATGAACAGGCTCCAGAGTACCTTCAAGTTTTTGGAAGAGTAAATGAATCCCACCGCTATAGCATCAGACACAGTGCAAATCCTTTGATTTTACCAAAGGTTGGTTCATATGGTATAAAGTCCTTCCACTACATAGGTGCCAAAATCTGGAACCCTGTGCCAGACGAGATCCAGACTACGTTAAGTGAATCTCCTTTTAAAGTGAGATGCAAAAATCATTTCAAGTCAGTCCTCTCTAAGTCATAGAAAAAGAAATTCATCAATTCTAGTCCGAACGTTTGTATTATACTATATGATATTATTGTTATGCTAATCTTGAGCAATGGAGTTGATCATTACATGTGATGCCACTGGACTCTGGGCAGACTGGGACTAATTGGCTGATAGTGACTGTGACTGTTTACACTATAAGTTTTTGCTTTTGTTTATGAAAAAAAAACTTTTATTACCAAATAAAATGGCGCTTATAAACGTTTTATAAAGGTTGTTGCCAAGAAGAGACTATGGAAAATGGGAAAAAAGAAATGACGGTAAAAAACATAATGAATTATAGATGCACTATGATTTAACATCACTTTGCAATTATTGACCACTTTCAAGGAACGATTTTGCCATGATTTTGTAGAGCGCAGCAAATGTATTAGCAATTTAACTGTAACATTTTACTGGTCAGTTCGGACACGGGCTCATGCTAACGGGCCAGTTTTAGACCCCATCACAGGCCTGTTATGGGCCCGCTTTTGATTCCTCCATATCGTCTTCTGCTGCCAATTGGTCCCGGCAATCACTTCTATGGTAGTTTAGATAAGTTATGTGCTATGCTGCTGATTTTTAGGAGGTAACCATGCAACCACAGTTATCAATTTATACTTTAAAGTGCCACATCAGATTTATACGAAGTGACCAGTCCACACATACCGATAAGATCGCACCTTATAATGCCTCGCTAATATAAGTTCTTAGATCAAGCACTGACAAGAGTTCAAAGATTCTCATATACTGATTACTGATCTCTGCATGACCTCTTAAAAAGTATCATACACCTAGGTACATGGAACTGATGCATTAGGTTAAAGTTTATACTTTCAAAACCAGTCATAGATTTATTGAATATGATTTGCACGCCTACATAAACACAAAAATATAGTGTGTAGCTGTTGGCCATATTGAAATCCAAGATGGCCGACATTTTAATTCCCTAATTGTGCCAGAAATGGATTCTCCAACCCCTAAAACATTTTTAGACACTTAGGTCTTGTTTATACCATACTTTGATTCTACATGGTGAAACATACAACTGCGCCAACTTTCCTCCCTAAAAAAATATGAATGGCAGTCAGTCTTTAAATGTTGCTGGTCAAGCTTTCAACAGTGCATCTGATCATTTTCCAAAACACAACATATACCACTTCATTAATCCCATCAAAGTCCAGAGAAGGCACTGATTTGATTTTTACTAAGTAATGAATATTTTTGCTGTCGGACATCTTGGAATTCAAGATGGCTGACATCTTAGGGTCTGAAAAATGTCATAGATCAATTCTACAACCCATGAAACATGGTTTTAGATACTTAGATCTTGTTTCTACCATACTTTAAGGCTGAGATATGAAGAAAAACAGATTTTAGTGGCGGCCATTTTGAAATCCAATATGGCGCTGGTTACCATGGCAACCTGGGTGGGTACCCGGCTTTAAATGATTCTACATTGTCCAAAGTACAACTGTGCCAATTTTCACACTTTTGTCAAAAAAGTGAACGATTCGCCCAATTTTGGGCTCTTAGCCTCCCCACTACTTATATAGACACCATTGTCATGCATTCCGATCCCATGCTTTGTCAGTAGTACCGCAAAAAGAATGATGCTTACAACTTAATTCTGCTCAATTGATAATTTTGGAGATATTGAATATAAAAAACATGTTTTTAAAAAATATTTTCAAGGTTATATTTTAGAAGAAAAAATATGAAATTGAAAATAAGTGGCTGTTTATGATAAAATATAGCCACCAGATGTCTCTGTGAACCCCCAACGGGCCCTTTTATAAGGCTTGAAAGCCTGTACTAGGCCTGTTATATTGACAGGCCTGTCATGACGGTCCCGTACGGTCCTGTCAATTTTTACCTACAGTGCCGACATTTAATTCCTGCACTAAATGCGTGGGCAGCCCGGGCAAAATACACGAGTACACGTCCGAATGCCACCCAGGTCCCTGGGCATGGGTGATTGGGTGACCTCACAACTGAAAGTAGCTTTGATTCGCAGACTACGTGGGTCATTGATGTGCTTTGCTTATTTCCTTTTTGACGTTATCCATGGGTGTTTGTACAACCATGCATTGGCAGACAACCGGTCAACTGGTGCAAGAATTAAATGTCTGAACTGAACAGTGTAACCCGAATTGTTTCAGTGTTTATTTGTCAGTAAAGTGCAGCTTATGATTTGGCATTGGAGAACCGGTAAGTTAACTAACATTTTTGTTTTGCAATTGTTGTCATACAGTTCTCGTCAGTCTCTATCTTCCAAATGTTGTACGAGGCATTAATTCCATTATCCGTCCTCTATCGTCATTATATTTCATTCCTGGAAGACTGATTGTCCTGCAGTCCTTTTCGTCTGCAAATATATGCATTTGAAATAAATTTGAATATGAATTTTCAACGTTCAGAAAGTTTTCCTACGGTCACTAATATAAAGTGAATGGGATTAGACTACTGTAAAACCCTTTATTACCATGCACAATTCTATTCACGCAACTGCCGTCTGAATCTGATCGCGGCCATTTAATTACACGCATCAACTGCATCACCGCTAGATGGGGCATTGTTATGCTATTTTGAACGTCTATCAGCACCAGTAATATACGCGTTATCATCACCTAGCGCGAAATGTGTGAAATTAAAAGGAGCGCGATAAGAAGTTGTTCTACAGTATCCACTTTTTTTCGCAATCTCAATACTGCCTCTGAAAGATCCGTCCGAATTGAACATATCATACACCCTTTTTTATGCTATTTTCTCCCAGTTTGTTAATAATGTTGTTTTTATCAAAGTACTGGCTAAAAATGGTCTTGTATGATATCTTTGGGGGAGTTTGGGAACAATTAGGTTTAAACGAATCTGAGTTTAATAAGCAAACCTAAGTTCCCGAGAAAGCATGGATTGAAGAAGTAAATTCGGTGACCTACGAAGAACTAAACAAAATCACAGATCTGAGAATGGATGTGCAGGTGAAGTCAACAGTTAACAAGATATTGGAATAAAACATCTGCATATGTTCTCAACCGAGGAAAGGGAATTTCTGCGGTGCAAGGTCTCAGAATTAGTAAAGTATGGTAAAAGTAAGTCAGTAAAATAATCCTAAAAGAATAAAAGGAATTCTTCCAACATTTTTACTCCATACATAATATTCTTATAAACAACTCTAAATATTTACAAAAAATCTAGATGACATAAAATAGTTAAATGAGTATATGAAGATAATTGGGCTTGATATCCAAGAGCCCTCCAACGAAATAGATAAAAGGTACAATAACTTGTATTCGAAAAACAGGGAGGTTTAAATCTGATTTAAAAGATTGCTGTCTTTCAACACTAACACATATCACTTGAGAAACCTAGAAACAGTGCAGAACTTGACATGCTGAGATGGTATATTACTTAATGTGAGAATGGAGAGCTACAATCGGTATACACTATTAGGCAATGTCTACCTGGCAGTACTTTGGGGGTTCTTATCTTTTATAGTATTCAGCCAACATCCTCTTTCAAATTTTAGTAAATTTTCTTATGGTCTTCACGCTCGTTCATATTTCAGCAAGTTTTCGTTTCGATCTTTATACTCTTTCAAATTTCAGCAAGTTTTCTTTTCGATCTTCATACTCGTTCATCTTTCAGCAAGTTTTCTTTTCGAACTTCATACTATTTCAAATTCCAGTAAGTTTTTTATTCGATCCTCATACTCTTTCAAATTTCAGAAGGTTCTTTCTTCAATTCTTGCATGTAAAGTCACGTCAAATAGACTTTCACCAGCAGGCCGGTGTTTGTATGGATGGTGTTTCATCAAATTTTCGCAAGTTCGAGTCTCCGCTGGATCCCCAAGGCGTCCTTTTGGAAATAGAGTTTTCAAGTGTTGCAAGTTATGTCTGCTGTCACTAGAATGAGAAAGTGTCATGCTTATTCTGCAGACAGTTGCAGCTACTGTTTGGTCCTTCCTAACAAAACTAGGACTTAACTTGATGATAGCCTTGCTGGCGAAAACCAAGCTATTAAGAATAGAATTATTCATAGTCATACTGAAACTAATGAAAGCCATCTGGCCTGATAGCCAAGTAGTACTGTATATGGCTTTAATTTGGAGTGCTACGAAGTTTGCTTTACATTCCAGCTAGAGAGTATTTGTGCTACTTTAAATTCGCGCATTTAAGCACTCAAACAAAGCAGGATATTTGTTTGAAGGATGTTATTTTGGCGCTATCGTGTGGAGCACGAGAATATCGAAAATTAAATGCCTGTAAAAATACCAGTTATACAGTATTAGGCGTTGCCAATGGCTGCTCGCTGTCTCTCACCAATATCCAGGTTCACATCATAGGTGGGGCATCTGAAAGTTGCCAGTGACGTTGGATTAGGCTGTGGTTTTCAAGGGGTACTTTGATTCCTCCACCTTTTACAACTTGTCAGTCACGTCTTAGCTGCGATGCAGCAGAACAATGAAGATAATCGAAATTTCAAACTCCTATAGATTGGAACCTTTTAGCGTATACAAATATCTCTGATCTTCTTTGAAAAACAACAACATGACTGAACTCTCCCAAACAGCAAGCATTATGTTGACAAAGGAACCATGACATCTATCATCGTTATCATACTAATAAACAATGCATTAGGATACGTTTTTATTGAACTCAATTGATCTGTCTGAAATGATTCTTCTTAATCACACAATGGCTTACTTTACATGGAAAATAACTTAGGATTCACTGTACCTTTCTACAAAACTAAAGAAAACATTCTTGCTTATTATCACACACTAAGTCATTCTGGGACTTTTTATTTCTCTGTATCAAAGAATCCTCTGTATCAATTAGATAAACAAAACCATCACATCTAAAATCAATTCTAAAAAAGAAAGGATATTCTGTAATTGGAAAACAATCACTTTATTACTGAATATTCAATAAAATGATAAGGCAGATTATGGTTTTAATCCCAAAAATCAATACACAATTACCAAAACGAATCCAGCACTCGGTTGGAGTGTTCAATAATCCAATGACAAGGAAGATTATCAATTACTGTAGAGTATCTGCGGCTGACTGGATGGTGAATACAATAACCGAAAGGTGTTGTTTCACGGCATCCCATTTTTCATCTGGATTGCTGGCGTTTTCTATGTCATACAGTAAAGTGTCTAATCCGGGGAACGAGGAGCCACCATAAGTATTCCTGCTACTCGGAGCAAAGATGATATGCCTGCAATGAATGAAGGTACAGTACAGACATGTAATTCCTGCATCAGTCGACGAACGTCTGTCAGTAGCTGATTGTTCAAACACCTTTGGATAACATGTCAAAAATAAGCCAAGCAAATCAATTACTCACGTAGCTTGCGAATCAAAGCTACGTTCAGTTGTGAGGACATCCATGCACAGGAAACTGGATGGCAATCAGGCATGCCGTCGTGTATTATGCCCGGGCTGCCCGCGCGTTTAGTGCAGGAATTAGATGTCTGCACTGTATTTGCATTCGTTTTACAATTTAAAAGACAATCTATTCATGTTTTTTTTGTTTCATGTAGTACAGGGCCGACATTTAATTCCTGGGCAGCCCGTGCATAAAACATGACCGTGAGCCCGATCGCCACCAGGTTTCTGGGCATTGATGACCTCACAAATGAACGTAGCTTCTACTCTCAAGCTACGTGTGTCATTGATGTACTTGGCTTGTTATTTTACATCTTATCCATGGGTGTTTGTACAAACAGGCTCTGGCAGACGACCGGTAGAATTGTGCAGGAATTGAATGTCTGTACTGTAGTTTATCTTTTTTAAACTGATATTTACAAGTACCTCATAACATATATCTCAACCAAGTATTGATTTTCCTTTCAAAACTGAACTTAAAGTGGCTAAAGTTAGTAAAATTTAACAATGGATTTGTGACACCAATACCAGTTTTATTAAGAGAAACACCATTCCATAGACTTAGACCATGAATCCTTGAATGCTGAATATGGCTTCAGTGTATTTTGATAAAAAAGAACAGTTGATGATTGTTTCCTTTTTTCTAGACACTGACCAAAATGTAACATACAGAGCAAGGTGTAAGGGGCTTTCTAAAAAAAATTCTATGATGTGGTTATCCTGATTAGCCTCATGGCTATTTGCAATTACCCCGTAAAAGTTTATACAAGTCTGGTCTGTCTGGGCAAGGGTCGATAGCTCGCTAACATTATATCTGTTTTAGTCAGGCTTAGATGAATTCTCTCATGTTTTACTTTTCCGTCTTCATCAAAGAAGAAGCAGTGAAAGAATGAATAAATGTATGGGTGTTTTACCTGTAGAGTGGTGCACCAGGTAAGCCAGCAGGATCGAGAAATGCTCTCTCCAGTAGCATAAGCCTATCATTGTATCGTCTCACATCCAGGGGGCTAGGGTAGAGGGATAAAGACAGCAATATCATATAGTATCATAGTGTAAATACTATCAATCAACTTCACTTACAGTTTCTAAGAAAAAGGTCTTTTGTTCAGAAAAAATCAAGCTTTCAGTCGACCTGTCAATTTCTCTCTCGCAACATTCAGTGGAGGAAATTCACAAACTATTCAATTCACACAGAAACTTACCAAATAACAAAGCAACACCTAAAAGTAGTTAACTCTTCATTATACATTGATTGTGTTGCTCATTATAATATGAATACTTTAAGATCTCTTGGAGAACATTATATACTCACTTGCTTTTATGAAGATAGTTTTCTTTATTATGGAACTGTTTAGCTGCACTTGTGAAATTGTTCACAGCTGACTCCAAAGCATCGAAAATATCAAAACTTATTTGTCAGGGTTTTTGTTGTTATTCAGGGGAAAATAAATCAACCAACATGCTAACGAAGCACACATATAATAGCATACATACATACATACATATCGTTGAACAGCCCTGATACGTACATATGCATATGTGCACGTGTTTGTGAGTATTTGGTAGGCCTTTTATCATTACAATTTTCCACGATTGTCTTCAGATAAATGGTAAACATATTTCCAACAGCATTGAATACTAATCATATACTACAGCATTAAAATCATAGGTTATATTGTAGCATTTAAATTTCTGAACATATTTTGTTGTTCATCATGCCCTCATGATCAGTTCCTTTTCTTTTTTGTATTTTCTATGCGTTATGCTCACTCTCGAGTATTAGTAATAGTGCATACATCAGGATTTTCTCCAACAAATCAACTTACCTAATGCAACCCCATTGTTCTCCATCTTATCACCGAACGCAGTGGCCAATTGGTCAAGAAACTCCTTCAGGGAGTGGGCGTAGTCAACAGCATTCAGTGGTAACACTAAACTGTCCGCTAGGTGTCGCGCCATCTCGGCCCAGAGTTGAGCAACAGTCACGTGACATCGATAATCTGGGTCTATGTGTTGCTCCATCAGATATAGAGTGTCATAACCGGTATGGTATAACGGGTAGGATGACAACTTTAAGGCCTATCATATGAAAATATACTTATTAGGCAATCATGATGATATAATTTTTTTTCGCACAGACACATCCTACGATAGGTAGATGGATGGACAGACAGACGGATAGGTAGGTAGATAGGCAGACATATATGGATACATACAGACAGAGATGATATACACACACACACACAAATATATAAATATATATATATATATATATATATATATATATATATATATATATATATATATATATATATATATATATATGTGTATATATATATATATATATATATATATATATATATATATATATATATATATATATATATATATACACACATATATATATATATATATATATATATATATATATATATATATATATATATATATATATATATATATCAAATGGCTTATGTATAAGATTCGTTCAGACAAATACTAAATACACTGATCATCATCTTTTTTCTTTATCCTTCTATTTATTGTTGCGTGTATTTACTTTTCTTCCTTCTCTTTTTTTACATATTCCGTAGTCAAATTCTGCTCCTCCCATTCTATTAATGTAACCAGCTATTCTCAGCTTACAAATAACCATTCATTGTAATAAAACACTCAAAGGCTGATAGGCAGCGAAAAAAACATTTATTTACATACTTATCTAAAATGTTCATACAACAAAGTCAGATTTCAGGAACCCGGCGACACCACAAGGTAAAGTCAACTCAAGAACTAGACTCTAGACTTACTATCAATACATGCTTACGAAAAAGCTTGTAGTATCGCCGTGCTCCCCAATCCATGAATGAATCGCAACATTGTCTCAAGTCTGAAATGTGCGACGTCATTTCCCGAAATACTCATTTATGATTCCATGCAACAAAGTCGCAACCTAGCGACTACATCAATTTTTTACTATCACCACACACTACTAGACCAAAATTCAGTTAACTTAACCGAAATTTAAAGACCAAATCCCCTTTACAAAGGGTGGGTGGGTGGGAAAACGATCTCGCCAGCAGAACAACAGCCGCAGTCACCGAGTTGACCTGGAATAGCGTTGCGAGCAACAATCAAGTTGAATGGACAACTGAGGCAGGTCGCGTGCGCTGACATACACTCCGCACGTGATCAACTCAATTTCACTGAAGATACAATGTTTCATTAAATGGAATGTAAACAAAACAACTACAGTGAGTGTATAGACAATGATACAAAATTTAATATTTTTACACCATTGTAATAAAACACTCAAAGGCTGATAGGCAGCGAAAAAAACATTTATTTACATACTTATCTAAAATGTTCATACAACAAAGTCAGATTTCAGGAACCCGGCGACACCACAAGGTAAAGTCAACTCAAGAACTAGACTCTAGACTTACTATCAATACATGCTTACGAGAAAGCTTGTAGTATCGCCGTGCTCCCCAATCCATGAATGAATCGCAACATTGTCTCAAGTCTGAAATGTGCGACGTCATTTCCCGAAATACTCATTTATGATTCCATGCAACAAAGTCGCAACCTAGCGACTACATCAATTTTTTACTATCACCACACACTACTAGACCAAAATTCAGTTAACTTAACCGCAAAATTATATATAAGGGCAAGAATTTAATTAAGTGTGGCCAAGTGGTCTGCTACCCTAAGACGAGCAGGTAAAGCGCTTAAATACGCCAACACAGATTCGCTCCTCCAACCTCCAAATAATTTCAAATCAGTCAAAGCAGCTCCTGATTTAAAAGCTGCAGAGCAAGAACCTCTGCGAAAAGAATGTAGGGTAATGAATTTTGATGAAAGTGGAGTCAAAGCAACCACTTGAGATAACCAATTTCTTGCTGTAGGAAGGTCCAGCAAACACCTGGTGCCACCCAAAGTCACGACCCTAAAAACAGGTCCAGAAGGTCTGGTATTCCCCTCTAAGTAGGCCAATGCCTTAAGTGAATGCACTGGACAAATAGTTAGATCGATATTGTTGAAAATAGGCAATACAAAGGGAGTAGTAAGTGTTTGGAGATTCTTCGCCCATTTCAAGGATAAATTTAAACCAGAAGAGTTGAAATGAATGTCTTCCCATAACAGATGTCGTGACGAGTCAAAATCTGAACCTGCAGATGGCAGAAAACTAGAAGCTCTAACCATTGTAAAATAGAGTAATGTTAAAAACGCTTTGAAGCATACTGCATTCACACCCAAGACTCCACACTCAGCAACCAGTGACCGTAAATCTCTAACATCAATAGCATAACTGGGAGTAGGTGTATGCCTGCAAGTTAAAGAAATGCCCCGCCAAATTTGTCTCAACTCAGGGCTTCTGAAAATGGCTGTATCTAAACCCAACCATGTATAAAGAGTGCAAACTCCGGAAATATAACTCTTCACAGTTGAAGGAGACCTGAAATTCAGCAACAAGAACTCGATGTATGCACATAAATGGTCAATGTGCACTGGAAAGTCTTGCAACCTGTAATATAAACAAAAGGCCAAGAACGTCTTGAATTGTCTGTATAAGTTCCTCCTAGTGCCAGGCCTGATATAACTCCATCTTCTAAATCGTGCACGTGCGATCAATGTCTGCAATTGTCCTCCAGTACCTGAAATAAATATGATACAAATTTTCAATCAACATACCAATATCCATACATAGTAAAATACCAATATTCATACATCCAAAACATGCAACCACTTCAACCACGCTATTGGCAACTTCACGTACAGCTAGCACACATTGAAAACTCTATACATCAAAGTAGCTGTCTTTCACCCGAACTTCACTTTTGCCACTCAGCCAGCCACTGTCTTGCAATAAGTTTATGTATTTATTGTCTGTGTGTGCCCTCGAAAGTGCATCTGCACAAGCCATCTGCACCCCTGGTCTATGACATACAAGTATTTCTATGTCATGTTCAGCAGTCAGTAGAAATACTGCCCGCAGGCAAGCCTGCATAAATCTATCATGGGATCTACCATTCTGCAGTGCAATACAAGTCTGCATGTTGTCACAATAGATCTGAATTTTCTTCCCAGACCATATATGTGACCACACGCGACAAGCAACCACCAGGTTCAACATCTCCAAGTGTGAGATGTGATGTTCTGCATTCAAAACAGCATTAGGAAAAGTTCTAGAGTAGAATTCCCCTGAACAGATTCCACCACAGCCGCTCAGACAAGAGTCCACCTCCAGTTTGTCGGAGCATGGTACAAGTGACTTGTCGAGCACAGTGACGCCATTGAACCTGGGCATGAGCTCTGCGAAAAATGACACATCCTCTCTAAGCTCCTGAGTTACCCGAACTTCGCCATGTTTTGGCATTTCTCTCAAAAAATTGAGAATTCGATTTGAATAAACTCGTGTAGGTGGTGAAACCCCCCCCACAAAATTTAGGAATCCCATCAAAGACTGAACGTCTTTTCTAGATGCAGTCCTACGAGTTTCCCAAGTTTTAACATATTCAGATATCTCAGAAAGCTTTAACTCAGGTATTGACATGACCATACTCTCTGAATCTATCAAAATACCTAGCCATATCATACGTGTAGAAGGCTCGCATGTTTTTCCCGGTGCCTCTTCTAAACCCAAAACCTTCAAAATTGCCTGTAATGTGGATAGAGCTCTACAAGCCTCTAAATATGACTTCTGTGCTCCCCCGAAATCATCAATATAAGGCTTTGATATATAACCATGAAGACTATGAATGTAACATACTGCCATGGTGGTGCGCTCCATCATCATGGCAGCGGTTCTAAGACCAAATTGTGGGCACAAATCCAAATAGAATTGATCATCATGTTGTATACACATAAGAGGCCAATCCAAGGGATCCAGTCGTAGTTGTCTGTATCCCCTGGAAAGGTCTAACTTATACAGAAAACACCCTCTGCCCAAAGTTCTTACTTGATCGGCCATATAGTCTATGGTTGGCAAAGTTAACTCTATTTCATTTCCCAGGTATTTTCCAGAGGCTATCCCGTCATTAATTGATCCACCTCTAGGCCAAGATAAATCAACTACAATGCGCCTCCATTCACTATCTTTTTTAGGGCGGGTAAGAATAGGAGACACATGCAGTGGTGCTATAGGGGGATAGCCAAATGGACCCACCAGGGCCTGCTTACTTATCTCTTTTTCTATGTAATGTTCTATATGTCTAGGATAAGATAAACCTGAAGAATGGTTTTTTAAAGTAGACATAAGGGGGCTTTGATGATCAAAACTACTAGGCCACCCAAAGTGCAAGAAATCCACTATTTCTCTATCCTCATAATCAACTAGGTAATGCTCCCATGCATCTATATTTAAGCCACTTGGAATAGGGATTCTAGCACAACGATAGTTATAAGTTCCTGTACTAAACACCCTGTTATAAATTTCCAACATATTTGCAATAAATACAGTATTATCCTCAGTCTTCAAGCTATTTGTAAATGCACTACATATATCAACTGGATTGTCAGAATGTTCATCAACACTCCTACACTGTTCAACATTAATTCTAGGACCCACAGAGTCAAGTTGTGTCAACACGGCTCCATCAAGAGCAACAGGTAAGTCGCCTCCTGAACTGTCAATATGCTCAGATAAGTTACCTTCTAAGTCATGAATGCACTTAGGTGAACCTCTCAACTCAGTGCTGAAAGAACCTTTAAAGTTTAATAAGGCAATATTATCCTTGTCCACGTCATGATATCCTGATTGACCTGGCTGCACCTCCAAACCTGCACTAAGATCACCACTGCAGCACAATTCTGAATCATCTGCAACCGAATTATCCTGATAGGAGGGAGAGTCTACTGCCCTCCCCCCCTTTGCTCGTTTTTTGACTGATAATATTTTCGGCGACATTCCTTTTCTGGATGACTGAAGTACAGCCCGGTTGTACTCAAACAATAAGAACACACATGTTTGAGACCCTGATGACTATCAGCCTCACTACACAATAATTGCTGGTAAGGCATACAGATACCCTGAGAAGGAGGCTGCAGACTGGTGACACGTGTAGGTGGACGAGTAGGTTGTTGTGTCTGATGAAACGTAGGCCTCTGAGCATACTGTGCACGAAGAGCTGCAACCTGTGTGGAATCATCCCAATTATAGCGAGCCATTTCGATCCCGGACGCCAACACCCTATAAATATTGCGCACCTGCAACCACGAGTATTGCGCAGTGTCTGCCATCATGTCTTTTAAAATTTTCATCATGACAGGAATGTTGAAATTATTCCTAGGATTGTCTACCATAGAAATGTAGCCATGAACAAACTCTGCGATGGTCAACTCGTTGAAGTGTGTAGGTCTCCTATCATAGCCTCGATAGATATAAAGGTGAGGCCAATCAATTTCCCGCACCACCTGGTCCTCAATGGTTCTAGAGAGACCACTCTTCTTACCTTTACGATTCTTTTTGAAAGTTTCAAAATCCGATTCGTCGAAATCTTCCTCCAATCCTAGCTCCCCAAAGCGTCGATTTACTTGTCCACTAATGAAAGGATCATTACGTAGATTAGACAGGCCAGGGAAATCAGTATGATTTCTATCCCCACATAAATTTCCGCGAGAAATATGTCTTTGATGCTGCAGACTGTTCCTATCCCTAGACTCCCCATGAACATGAAATTCTCCCCCTCGTGACCTACACTGATTTCTATCAACACTATCTCTAGAATACTTCTGGTTGTTTGTAAAACTGTCCTGGACGTGCTCACGGGATGGCAATCCAGAGCAGGGTCTGACTGTTTCAAAATCAGCATTATCATTGATATTCAATTCACCTGAATATCCTGCACTCTGTGCCTGAAAACCTCTATGGTGAGTGTCAATTTGCTTACTACTATTATTGTTCATACTACGAGGGTAATGTTCATAGACATGCTCATTATGTTCATTTAGTTATCTATGTGGTCCATATGCATTATTATGAAACTCCTGTCTATAGTTTTGTGTAACTCCTCTTAGGTCAAATTGCACTCCACGGCGATTTTGACTGTCATTAACATTCTGTGCACACTCCTTTGAAGCAAATGTTTCATCACAATCAAAACAATCACTGCTATCTCTTCCAAAAAAATCAGTATTCCCAGAAGTGTCAGTGTTACGAGACAGCCCTTCTATAAACTCAGCACCTTCAGCACTAAAACCCCTCATAAATGGTTGTTTGTTAGCTGAGCCAGTTGACCTATTTACATCCTCATAATCCTGTGTTTTCCTCGAGCCATTTATATCCTGTGTTTCCTTTTCATCACAATCAAAACAATCACTGCTATCTCTTCCAAAAAAATCAGTATTCCCAGAAGTGTCAGTGTTACGAGACAGCCCTTCTATAAACTCAGCACCTTCAGCACTAAAACCCCTCATAAATGGTTGTTTGTTAGCTGAGCCAGTTGACCTATTTACATCCTCATAATCCTGTGTTTTCCTCGAGCCATTTATATCCTGTGTTTCCTTTTCAATAATATCAGACTGCACATGACGTTGTGAAACTGCTTTTTCCACCACATCCGCCACATTCCCTGTATTTCTCGTGTTAGCAGAGTTGTCTGAGACCTGCCTTTGTAGAGCTGACAACTTGTGTGCCAAGTGTTCCATCTGCTTAGTCAAACTTTCATTCATTGAAAATTCATCACCTGCTCGCTGTAAGTCCAAGTTCATATCTGCTTGGAAAAATGGGCATTTCTTTCCAGTGAGAGCAGCGTGAGATTTCCCACATTTCCTACACCTACGATGGCCTGGCATTTTCTGTAGGAACGATCGATCAAAAGCAGCAATGTTATCAAGCCGTTTTAGGCATTTCCCAAGTACAAAGCCATCCCAAAATTCCGATTTTGTGCAAGAAAAAACGATCTCGCCAGCAGAACAACAGCCGCAGTCACCGAGTTGACCTGGAATAGCGTTGCGAGCAACAATCAAGTTGAATGGACAACTGAGGCAGGTCGCGTGCGCTGACATACACTCCGCACGTGATCAACTCAATTTCACTGAAGATACAATGTTTCATTAAATGGAATGTAAACAAAACAACTACAGTGAGTGTATAGACAATGATACAAAATTTAATATTTTTACACAATTCAGCCTTACAAATATAACTCCGTCTGTGGGTCTAACACTCACACCATGACTCTGAAAGTCCCCGTTCTATTGTTGTCGGTAGGAGCTCCGTTAAAAACACATTGCATGTTTTTTTCAGTTTTTACCAATAGAATCTAACATCCTGCTCTGAGGGTACTTTTGTGATGTTTAATGTATTCTCAGCGGAAGACCTTTCAGAAAATATGTACGTTATAGGCTAAATAGTCAAATAACAGCAGAGTTGAGGAAAAATGAGTCAAAGAAATAAACTCCATAAGCTACCTCAAGCCACTCGGTATAGCATTTCGTTCTTATTCTCCACAGCATTTTAGATTAGTTATATAATGTTTATGATTATTAAACCATTTATATATTAGCAACATAAATATCAATGACAGTAGTTGATTTAAAAACCATAACACTTTCTCTCGTCTTATTATATACTAGATTTCATCAAAATAAATTCACCCATTTATTGATACTACCTTACCAACGATATTAATAGGTATCTGGAAGCTTGCATACAAAAGTAGAATTGAGTATTTTAATAATACTCAATCTAACTTGTAAGGGCTATTACAAGTCAAGCCTGTAGCTTGATCTGCAATTTTCCATACACTTTATGCCAGCACTGATCAAGTCAATTTGAAATGTAAAATACAGTCATACTCCTAAATAGATACTCATTCTTACATTTCATTCTAATGGCTTTGTGTAATCGTCTACATAGCATCAATGGTCTGTAACTTACGACTTACCCTGTCTAAGAAGCATTGATGGTCTATAACTTACCACTTACCCAGTCCACCTAGCAGCGATGGTCTATAAATTACCACTTACCCTGATTACCAAGCATCGGTAGTCTATAACTTACCGCTTACCCTATCTATCTAGTGTCAGAGGTCTGTAACTTGCCACTTATCTGTCTACGTAGTATCTGTGGTCTGTAACTTGCCACTTATCTGTCTACGTAGTATCGGATGTCTGTAGCTACTGCCACTTACCCTGTCTACATCGTATCGGTGGTCTGTAGCTACTGCCACTTACCCTGTCTACATAGTATCGGTGGTCTGTAGCTACTGCCACTTACCCTGTCTACATAGTATCGATGGTCTGTAGCTACTGCCACTTACCCTGTCTACATAGTATCGGTGGTCTGTAGCTACTGCCACTTACCCTGTCTACATAGTATTGGTGGTCTGTAGCTACTGCCACTTACCCTGTCTACATAGTATTGGTAGTCGTATACTACTGCTGCTTACCCTATCTACATAGTATCGGTTATCTGTAACTACTGCCACCTACCCTGTCTACGCAGTACCTGTGGTTTGTAACTGCCACTTACCCTGTCTATGTAGTATCGGTGGTCTGTAACTGCCACTTACCCTGCGTTATGACCTAAGCTGTTGAAAGCAATGTAAAACCCTAAACCTTCCTTTTTTAGTACTGCCACTTACCCTGTCAACGTAGTATCGGTGGTCTGTAACTGCCACTCCTGCTTGTTGGATGAATGGAGCAAAGTCGCTGCCAGAGCCAAGTATTGTCACTCTGGGAGGCGACTGAGGGTCCGAGGCCTCTGCAGGGTCCTTCAACCGCCAGCTATCATACAGTCTCAGGCTTTCATCAAACGGATCTGGAATCTGCAGAGTGAATAATATTTGATAGTATGTTGCGGTATTAAGTAATATTACAGGGACTACTAGCCACATTAACGAACCAAAGCGTTTACATGAATCTTTCAAAGGAAGTATGCCTTCCACAGCAAACATCTATAGCCAATGTTCTAGTACTGATTGTATTACAGTCATTCAGTTATAGAGAAACACCGAGGAAGTGTTGATTATGAAAGTTAATTAATGAGTTAATTGATGAAATTTGATAAGCAACAGTTCCAAGTTGTTTCTTAAGATTAAATTAATCTTACTCTTTTCATGAAACTCCCATTATCCACTGTATGTTGAATAAATGTGTTAAATATTTTATTTTTGGCCAAAATAAACTAATATCATATCTTGTTTCCCAAACTCCCCTGTCAGTCCCCCATTGAACCTCGTGTGGCTTGTTTCTTTTAACATTTACTCTATAACTGTCCAGATGTTAAATAAGATGTGTTGATTTTCTAAAACCAACCAAAAACTTACGGAATAGGAATATTCTTGTTTAAATTATAATAACGTCTTACAGAAACTTTGCAAAATCTTTCGTCATTATCATGTATGATATCCTTTTCCATCTGAAAAACAACACTATGCAAAAATTGTAGGAATTCCTAACTAAGAGGTTTTCTCTATATTGATATTTTACACATCTTATCTCACTCTAACATTGGAGGAAGATGATCTAAAATTAGTTCCAGAACTTAGCTGCCACTTTCTTCTAAATACATTTCTGGTTCATTTTGGAGTGTGTCGATGCTGGGGTGTGTGCTGTATTGCCCCCTTCACCTTCCTACCACTAAAGGGGCACACCTTATTGACTTGCACAATGGTGTGCAATAGGAGTTGGCACCTCCCCGGCTACCCTAAGCAGGTGTGACACCCTGCTCGCCATATAAAAGAAGGGGGATGTGCGGATCTGTCTATGGATACAATGCATCTAAACGATCCTTCGTCCTCCTGGGATCTGAAGGCTCTGCTCTTACTATCCCTCGTTTCCTTATTTCACCTAGAATTATCATGCTTTATCATTGTTCTTCAACAGTGACAGAGGACCACTTTTTGATGGTATTGTATGGCACTATAAGGCCTTTGTGTGCTGATTTGCCTTTAAATCCTCATTCATTCGTTGATTGCCTCACCTTCCTCGCAGACTGGAGGAGGAGTTCCCTCAGTAGGGGCGAGGCCCTGGCGTGGAGGGAGAAGTTGGACCTCACGCCGCCATCCACGTTCAGGTAGGCCACCGCTCTGGCTTGAAGGATCTTCACATTTTCCTGCAATGCAGGAGGATTAAGTGTGGAATGTAGATGGCGTTCATAGGTAAATGCTTCTGATAATGATTATCAAATAATCACACACACAGAATCTGTTTTCGAGAACAGAATAATGTACAGTACAGACATTTAATTCCTGCACTAGTCGACCGAACGTCTGTCAGTACCTGGTTGTTCAATCACCTATGGATAACATGTCAAAAAATATGCCAAGCAAATAAATTACTTACGTAGTTTGCGAATCAAAGCTACGTTCAGTTGTGAGGTCATCCATGCCCAGGAAACTGGGTGGCAATCGGGCGTGTGGTCGTGTATTTTGCCCAGGCATTTAGTGCAGGAATTAAATGTCTGCATTGTACAAATAGTCTTTTCAATGATTTTGAATTAGCTAGATTTTAAAATATCTGATCTTTTATAGATCTTAAAAACATCACCAGTAGAACCATGTTAGAGATCGTTTAACGTAATTGAAGTCAAGCTCTAACTAGACGTACTGGGCCATAATAATAGACAAATAAATGTGAGCTTAGTCAATTGTGACCTACCTCGACCCATTCTGTTGACCCCACAAGCCCGTATTCCTCCGCGCCCCAACTACAGAATAAAATAGTCCTTCGTGGTCTCCACCCTGTAAGAGGAAACAACCAGCACAGATATATCTTGAATGTCACTTCTAACTAGTGTCCCTTTATTTTTCTGCCAAACCACCTCAATGTCTGCTTTATCAAATTGCAGATCTTCCAAAAAGAGCTAAAATCAATGTAATTTTTACAACCCTGGCATCAGTGAACATCCACAATACGTAGATATTGAAACATCCAAAGGCGTTAAACTTAAGAGACAATGCTAGACAAATCCAAGAAAGAAGAACTGGAAGAGGAACCTAATATCAGTGATGTGATAGTCAAAATATAAGTATTTCAGTTATCCTGAGGAATTACCTTCTTTTAGAAGTTGCCCAAATACCCTAGTTATTTCCATCATGGCTGCTGTACCGCTTGTTGGGTCCACAGCCCCAAAAGCCCACGCGTCTCGATGATCGCCTAACAGAACATAGCGATCTGCAAAGTTGTCAAATTATAATGTTTTTAAAGATGAATCACGGTCAACAACCAAATATATATATAGGAGAAAACAATAACCTAAATAATAGTGTGGCGATGATGACAATAATGATGATGATGATGATGATAATAATAACAAAAATGATAATAATAAAAATAGTATTAATGATGATAATAATAATAATAATAATAATAATAATAATGATAATAATAATAATGATAAAGATAAAAATGATAATAATAGTAATAATGATAATGATGATAAGGATATTCGTAATAACAAATAACTATACTACTTGTAATGGTACACATCATCATTATTATTGTTATTATTATTATTACTATTATTATTATTACTATTATTATCATTATTATTATTTTAGTAGTAGTAGTAGTAGTAGTAGTAGTAGTAGTAGTAGTAGTAGTAGTAGTAGTAATAGTAGTAGTATTAATAATATCGTCACTATCGCTATCGTCATTTTTATCATTATTATTATAATCTTCGATCTAATCAATATCATTTTTGCTATTATCATCATTATTCATCATTATCTTTATTATTATTATCATCATTATTATTTCTTTTTATTACCATTCTATTATCATTATTTTTAATTTCACCATTATCATCACCGTCATCATCATCATCATATCATATCATGATTATCGTCATCATTTCATCATCTTTGACAATGTGTCCAAGGGAGCCTAAATTGAATTTTGGGATACTAGGGAACGATAGATTGATACCAATAATCATGATTTCGTTTTATATGTGTTCAAAACCCAACGCTCAGAACTATAGCCATTACACTGCATGTGAACCTGTGCTTATGTTTGTGTAGTGATGCATTGAAGGATCAAAATACCTGGTTCCACTGCGCCGATGACTTTTCCTATAACGTTGTAGGTCGTTCGTCTTTCATTCTTATTGTACACCTCAAGTCGCACCTTTCTAAAACGAATAAGAATTCATAGTGAATACCATTCTAACGCGTTTGGGGAGAGATATATACATCTAGGGGGTATGTACCGCGTTATTCACATGGTAAAGGTTATTTCCGGATAAACCTTGACAGCACAATAAGAAAACAACTTAACTTAGAAATGTCTACATTTAGGTTCCGAGGGAGTAGAAATCACAACAAAAAGTATGTGTTATTTACTAGTATGAAAAGAAGAATGGATATGTAGCGAGAGACCAATTGCTATATAACCCCCGACCTGAGATACCTTCAGTGCATGTTTAATTTCTTAAGTACCTTTTATGGTGAGGTGGCGTGAATCCAGGTCCGAGACGATAGGTCACATTGAGTCCGCCATGCCAAAGTGGTGGCGCCACTGGGCCACCCATATCTCTGCGGAATACACTGCACGAAAAGTTGAGTTTATTTGTAAAGTAAACTATACTTAAACATTGTTAAACTTCATGTTTATTTTCATTTACCTTCTAGTAAACATAAAGTAAACTTGAAGTTTACTTTATGTTTACATATAGTTTACGTGGCGTGTAAAGAGCAAGATTTACTTGATGTTTATTGCACAGATTAAACTTCATGTTTAAAATAAACTGAAAAAATAAACTATATTAAACATCATGTAAACTCGGCTTAGTAAACATGGAATCTTTGGTTTATGTGCAAAATAAACTATAGATAAACATTATGTTTACTTGCATATACCTGTGAATGAGGCTTTAGTTAGCAATTTACTGTCAAAATAAACTGTGAATAAACTAATGAACATCAAGTTTATTTTACATATTCTTGTTAATAAACTAGAAATATACTTGAGGTTTACGTTTCAATGATGCATGCATATACTTCAGTTAAAGGTTTATTAGCAAAGTAAACTACGAATAAACATCATGTTTATTTAGATATTCTTGTCAATAAACAAGTAATAAACTTGGGATATACCTGTCGTTGATGTTTCAGTTAACAGTTTACTTTCAAAATAAACTGTGAATAAAGTTCATGTTTATTTGCATTTTCTTGTCAATAAACTAACATAGGTTTGAGGGTTCACTTGTCAATAAGGCTACAGTTAACTGCTTACCTGCTAAATAAACTGTAAAAAAGCAATCAGTCGCCATGTTTATCTAGGTATTACTGTCAATAAACTGTAGATAAACTAGGAGTTAACATTACGTTTAATCACAGTTTACTTTGCAAGGAAGCAATGCTATACTTCGGTCATCAAACAACATACAATTGTATATATATTCCAATATTTTATTTTCTCCTGGATCAGTTAGATGTATATTTGATAGAAATTAGATTGGCAGTGTCTTTCACTTAGAACACAAAAATGATAAATCTTTGGTCCAAAAGTGTCCTAGGGTATACTATACTCAATTGCCTGTATATATAATTCAGGTTAGTAATGTCACACAAAATGACATCACCTTCCTGTGCCATGTAGGCAGTCCACTGTCAATAATAATAATTATAATATTAATAATAATAATAATAATAATAATCATAATAATATTGTCATTTCATATTGCGCCCTTTCCATATAAACATGCCCAAAGGCGCATTCCATTCCATTGTCAAAGGATAGATGTTGATATCCACATAGTTAAATGATATATACATCTTTGAACAAATATGTTTTCAGTTGTCGTTTGAAATTTGCCACACTCCAAGCTGCCCGAATATTATTTGGGAGCTGATTTCATAGATTTGGGGCACAGGCACTAAACAATTTGTCACCATAGGGTTTCATGTTTGTATTCGGCTTGCAGAGTAAGTTCTTGGGCGTTGATCTCAGTGTCCGTGGTGGGACATACTCTCTCAGCAATTCCCTCAGAAAAGAAGGTGCAGTTTCATGCAGACACTTGTATGCCAGTAGCAGAATCTTGAATTCAATTCTCTTTCTGACTGGTAGCCAGTGCTGTTCCTTTAGTATTGGTGTTATATGGTCATGTTTCTCTGTGAAAGTGATCACCCTGGCAGCATTATATTGTACTCTCTGGAGCTTACATATAAGCTCTTCAGGTATTCCACAGAGAAGTCCGTTGCAGTAGTCTAAATTTTAATTTACAAGGGGTAAGACTGCACTCTTACTTGATTCTGCAGTCAAGTATTTTCTGATCCTTCTGATGTTTCAAATGTGATAGTTTGCAGATTTGACAGCCTTTGACACATGTGCTGCCATATTCATCCTTGTATCGAAAACAGAGCCCAGCTGTCAGATAAGTATATCGAGAATCTTGACAATCTCACCATTTACGGAAATGGTAGGCACAGATATTTTGGCTTGCTGCTTAGGGGTGCACAGCACTAAGACTTCCGTTTTGTCTGCATTCAGTTTCAGCTTGTTCTGTGACATCCATGTATATATGTCAGTGAGGCAGCCTTCCAGCCTAGCAACTCCTTGTTGAGTGATGGGTTTTATTGACAGATAAAGCTGTGTGTCATCTGCATATATGTGAAGCTCTAAAACATGCTTTGTGATGAGTTTCCCAAGAGGTAGGTGGTAGATCAGAAACATCAATGTTCCTAACACTGATCCTTGTGGTATGTACAGACCACAGAATGTCCTGTAACTCAGAAAATCACTCTAAGCAGTGTATAGTGAGGCAGCTATTCAAGCCCCAAATATGCTATAAACAAGGCTTATTCACACATGCAGATAAACATTGTTATCTTCGGTCAATGGTGAATGAAGCTTAATGGCATCTTGACCCCACTCGTACCGAGATACAGGAAGTTTAAGGATAATTGGGGACACATGTTTGGAGTATCTACCTCAGCCTGAGAACCAGGCTAGGCTTCTAGGTGTCTAGATCTAGAAGGACTAACAGAGAAGTCTAGCTGAAAAGATGGCTAGAATGCAGATAAGTGTCCACGTCCATCGCCAGGTCCTAGAAATTAACTCAATTGAAAATAATTTTCCAGACCAGATTTAGGTTTATCAATAAAGATATGTGTATGAATTCCAGACTCATGTGCACAACAAAATTGACTGTATGAATCTGAACTGTTCTTTGTTGAAATTAAACTGATTCAAGGCAAGTAAGATTTAAAATGTTGGTTAAATCCATTTGTCTCAATAAGTATTAAGATGTGTGTAAAATATGTTTGTGTCTCAATTTACCGAGAAAACAAGCTCAGTTGGGGAATCCTTTCTTTTAATTTTTAGAAAGTTCAAGTGTGTTGATGTAGTATAGAAATGTTTGAAAGAAATTCTCTCATGGGGAAAAAAATCTTATCAAGGGAACTCAGTCAAATGTTAGTGTCTGTACAGTGCAAGGGTGCTGAAACCAGTAGAAATGAGTGGGGGAAAGTCAATATTAAGATCTGTGTTGAACATATTTTTGTCTCAATCTACCAAGAAAAAAGGAGCTCAATTGGGGTCTTTTTTTTTAATTCCGAACGTTCAAGATGGTCAGTGTAATATTGGAAAGTTTGAAGGAAATTCTCTCATTGGAAAAATAGTTATTTTATCAAGGAAAGTCATTAAAAGCTGGGGGTCTGCAGTTTATTTGGGCTTAGTATTCTAGTACAGGTGCTGAAACTAGTAGTTTTGAGTGGGGGAAAGTCAGTATTAAGATCTGTGTTGAACATATTTGTGTCTCAATCTACTGAGAAAACGAGCTCAATTGGGGTATCTTTTATTTTTCATTTTTCGAAAGTTCAAATTTTGTCAGTGTAATATGGGAAAGTTTGAAGGAAATTCTCTTGTCGGAAAATAGTTATTCTATCAAGGGAACTCAATCAAATCTGGGGTTCTGCAGTATATTTGGACTTAGTATTCCAGTATGGGTGCTGAAACCAGTAGATTTGAGTGGGGGAAAGTCAGTACTAAGATCTGTGTTCAATATATTTGTGTCTCAATCTACTGAGAAAACAAGCTCAATTGGGGTATATATTTTTTTAATTTTTCGAATGTTCAGGTATGCCAGTGTAATATTAGAAAGTTTGAAGGAAATTCTCTCGTCGGAAAAATAGTTATTCTATCAAGGGAAGTTATTAAAATTTGGGGGTCTGCAGTTTATTTGGACTGAGTATTCTAGTACGGATGCGGAAACCAGTAGTTTTGAGTTGGGGGAAGTCAGTATAAGATCTGTGTTGAATATATTTGTGTCTCAATCTACCAAGAAATCGAGCTCAATTGGGGTATGGTTTTATTTAAATTTTCTAAAGTTCAAGTTTGTCAGTGTAATATGGGAAAGTTTGAAGGAAATTCTCTCATTGGAAAAATAGTTATTCTATCAAAGGAACTCAATCAAATCTGGGGTTCTACAGTATATTTGGACTTAGTATTCCAGTATGGGTGCTGAAACCAGTAGATTTGAGTGGGGGAAAGTCAGTACTAAGATCTGTGTTGAATATATGTGTGTCTAAATCTACTGAGAAAACGAGCTCAATTGGGGTATCTTTTTTTTTTAATTTTCTAAAGTTCAAGTTTGTCAGTGTAATATGGGAAAGTTTGAAGGAAATTCTCCCGTCGAAAAAATAGTTTTTCTATCAAGGGAACTCAATCAAATCTGGGGTTCTGCAGTATATTTGGATAGTGTATTCTAGTACGGATGCGGAAACCAGTAGTTTTGAGTGGGGGGAAGTCAGTTTTAAGATCTGTGTTGAACATATTTGTGTCTCAATCTACCAAGAAAAGGAGCTCAATTGGGGTATCTTTTTTTTAATTTCAAACGTTCAAGATGGTCAGTGTAATATTGGAAAGTTTGAAGGAAATTCTCTCATTGGAAAAATAGTTATTCCATCCAAGGAACTCAATCAAATCTCGGGTTCTACAGTAAATTTGGACTTAGTATTCCAGTATGGGTGCTGAAACCAGTAGATTTGAGTGGGGGAAAGTCAGTGCTAAGATCTGTGTTGAATATATTTGTGTCTAAATCTACTGAGAAAACGAGCTCAATTGGGGTATCTTTTTTTTTTAATTTTCTAAAGTTCAAGTTTGTCAGTGTAATATGGGAAAGTTTGAAGGAAATTCTCCCGTCGGAAAAATAGTTTTTCTATCAAGGGAACTCAATCAAATCTGGGGTTCTGCAGTATATTTGGATAGTGTATTCTAGTACGGATGCGGAAACCAGTAGTTTTGAGTGGGGGGAAGTCAGTTTTAAGATCTGTGTTGAACATATTTGTGTCTCAATCTACCAAGAAAAGGAGTTCAATTGGGGTATCTTTTTTTTAATTTCAAACGTTCAAGATGGTCAGTGTTATATTGGCAAGTTTGAAGGAAATTCTCTCATTGGAAAAATAGTTATTCTATCAAAGGAACTCAATCAAATCTGGGGTTCTACAGTAAATTTGGACTTAGTATTCCAGTATGGGTGCTGAAACCAGTAGATTTGAGTGGGGGAAAGTCAGTACTAAGATCTGTGTTGAATATATTTGTGTCTAAATCTACTGAGAAAACGAGCTCAATTGGGGTATCTTTTTTTTTTAATTTTCTAAAGTTCAAGTTTGTCAGTGTAATATGGGAAAGTTTGAAGGAAATTCTCTCTTTGGAAAAATAGTTATTCTATCAAGGGAACTCAATCAAATCTGGGGTTCTGCAGTATATTTGGATTGTGTATTCTAGTACGGATGCGGAAACCAGTAGTTTTGAGTTGGGGGAAGTCAGTATTAAGATCTGTTTTGAAAATATTTGTGTCTCAATCTACCGAGAAAACGAGCTCAATTGGTGTATCTTTTTTTTTAATATTTCAAAAGTTCAAGTTTGTCAGTGTTATATTGGCAAGTTTGAAGGAAATTCTCTCGTCGGAAAAATAGTTATTCTATCAAGGGAAGTCATTAACATTGTGGGGTTCTGCAGTTTATTTGGACTGAGTATTCTAGTACGGATGAGGAAACCAGTAGTTTTAAGTTGGGGGAAGTCAGTATAATATCTGTGTTGAATATATTTGTGTCTCAATCTACCAAGAAATCGAGCTCAATTGGGGCATCTTTTTTTTTTAATTTTCTAAAGTTCAATTTCGTCAGTGTAATATGGGAAAGTTTGAAGGAAATTCTCTCGTCGGAAAAATAGTTATTCTATCAAGGGAACTCAATCAAATCTGGGGTTCTGCAGTATATTTGGATTGAGTATTCTAGTACGGATGCGGAAACCAGTAGTTTTGAGTAGGGGGAAGTCAGGATTAAGATCTGTGTTGAAAATATTTGTGTCTCAATCTACTGAGAAAACGAGCTCAATTGGGGTATCCTTTTTTTTAATATTTCAAAAGTTCAAGTTTGTCAGTGTAATATTGGAAAGTTTGAAGGAAATTCTCTCTTTGGAAAAATAGTTATTCTGTTTTGGGAACTCAATCAAATCTGGGGTTCTGCAGTTTATTTGGACTGAGTAATCTAGTACGGGTGCGGAAACCAGTAGTTTTGAGTTGGGGGAAAGTCAGTTTTAAGATCTGTGTTGAATATATTTGTGTCTCAATCTACCGAGAAAATGAGCCCAATTGGGGTATCTTTTTTTTTAATTTTTCAAAAGTTCAAGTTTGTCAGTGTAATATTGGAAAGTTTGAAGGAAATTCTCTCGTCGGAAAAATAGTTAGTTTATTAAGAGAAATCAATTATCAATTCAAATCTGGGTGTCTGCAGTTTATTTGGACTTAGTATTTCAGTACGGATGCTGAAACCAGTAGATTTGAGTAGAGGAAAGTCAGTATTAAGATCTGTGTTGAATATATTTGTGTCTCAATCTACCGAGAAAACGAGCTCAGCTGGGTATGTTTTTTTGATTAGTTTTAAGAAAGTTACTGGATGAAGAATTCTGTCTTCTTTTGCCCTTGTTAAAATAAGAAATACATGTATGACGATATTCTTTAAATTTTAAAGATAGACCACATCTCATTGCTTAATACAATCAGGGAGCTTCCATAAAAACTCCCTGATACAATATATATGCATTTTAACAATCTGAATAACTGTGATAGCAACAACAACCTACCCTTCACAACTTAATTGTATGGTAAATGGTAATGATTTTTTCAAGTCAACTAAAACATGCATTTATATTTTGTGAATACAAGTGGACTTGCAAAAGTTGGATTCATACTCTACAATAAACAAATGAGTCACAGGACCTGAAGTATTTTATGTAACTACAACAGGATGCTATCTATCTCAGTACACAATAGTAAAGTAATTGAGGATAAGAGTGGCCACCTGTGTAGGAATAGGAGTGATCACGAAGCACATGTGGCGACATACATAGTATTTGGTCTGACAATCAGACCTGCACATATTCTGCATGTACAGACATGAGGACTCATATTGAGATTCCAGTTCCCAGTAGCAGCAACAACTACAACTCACCATGCATTTCGATAGAAGTGCTGTACTCATCTCTGTACATAAAAGCTACTCTACCCCAAAAATTACTTGAAATGATACAACACATTCAATTCAGAGTAATCTCAATTTTAGTTCCAAAAATTTGACTTGTATAAAATTGCTTGTTAAGTTTCTTGCACTGACAGTAACATTCAAGGTGTATATTGTCTGTCAGCTTAATGAGTAACTCTACCTTCAAAATTAAAAAAAAGATATATTCAAGAGCTCAATGTCGCCTGCCTAAGGACACCTTGATTACAATTGTCCGAGATATTGTAAACCTTAGGCTACTTGTAAACATGGCAGAGGGCATGGACGATCCTGATCTACTTCTACTACTGAACACATTGGAACATATTATGAACTATACTTAGGGTTTGATTAATGAGCGTACATTCACATTTACACAATAATAAACACATTCTAATCTTCAATAAGCTTTTTGTTTACTTCAGGTTTAATGAATGAGTTTACATTAAATTTAAGGTTTACTTCAGGTTTTATGAATGAGATTATATTAAC
>OZ012686.1:28576995-28581995 GCA_963942565.1 Maea johnstoni
GCAACATGAAGAGAACGTCAAGTACACGTTAACCAAACATTATGTAATACAAAGAATGCAGAATCTATATCAAAATAGCTTATAAGTCATATATATGTATGTATATATATATATATATATATATATATATATATATATATATATATATATATATATATATATATATATATATATATATATATATATGTATATATATATAAAGGGTGATGGAGGGAGAGAGGTGCATATGCATGCATGCATAGATAGAGTGATAGATTCTAGTGGATGGATGGAATGGGGAATGCATAGAGTTTGTAGCTCTGTAAAGTTCGAAATATTAGCGTGCTTAAATTTAGCGAATTGATCCATTTTTCCATGTTAGCGAATCGTAATATTAGCGTCTGAACCATCTCAAAAAGCGCCATCTGCCGACAGATATTCAAACTAGACCTGGTTTGATAAACGGTCAAAAGGTGGCGCGTGATTTTGGCTGCCGTGAGGAGGCCTGTGCACAATTTAACCGCTCTACAGGCAGTTGGAGAAGACAAACATATCGCCCAAAATAGAAGCCTCACCTGGTTGCTACTGGCATTGACCCAGATTTGCTAGAACATATGGAAAATAGCTGCCTGAACCCAGAGATTTATATTACCTAGAAGTAATTCAGCTCTCTGCTGAATCATAGTTGCCAGTAGCAACCAGGTGAGGCTCCAATTGTCTGGGTAAACTGGTTAAATAAAAGAAATAAAAGGTCAGATTGGGCAGATTTTGATATGGAAGTAGGTGATTTCCTTTGTTTTGGTAGCGTCATCTGCCGGCTATGTAAAAACTATTTCTTTTGGAAAAGATGTGCACATCGAATTGTGCACTCCCAATGAGTCAAAACTGCGTTTTTATTTGGCTTCATACTATATATAGTCAAATATAATAACCCTTACTTCAGAATACCATTTTCTTTCTCAAAAATCGTTATTTACTGACATAGAGCGATCGATGTTGAGTGGGTCAAAAACGGCACAAACGTGGCGCCATCTGCCGGCTTTGTCAAAAACTTTTTTTGGAAAAAATGTGCACATCGAGTTGCGCACTCTTAAGTCGTCAAAACTGCGTTTTTATTCAGTTTCTGGCCACGTATACATTTGAATATGATAACCCTTACTTCAGAATATCATTTTCATTCTCGGAATCAGTTATTTACTGAGAAAAAACGATGTTGAATGGGTGAAAATCGTCACACGCGTGGCGCCATATATTGACAAACAATCTTGAAAAAATGGAACAAATATGAGCGGATCGTAATATTAGCGAATCTGACCCACTCGCTAAACTCGCCAATAATAGATCCACGCTAATATTTCGAACTTTACAGTATATATATATATATATATATATATATATATATATATATATATATATATATATATATATATATATATATATATATATATATATATATATATATATATATATATATATATGTATATATATATATACACATATATATATATATATATATATATATATATATATATATATATATATATATATATATATATATATATATATATATATATATATATATATATATATATATATATATATATATACAACAGGTTTTAAATATTTATTTTACTGCTTACTCATTCATATCCTGAGTGGCTAAAATGCAAATTGGTATTATATGGTTTATTAGTATGTTTTATTTTACCCAACATTATGAAACACAACGAATGCACAATAAACCATTTTACAACAACTTATGAACATTTCTGTTTCTGTTTATTCGTGCGTGACTAAAATGCAAATGGAAAATATACGCTAACGTATGTTTTACAATATTTACTCATACTTACCTTGTCACCTCTGAAGATCTTTCCATACCTGGCCAGTGCAATTTTGCCACTACACGAAATGCCCAGTTTATCGAGTTGCTGGAAATCCTCAGCCCTACCATAATTAACATAAACAAGTTCCGACTGAAAAACAGGATAAGCGTAACGTGTACTGTTGAAGTCATGTGAAATATAAGAACCTTTGACATTGAATTAGAGCTAAATCATAAAACAAGTGTTATCAAAAATGGTTTTATTGTCATGTTTTGTAGACATATCATTTAACACGTAATTCTCCGCGCACGAGGTATTCATTTCCGGACATTCTAATCAACACTGCACACTCATAGTTGGTGTCCAACTGTCGCATTGTCGCACCAGCATTCGACATTGAGGCCTCATCACATGCAACAAGACACAAAATTAACCTCTATTTAAATCCGGAACTTTACGGAAAGCATGATCAAACGGGTCTACTTGATGTTCCACGTACATTTCAAAATAGATATTGTCATTATCAACATTGCGTACCATGCGCAGTGCGCATGCTCATATGACGTAGCAGACTCGGTAGCTGCCGTCCAATTTACTAAACTAAAATGGTAGTAGAATTTTACTGGAAACGTATTTCTGAGGATTCGGTTTATAAAAATAGACGATTTCACCTTGATATTGTATCTTTGAATACTTATGAATGTTTTCCAATTAAAAAAAGTTAAATAAAAAACGATTCATTCACTTCCTTTTTCACTTTTAAAAGAACTGTTTTTTGGTAACACTTCCCTTCTTTAAGTCATTTGAAGGATAGGAAAATGCCTTGCAACACGGATTTCAACCCATTTTTTGACGGATTTATAAAGGTGGCACCAAGCGATTTCACCCGGAACGTGAAAGAAGACATCTTTGGCTGTATGATTCAATAGAAATTAAGGTGATTACTGAAAGTCGGCCCGCTTCCATTTTTCACTTGAAAATTTGTTGTTTTAGTGTTTTGCTAGATTACCAAAGACGATTGTTTCATCGTGTTTGTGCGATTGTTAGCTCACATTCCCTACAGTTCGCCAGTTAGTCGGCAACTACTGACATATGACATTCACAATTGAATTAGCCCGTTCACATGCACTTTGAAAATATACCCAACCATGAATTACATATAGTCATAATTACATGTAATTAAGGAATATTACAAAAATGAATCATGATTATTCATTATTCAGCCTTAGGGGAATATTTAGATTCGTTAAGAAATATTCATCTGTCATGATATATGTCGCGGAGAGGCATATGTTATGCATATAGTATTATTTGTGTTCTATGTTCACATCGTCCAGACTTTGAAATATTAATTGGTCTTACACAGATGGATTTCAATCGTAGTAGAGTGTGTCTATCCGCCTGAGTGATTGGTGACGTAATTCCCGCGCGTTTTTTAGTTGTCCCGCATTGGCTAGTGAGGTGTTAGTAGGCGTGGCCTCGCTTACTACAGCGCGCCCCTAGCGGTGGGTCCATCATTACTATGACCGGGAAAGTCCGTATTGATTAGAAAACGCTTATACCTCATTTATCTATTCCAACCTTTGATTAATCTAGGTATGTATTATTGCTAAGAAGACTGAAAGTAACAGTTTCGCAGTACCCACAGATATGCTGTACTCCACAACCAATTGTCCGTGCTCCAGTGTCACTGTGTGTGTATGTATGTATGTATGTGTGTTTGTATGTATGTGTGTACGTATGCATGCATGCATTTTCACAAAGTGTGTTAATGTTACAATAATTGTCACATTTGTCCGTGCTCCAATGTGTCTGTGCATGTATGTATGTATGTATGTATGTATGTATGGTTTAACAAAGTGTGTTAATGTTAAAATAATCATTGCATTATGATCGAAGTTGGCATACAAAATGTTTCCTCTAGATACAAATTGGTCAACTTACTATAGGTTGGCCTGACGGAGCAAATGCATTAAATGGCGGTACCACATCCGGGTTCTCCGTGTCTGGACTCAACGAGGCCTCCCTTTCAGCACTGTGGAACACCGTGTTACCTTGCTCATCCACAACCGAAACCTGAGGTAAGAGATCCGAGATCAGTGCCAACCTTAACGCTTATGCTGCTGGTCGCTAATTTGGCCAATACAAAATAATGCAAAAAACCCGAAAAATGACTGGAACACTGGCACTTGGGTAATCATCTGAGAGTACTCAGCGAGAGCTATCCAAAGAATGCTAACAAAATAAGGTTTAGATGGTTTTCAAAACCCTTTACATCCTTGTACTTTGGACAAATATAGCCTCAGCATAATGCTGGTCTCCCACATACGAATTTACTGTGCGAACATACACGATCTCAAGTGTACGCTTGAAGCCACGAATTGGCTATAAAAATGCTGTATTTTCTCATTCGTCAGATATGTACGTTCAACTACGAAAGTATACGACATCCCACGACAGCATGTACGATTGATGTACGACTACAACATCAGATGTGCGACACTGTACGTTTTCTATCATAATATGTCGTAAGTAGGCGAACATATTCGTAGTTGGCTAGTACGAATATGAAGGTGCGTATGTATACGAGCGTGTGCGAATATGCACGACATAAACACGTATAATTACGTCATACATACGCATATATACGCCAGTTGTACGTCTACTTACGACAATATTCGAATAATTACCAATTTCTTCAAACCAAAAAATAACAAAATTCGTAAGTATACTACGATTTGTGGTGAAATCACCGTCAATTCGTGGCTTCGTAGGATAAATTTTGGCCAATTACCTATTTTTCCATTCTGGAGTGGGTCATGTATATAGTGGCACCTTTTCGTACCTTAAATGAATGTACGCAAATGTACGTGAATGTACGATTACATACGACAGTGTACAACATATTACGACATGATGTTCAACAATGTACAACGATGTTCGACAATGTACGACAAAAATGACTTCCCTACGATAGAATTTTTGTCGCACCTAAAAGTTTTACATGTAAAACTTTTTTTTAAATTCGCAGCATTGCTTACGAAAACCTACGACTCACTTCGAACAACCGCGATAAATCACGACAACACATGAAAAACTACGACTTTTAAATTCGCACCGTGTCGCACCTTAAAATTCGTATGTGGGAGACCAGCATTAGAAGGGTTAAGCAAAATATTTGTTTTCAGATTGGTG
>OZ012686.1:28586995-28601611 GCA_963942565.1 Maea johnstoni
CCACCTGGTTCATTTAGAATTGGCACTATTACACCATTTGTGGTAATAATAGGAATATAATTTTTTCCCGCATCTTTGGGGTACCCATAACCAAAGAAATCCGCGCCGCTATCTGCATTACGTTTGAGTGTTTTTTTGAGATGTCCAAATATAGATGTCAGTAAGGCGTTTTCCAACTTTGCTACTCTATGTCATCTGCCCGCATGTTGATAGGTTCGAAAGAAATGTACATTTCGACTGAACTAAAGTCACTGGAAACCATGCAAACTTTCCCACCCGTTACAAGCTGGAAGCGAAGAATATTTGCACAACACAGCAAAAAACTACAAATGTCAAACGGTTGACAAATATTCCGGATGTCCGTTTGCTGTCCGTTGTATCGGATGACATATGTTCCTGTGCATATTTGTGCACTGGAACATTTGTGCACAAATCGTTAACCAAACATCTGTGCACAAACGGTTGACAAATATTTTGGACGTCAGTTTGCTGTCCGTTTGTGCACAAACGGTTGACGAATGTTTCGGATGACCGCTTGCTGTCCGTTTGTGCACAAACGGTTGACCGATATATCAGAATGAAAGGGAAAAGAAAATTCAATGGAAATCAAGAAAATAACACTTTAGGAGAATGCAAGCAATTATCATAAGAAAAAATCCATACATTAGACAGCAAACGGTTAACCGATGTTTTAGTGCACATACGGGCGCGTGGGCAGGTTTAGATCCGTTTGCTGTCCGAACATCGGTCAACCGTTTCCTGTCCGCTTGCTGTTCGTTGCTGTCCGAAATGTTTTGCTGCGTATGTGAGACAAGACAGTAGAAGGTGACCAAAACATTAGACCAGAGAAGAAACTCTGACTGAGATTTGAAGATAGTATTATTTATAAATCACCAGCTACATCTGTATGCATATAAGACAGCCTATCACTTCATGTATGACACATAGTGTAGTTATATAACATTACGTAGTCAAAGACTCATTTTAGTTGCAAGCAGTGATACTTTTGTTAACTACAAATGCGCCATACCAATACCAAATATAATTGCTTACCGATATTTGCTGCCCTCTATTGGTGAGTGGCACGTACCAAACTTGCTTACAAATGTAGATGCGCATGTACAAACACGAATCAGTTCTTCATTCACCAGGGAGAGCAGACACGCATATTTGACTGTTGTGTTAAATAATTCTGGAGACTAATTTGCCTTTTATGTCAGCTGTGTGTGCATCTCCTGCGTAAACCACTGTAGCTCACTAGTTAGTGCACCATGTATGCCTCATGTCATTGCATGAACGTACATACATAGCAATCATTCAAATTATGTTCATAAGACAATGTCACAACACATTTAACATTTCGTAGTTACAATGTTACAATGATACCTGTATCTGTTGTATACCAATATGAATATACGAGCTCTAAATCTCAGCCCCTCCATTCGAGCTCGGCTACATATATACATGTATATATATATATATATATATATATATATATATATATATATATATATATATATATATATATATATATATATATATATATATATATATATATATATATATATATATATGTATATATATATATATATATATATATATATATATATATACTAGAAAAGTACCCGTCCTGCGGACGGAAACCATGAAATTTCTTATGATGGCAAACATATCAGAGCGCCTGTCTCTCTCTCTCTCTCTCTCTCTCTCTCTCTCTCTCTCTCTCTCTCTCTCTCTCTCTTGCCCCCTCTCTCTGCGCCCTCCCTCTTTCTCTCTCAACCCCCTCTCCCTCTCTTTTGCACCCCTCTCTCTGCCCCTCTTTCCTTCTTTTGTCCTCTCTCTATGCCTGACTATCTCTCTTTTGCCCCCTCTCTTTCTCTCTCTCTCTTTGCCCTCTCTCTCTTTCCCCCCTATCTCTCTCTCTCTCTCTCTCTCTCTCTCTCTCTCTCTCTCTCTCTCTCTCTCTCTCTCTCTCTCTCTCTCTGCGCCCTCTTTTTCTCTTTCTCTCTGCCAACTGGCTTGATATTTATAGTCTCAGGTGCGACCTCCTGGGGTGGTACAGTTGGCCTTTGTGCAAGCGGTCAGCTGTACGGCTTTAAAGATCAGCATCAGAAGCACCTTTTTGTCTAATTTTTATCAATTTCTTTACAATAAAAACCATGTAGACACACTCGTTAACCAAACGATAAACTTAGAATTAGGGAGACAGGTGTGGCAACGGAGATTACCCGTTGCAAAGGATAGAACCCAGATATTCATGCGACAACACACTTAAGGCTACCTACCATATGTTTCAACAATTCAAGAGATTGGATTCAACTGATTTGCTATTGATAAATAAGATATCGAAATGTTGTTGTAATGTTGCTGTAATGAAAAGATGGGGGACGGTGTCCGTTTATCATATCACTCATGACCAATTCTAATCATTTCTACTCAAAACTATTTTCGTTTCGTAATATCCATATTTTCAATATTAAAGTATGACATAGCGTATGTCATATATATATATATATATATATATATATATATATATATATATATATATATATATATATATATATATATATATATATATAAATATATATATTTATATATATATATATATATACATATATATATATATATATATATATATATATATATATATATATATATATATATATATATATATATGTATATACATTATATATATATATATATATATATATATATATATATATATATATATATATATATATATATTTATTTATATATATATATATATATATTCATTCTACCCACAAATTGTTTTCAAATGATCCTTTTATGTAGATATTCCCCCCCCCCCAAAAAAAAAAATCGCGCTGCTATGTTAAGATTGTTAAGGAAAAACTATTTCAATAATTGTTGAAGGAAGAATCATTCCAAAGGATGCAAACTGTTTTGACTTCATAATAGATACATGTACGCACTCCGTGCATGCCAAAAGTGTGGTATGGGCATGGGGTACTTCTATGTATTTAGACATTAAGTTCCATCAGTATGTCACAGACCAAGATGGCAGCAGATTTTTTCTCGGTGTCAGATTGCGATGCAATATCGGAAGTTATAGCAGAAATGGATCCGGAAATCCATAAGATTTTGAGTCAGGTCGGTAGAGCTAAGCAAGACAAATTAGTGGACGACCTTATTAGAGCCTCGAATATGAAGTCGCTGCGAGAAATAAGGATCTCACTATTCAGGGCGGCAATGGACAAGGTCGACCTTTGTTTAAGTCTTGTCGCTAAGGCGCACGATGAGAGTGCGTATACGCTTTCTGAACAAGAGGAACGGATGTTTAACGAAGCCGAATCATTACTGAGAGCCCTTATACCTAAGGACATGATACAAAGAAAATGCATCAAGAAGCTCTCAATTGACGTGATCGACTTAGTGACATTTATAAGTAGCAGCAAGAGAAGTTTTCCAGTAAAAATGATGCGAGCCTCGAGTATGATAATCAACACAAAGAACTCCCAAGGGGACGTGAACGACACACCAACAGAAGTGATAGCGTGTCTACAACAGATAGCAGATTCCCTTATTAGAGCCGACTGGATGGAAGACGTAGGAATGAATAAACCGAAAAGCGACACAGAGAAAGAGAGAATGGAAGGCTCCGATCCCGACGATGAGGACAGAGTAGGACCTCAGATTAACACGAGTTACGTGAGTAATGACAAAGCCGATGGGTCGGCGATATGTGATGGAGACGATGAGATGGAAATGAAGAATGACAGTAGCAGTGATAGTAAAGAGAAACGAGGATGTACAGTGAATGAAGAGAACATTAATAAAGTAGCCGAACAGGATTGTGACAAAGAGGTGGACGTTGTAGGAGAAAAGATAACGAGTGAAGAGTCAGATGATGATGATGAAGAGATGGATGTGACAGGTGACTTGCAACTGAGTGATGATTCAGGCGATGATTCTCATAGTGATTCGACGGAAGGAGAAGAATTTATGATGGCGAGTGAAATGGGTAATCAGGACAGTTTACCTGATAATGAGAGAGATCAGCGAAATGCCGAACGTGAAGTTATCATAGACCTATGTGACAATGCTCTTAAATCTGCCTCTCAAACAGAAGGCCAAGTATGTATACAACAACCTGCAATAGAACTAGATATTGACATTCAAGGCATGACAGGCCAAGGAAATGGAAAAAAGGATGAACGTGATGTGATATGTGAAAATAATGACGGTGAGCATGAGACCAGTAATAGCGCAAACACTCGAACGGTCCAGAAAATGAACACACTCCGCTCGTCAACAGACCAGTGTGCTGATGTCGGTGGTTCATGTGCAACGAAACAGAGAAACGGCCTCGAAAGTATACAAACGGCGAGAAAACTGAACGTGACCAACCCAGTGAAAAACAATAGCATCAAGCCGAAAAGAGTCCCCATGAGGATACAAGACCAGCGACATGCAAATGTCAATGCAAATCATGATCCACCTCCAGCTCCAACCAATGAAGTAGGAGACAACCATGATGCGCATGACAACCGACGACAAGACGAACAACTTGGTTACAGCAAACCAAACCGTCTACATAACCAACAACCCAGTGCTCACTACGACACACCAATAACTATTGTTGTAAAAATCGGTGAATTCTCGACAAGGTTAGAAGTCCCGATACCCTACACGATAATGGCAGGTCGTATGAGCCGAAGAGGGAATGACCCAAATGAGAGGAAGCAGACCAGGAGAGATGACGACGAAGATCGTAATGAATGGCAGCGGCGGCTCGACGCCCAAGACCAGCGCATCGACGAGATGGAGGATGCCTTGGTTGAACAAATGAGGAAGTTGCGACTGCAATCAGACGAGGTGGCTGAAGAGGTGAGACGTATGAGAAGGCACGAAGCGGAGGCTGAAGATAACAGGCGCGTCCTCGAAGCCCCCGCCCCTGAAGCCATTCGAGCGGCGAGAGATAGGGTGAGTGCCACGAACTCTAGTATGGCGGAGAGACTGGTTGGTAACCCGAGAAGGAGAGGTAGTGACCTTGGTAACCCGAGGACCAGAGCGGCGAGTTTTGCAGGGAGGACCAACACCAGTGGTGCACGTCCAAAGGAGGTGCAGAGAGAGCCACAGCGCTCACACGAACCCAACGACGTAGAGAAGACAGCCCCGAAACCGCAGAGAGTGAGGAAAGCAGTCGTTCCAAGAAGCCGCGCCACAGACGATGGGAAGACCAATGACAACCCCATTCGAGACTGGCTGCATACTGCAAGGAAGGATGCGGGCCCAGCTGAAACCACTCCAGATGTGCCGAGACGCGGTAGCCTAGCAGAGAGGAGCCCATCATGGGCCGACGAAGTGGTGCCCGACGATGAAGCGGACACGAGCAGTGAATCAACCCCCCCACCGCCGACAACCGACAGGAGAGGACCTACTAGACGCGGAGGCGATCGACCGCAAATGGTGGACATCTACCAACTCCCCCCCTCTGGCCAGGTGAAGGAGAGGGAAGCGAGACGGCGTGGACAGGCGAACAATGGTAACGGCAACGACGCTATCAACCATCGCCGTGAAACCAGGTCTAGAGGTAAGAATCAGAATGATGGTGATATGATGAACAATAATGCAATGAAGGGTAACAATAACAACAAGGGTAAAAGTAGTGCGAGAGGTAGAGGTCAGAAGGGCGGTAATGGTATGTCATATGCGAAAGTGGTGACAAACTCTGGCTGGAAAACTGTTGCAACAAAAAAGAGAAAATACGATACTGTAAGCCCTAAGCCCACTCACTCACTACGAGGTATCGCTGCAACTAGAAATAGAGATATATATCTGCAGGGCCTTGCCCTTGGGGACATGGATAGTGATGAAGACGTCATTGAGTGCGTTAGAGCTTACTGCTTAGACAGAGACATCACTCCCGTATTCCTGAGGATAATCCCTGTAAGGTTTGACTGTACCCGTACAGGATGTCGGTTAACCGTTAGAGAAAGTGATTATGATACCGTGATATGCGAAGATTTCTGGCCAGACCACATTAGCGTCAGAGATTGGACCCCCCGTCCTAGAGACAATGCTGGAAATGGTGGTGAAGGTGAGGGCCCGCCCTCTGACCATGACGACTAAATCACCATGGCGTGGTACAACCATAACGTTAAGCGCAAGGTGAAGTGTGATCCGTCACTGGCCAAAGGGAGTAGCATGAAGGGAAAATCAGTCCCGGATTACTCTGGAATATCGTATGTTACATGTACAACAATGGTACCCATTATAATATGTATGCTATGTCTTACTGCTTGGTCTTTTTATGCCCGTATATTACAGGAACAGGAGTGTACATACTCGATGCCATATGTGAGAGGTAATCAGTATGGTATAATACAATCCGCCCATAATATACTACCGAATGAAATATGTTACAATCAGTGCTCAATGCATCTACAGTTACACAACAACCGTAAACTTGGTAATGACAGGTGTATATATGTAAACAAACATGTAAATATGAGAATCCCTAGCGGCAGTCAGGCTAACTACGGCTTAACGGTAACATGGTTATCAAGTGAAAATGAATTATGTGTTAATACTAATTTATGTTTATGCTTTCAGTTGTCGAGGTCTGCTGCGGAGACAAGAAGGGAATGCAACATTGCGAGGACGTACCTGGATGACCCCGGACCTCTGGGTGCAACTTGTCCGGCGCACAGGGCGACGGGTGACAGCGTACTACTACACACGTATTGTATACACAAAATGTCCCTCCCTGTGTTGTATTCCCTGGATAGATTATGTACTTTCATTACCCTAAGCAGATCTCGCCAACGTTTGATACTAACTGGCAATACTATACAAGAAAAAAGGCCTATTGTTATAAAAGTTGTCAATATTTTGGTACCATGTAATTGTCATACGGCACATAATACTTTAGTTCAACAATACGATATGAGAGAATACAGAAACGATGTATATGATGGTGTCATAATGATAATAGGTGCTATACATGGGTATGTGCGAACCATCATAGGGAAACTCTGTTTATCTTTTCAGTTGCCAAGGTTCGCCACGGAGACACCGAGGGAGTGCAGCACTGCGACGTGGTACCTGGATGACCCCGGATCTCTGGGTGCACTGTGTTCGGCGCGCAGGGAGACGGGCGACAGAGTAACGACTTACACGTATAGTATACGCCTGATAAATTTCCTCTCAGTGCTGTACTCCCTGGTTAGACTATATGTAATGAATGCCCGTGGTAGATCTTGTCGACGCGTAGTTTACGATGATAATATGATGTATAGTGTATGTATGCCGTATATAAGAGGTATCTCTGCACCAATAACGGCTGCTGAGTGCAGTGTATCTTTATTTGTAGAAGTTATTCGAATGTGCCGGTTGATACCTAGTGATTTTTGTAGAATGGCAATTATAAGAAGTGATATGCTAATGTTGGAATCGATTTTGCTCAACGATCAATATAACGACAATGTGATTGAACCAATGCCTTATAACGCTCATCATGCTATCTCGATGTTGCAGGCCGCGACGAGCGGAAAGCTGACCCCTAATGCAATATGTATTTCCGTAACCATAGTGATAAGCAGCTTAGGAAAACAAAAGGCTCGTAACTTACTTATGCTCACTGCGGTAGGAGGTTGGTTAATTGTGAATAATGTGAACTTCGTTATCATGATGTTGAAATTACTCTCCTCACTGTTACAGGATCAGTCGTATCGTGACCGATATTTTGTACACAAGTACACAACAGCTGGATGTCTGCCCAGAGCCTTCCACCCATGGGTGATCCATGATCTCAGCCGCCCGACCAAACACTACACCTCGAACTCGTGTATCCAGTACTGCAACCTATTGCCCACCGACAAAGGCAACCGATACAGTAACGGCGAATGCAGTACCCAAGGACCACGGACCACTGTGTGTGTAAAGCGGAACGGTAGAGATCATAGCTATAGAGTCTCTTTTGTCATGCTAAGATCAACTATGCAATACTTACCCAGATATCCTCTCCTTGAAGATAATAGACTTAGCAGGATAAAAGAGGCTACTTACCTTAAGATTAGAATAAGGAACATTTCTGGTGCAGATATCTATGCTAAACGTGGACTTGTTATACTTGATGGTTTTATTCTGGAATACTATAGTGGTATCCATTTATATGATTGTACTGTTAGAATAGAAAGCACTGTGTGTACCTACCTCTTAATCCACCCATGCGAAGTACAACCTATAATCTGAGAATTGGCTGCTGGAACAGCCGAGGCCTAAGCGCCTCCATACCGTTTTTAAGGAACATTTTGGCCAAGAACGATATATTCATGATCAGTGAACACTGGCTGCATGGTAATCGACTTCATGTACTGGATGAAATTAGTTCTGAATTTGATTATCATGCAAGAGCGAGTAAAAATTCTCCTGATGAGGCTTACGGTATCAAAAGAGGACAAGGGGGTGTGGCCATTTTTTGGCGAAAAAACCTCAAAGGTGTATCTATTATTGAGACCCTAAAACATGACCGGATATGTGGTGTAAGAATGGAATGTCCTAATGGCTCAGTTCTGGTGTTTTTATCTGTCTACTTACCTGCATGTGGGGCGAGGGATAGCTTATCGGTTACCCTAGATGAGCTATCAAGCTACGTTGAGAGTCTTGATGACAATGTGATCCCTATAATAGCGGGTGATTTTAATGGTGATATAGGTAATCAAGGGGGTCCCCGTGGAATAGGCCGTGCAACAAAAGCGGGTCTTAAAGTGTTGGGTTTAATCGAAGAACAAAACCTTACCGCGACTAACTTACTCGCCAAGGCAACCGGAAGTGTTAGAACCTACGAGGGGCATATTGGAACGTCGACAATAGATTATATCCTTATACCCGTCTACTTAACAGATAATGTCGTATCTTGTCATACAGGGAGCAATGCAGCTTTAAATACTTCAGACCATGTACCGATCGAGCTAGTGTTACGGCTACAGCTTCTCCCTAAAGCTGTCCAAGTTGGGGAAAAGGTTCAAAGGCTTAGGTGGGATAAGATGATAATAGATAGAGGAGGGAGTGAGTATCAAATAGCTGTTGGTGAAAAACTTTGGCCATTAGTACATGATTTTAGAAATTTTCAAGATGTTATTCCTGAAGATATCGATGACCTGTTTGATATAATTGTGCAGGTCCTTCATGACTCTGCTAAGGTTGTACCTAAAAGTAGATACGTTAAACACCTAAAACCATACTGGTGCGAAGAGCTTAATGGGTTGAAGAGGGAAAAGATGCACTGGTACAAGAAGTGGAGTGCAGAGGGGAGAACTCGTGATGAAAGTGACAACGCCAGAATCCAAATGAAAGAATCTAAGAAGAACTTTTGTAAGAGGTTAAGACAATTGAGTCAAGAATACCATAATAATATGGTTGCTGAAGCCACTTTAAAAGCGGAGATAAATAGGAATGACTTCTGGAGATTCATGAGGAATCTTAAAGGAAAGAAGAAGTCAACGTTCAACGCTGTTAAAGATAAGAATGATAGAGTGCTCTATGAATTAGATGAAGTTCTGGAGGAATGGCGCTGTCACTTTGACAACTTAAGTACCCCTAAGGATGAGCCTCGCGTCAATGAGGAGAATTATCAAAGGGTAATAACAGATGTGGGTGAATGGTCCCTGGGAAATGAGGAAAGTGAACTTCTTGAGACCCCGTTTACAGAAAAGGAGGTAGAGATAGCGGTACGTAAGCTTAACAATGGCAAAACCCCTGGCCACGACAATGTCACCTCCGAGCATGTAAAACACGCAGGTAGTAGTCTTATTGTTATCCTATGCTTGGTACTTAATGCATGTGTACAGGTTGAGTATATTCCCCAGAATTTTCGCAGAGGGGTGCAGGTTCCCCTTTATAAAGGGAAAAACACGTGCCCCCTCAACACAGATAATTACCGAGGAATAACACTCCTCTCTACCTTCAATAAACTATTTGAGGCCCTTCTATGGGAAAGAATTCAGCCATGGTGGTTTACAGACCATGTAACGTCAATCTTGCAAGGTGCAGCTAGGAAGGGCTTCTCGTGCGTCCATACCGCCCTCACGTTGCAAGAAACAATAGCTAAGCAACGTGAGGAAGGGAAAAAGGTCTTCGTCGCGTATTATGACGTATCGAAGGCCTTTGACTCGGTCTGGACGGACGGGCTGTTCTTCCAGCTGCATAAATTAGGTATTCAGGGCAACCTATGGAGACTCTTGTACAAGTCGTATAAGGATTTTCAATGCTGTGTTCGTATAGGGGGAAAAGACTCAACCTATTATACAATGGAGTGTGGGATCCATCAGGGTGGTTATTTATCGCTGGTTAAGTACACTGCATACATAAATTCTCTGATTACTGCCCTAGAACAGTCCAACCTGTGCTGTGAGATCTACAGGATAAAAACGTCGCCAGTTGGATATGCTGACGACGTGGCAGCCTGTACGACCTCAAAGCGCAGGATGGACCTAGTTATGGAGCAAGTGCACCAACACGGGTGTGATTGGCGTTACTCATTTAATGCGGGGAAAAGCGCGGTGCTTGTATTCGGGGAATCCAATAAGGATAGAAAACATGGGTCCGAGAATAGAATGTTCATGCTAGGAGGTAAAAGAGTGAAGGAACGCTTGTACTATGAACATGTAGGGATTAAGACGTGCGTCAAAGGGGATACTTGTGTCAGAACAGAAGAAAGAGTCACTAAGGCGAGGAAAGCTTTAAATGCATCCACAAATGTCGGAATTAGAAGGGGAGGTTTAAATCTTAGTACGTGTAACCTTATCTATTGGACATTTGTTATACCGACGCTCCTGTTTGGGTGTGAGATTTGGGTGTTGAAGGATAAAGATCTGGATATACTCAATGGGTTCCAGAGGTACGCAGCGAGAAGGCTGCAAAGACTTCACTCACATTCCCTAAATGTAACTAGCCTAGCGTGCCTCGGGTGGATGAACTTAATTCTATTCATCAAAGCGCGAAAGATCATATTTGTGAGAACCATTTTACAGATGGAAGAATGCATGCCAGTTAGACGAATTTTTGTAGAAAGATTTAGAGAATACCGTGATGGTTGTACCAACCCATATGACAGTCCTGTTATCCAGATATTGAACTACTGTAAAGAATTTGACTTAATGCGATTAGTAGATCAGATGATAAGGGGTCATATATTCAGCAAAACGAGTTGGAAGAAAATAGTGTGGGAAAAGGCTTGGGAAATAGAAGATAGGGAGTGGCGGGAAGTTACAGTAAATCATGTCAAAATGGATCTCATAAGAATGGTGACAGATAAACCAACGTACTCAATATGGTGGTTAATAGCTGATAAATGGCAGATTTACATGAAACGTTGCGAACTTATGATTAAACTCATCTGCCATGCAAGTCGTCTAAAAGCCGATGATAGCAGACTACTCAGAGCCTCCTTTATTAGACGTTCATGTTCGTTATGTGACCATGCCTGTTATGAAAATGTGCTCCATATGGTCATGCAATGCGCATATCACAATGACCTAAGGAATGAAATGTATGCAGCCATAAATGTGAATGGTAGAGCGCTTGGCAATGTCTGTACATTTGAAATCCTAATGGGTGGAGTGATTGAAGGATGGGATAGTGAAGGTATGCTCCCCATTTGGAAAATCTCATGTACTTACATTTCAAAGATGTACTATAATGTGATTAATTCTAGACTAGCATGATGTCTCATGAACCCTTAGGCTCATGGATATCTTATTACTGCTAAAACTGGTCAACAAATCTTGGTAACACGCAAAACCTCACAGTGTGTTGGGATTCTTGGCTACTTTTTCAGTGCAAACCTTTATACACTTCGTATAAGTGCCACTCTATACCATATCATTATGGCATATATCCTCAAGGTTTAGGTAATAGTTTTACCTCTACCTTTATATCTATTTATGGGTATTATAAAATCTCAACAAAGTGTAAAGTCATTCATTTTGTGAGAGGTAATGACCTATAATATATATAGCTAATTTATTTATGTATTACTTTTCCTATTTGTATTCTTTCATTTGATGTTATGAATTCCACCGGGAGTCATTTATGATATTGTCCAAAAGTGACGTATTTACATGTTTATTGTTCACCGAAAGGTACGATGTGCAACTTTTGTAAAATGAATTTTACAGCAAATAAATGTACTACTACTACTTATGTACTGGCTGACTGTCTGGAAAATATTTTTTGGAACTACAGAAAATTAGGATTTTTCGTACGCTCAAATTGTTATCCATGTGCCACCGTAGTTCGCTGAATTGTCTGTTGTGTCAATACCCTCTGTCTAAGCGCACTACCTTTGTTTGTGCATTACCCCCAAGGGACGCTCTAAGCGCCCATGCAGGCATTGTCCAGGGTCTCTATGCTGCCTGAACCCTTTCGGTACATGCCTTGAGTTTCTTTTGAACATCCGGGCAGGCCACTCTACTACTGTGTGCGTACTTCAGCAACCGTACAACCAACAAAGTCCATGCAGTGCAACCCCACTGTGGAAGCAGAGGTTTGATATCGGTAGTACCATCTAACGCCGGTTGGTCATACCAAACCCGGCCCTCAAGTGAGGATGGGAAATCAGCATCAAAAGCACATTTTTGCTAATCTTTCTGAAATTAGTTTACGTTAAGAACCATCTAGATACACTCGTCCACCAAACTGCCAACTCAGAATTAGGCAAACAGGCGCGGCAACGGAGATCATGCGTTGCAAAGGATTGGGCCTCCTCTCTTATAATATATATATATATATATATATATATATATATATATATATATATATATATATATATATATATATATATATATATATATATATATATGATCATTCTATTAGGCATTAGACCATTAAAGAGTAAAATGTAATACGCACTGTTATATGCCAAGCCATATTTTGAGCCATACCACAGGAGAAATCTAGCATTCCAATGGGTATTATGGACGTTATTTGGCTATAATATTCTGACAAGTGCTATGCAGTCTTTTTAGTACCCGGTCATACTTACTTAGCGATAAGCATTTGTGGGACCAATGGAAAATATCAATTCACACGTCAATTATGGAAGCGTTTATTTATTGAGTAATATTCGTAGTATGAGGTGTTATTTCAAACATGGCGTTTAGTTATTTTAATAGGCTTTTGCTCAAGTTCCTTTTCTAAATACGCAGTTATCCCATTCACAGTCAGGCGTCAATAACAGACAAGACTTATAATGTTATAAAGGTCTGAGACCTGGATTTAAGGAAATAAATAAGGCTTATACAAACAGCCGAGGAAAGTTCATGGACGTCCGACTGAATTAATGACTTGCTGGATTTGTGACTAACTATAATAACAACACACACACACACACACACACACACACACATATATATATATATATATATATATATATATATACATGTATATATATATACATATATATGTGTATATAACTATATATATATATATATGTGTATACGTATATATATATATATATATATATATATATATATATATATATATATATATATATATATATATATATATATATATATAAATATATATATATATATATATATATATATATATATATATATATATATATATATATATATATATATATACATGTGTATATATATATATATATATATATATATATATATATATATATATATATATATATATATATATATATATATATATATATATATATAAATATTTGTATATATATATATATATATATATATATATATATATATATATATATATATACATATATATATATATATATATATATACATATATATATATATATATATATATATATATATATATATATATATATATATATATATATATATATATATATATATATATATATATATATATATATATATAACCGGTATATAACCTTGTAACCCCTTCCTCTAAACCATGTATGTTATATTGATCTCAATGAGAATACTGGTAGTAAACAGGTATGCGTGTTAATAATATTACACCAGTGTGTAAGATATGAATTGTTCTTACTACAGTATTGCTACTGTTTTCATGGCAAAACAGACAGAAAGCCCGTTTATCGGCTTGGCTTAAGAACTCATAGGCATGCCATTACATATACTATGTATGCCTCAGTGCGTTTGATGATAGAACATATATCCAAGCGGGCGTTAGTAAATGCATTTTATTGGATTCACAACTACTGGGGTTGAATGCAAATACATTTTAATGGGATGCACTCAATTTGGATGTGGGGGCATAAAAGAAGTCTACTTTGGGCAAATATATAACTGATGTTTTCTAAATGATGCATGATAATGGGGTCCCCGGCTAAACAAACCCCTGCATCTCATATAGTATGTAAAGCCGGCAGAGAGAGAGAGAGAGAGAGAGAGAGAGAGAGAGAGAGAGAGAGAGAGAGAGAGAGAGAGAGAGCATAGGTTTCCGAATTGAGATTCATAACAGTAGTTTGCTTTATTAAACAACTCATTCTATGTCATTACACGCCTACTGTGTACGTATGATTTTGATCGCTTAGCAGTTGTTTATCACTGAAAGCCTTACGGTATGGTATGGTAATTGAATTATGTAAAAATATAGGCTTCTCTA
>OZ012686.1:28604311-28626811 GCA_963942565.1 Maea johnstoni
AATTTGGAAAAACTACCAATACTTCATTCGGTTGCGTACGCGGGTAGAAATACATTAACCACTCACATAGAAATAAAAGCATTCGTGTAACCAAACAACATACATGGAAACGCGATGCTTTTACCGTTTGCTGCGAAACGCAGTTATTTTCATTGGCAATGCATTTGTTTGAACAGTTGCACTCAAAATGTCGCAATGATTTCTCTCTGTCGTCGCTATCCATCAAAATAGGTCAAATTTGGGTATAAACAAAACGAAACTGAGATTGCGGAAGAAGTCGACAGCGGCTGTTTACATAACACCTAATCGTACGTAATTGGCGGGGTATTATTTCCAGAAACATTGTAAGTGCGCAATTAGAGATTGGCCCTAGTGGACCAAGTTTTAGGAACAATACGATACATGTGTTGGTTATTACGCCATTTGTTGTTTGGGTTGAGTTGCAGGTGGTGGAGTTCAGTTTAGTTATGTTTACATTACAAACACAAATGGTACGTGCCTGCACAATTTACAAACACAAATAGCAAGCTTAGTCATGATCAAATGCCAATTGCAAAAGAAATGTCTTTCTAGTGTCCTTTATGCATGTTTAATTTGTTAATCGTAATACAAAAAGTTTCATACATGGACATATTATTTTTATTATTATTAAGGAAGATTTTGGCTCTAGAATTACCTGGGATGAATTCAACCTCCTAGAAATTGCCATGGGAAATAGGACTGTGAATTATTAAATGCATGGAATTCTCCTCCATGAAAATATAGGGGGTAAAAACTTTCATTTTCATGCATGAAACTGAATTTTTCATGTATTAAATTTTCATGCATGGAACTTTTCATACGGGTTAAATTGTTCAGAAATTTTGTGAACGAAAATTGAATACTTGTATTTCCCCCATGCTCTTACAACTGTTCACTCAGTCACATATTAAAGAAATTCTCTCTCGAATATAAAACTCGTAGCAAAAATTGTATTGCATCGTAGCAAAAAAAGGTTTTGCACAGATTCCTGTCCATCACTTCACATATATTTCTAGAACTATGACATGCATGAATAAAGCATCCTTCATGTCAATTCATCCAATCTAAAGTGTGGCATGCTGGTGAAAGATATGCCTTCACACAATATGACTTTAACAATGAGTAATTTTTCAGAAACCTGTCTTCTAGACGTATCGACTTGTTTAGAAAATATAGAGTAGACACCACAGCAAGCATTTGTATTTGACTTAAGTCCACATTTTGCCAAAAGACCTTGTAAAAAAAGGTGTTATAGTTTTTTGTCAACTGCTTTGGCAAGAGGTTAGGATATCATTATCCTTAACAATGTCCACGATTTCTCCCACGTACGTAAAATCCACTTTTCAATCCTCTTATCAACACAGACATCGAAATCGAATATGAGGTATTCCACAGTGAGTGTCGCTATATATTGTACATTGCCCTTTCATCCAGGTTGAAATAGACCATACTTCTCCACATTAACAAAAATGGGATTGAAATTGGAGATGCAAATTTTTAAACATTATTCCATTGTAGTATGAGTAATCTTTATTTTCCTATATATTGTATATCATTTTGAGTTGAGAAAACTATTTATACTATGAGATTTATTATGGCGCACCTCGTGTGTTTGGTGCCAACCATAGGAATGGATCTACGTGTAAATTGTACGTGTGTGGTCAAATATAAACTATTACATTTTCCACGCCGGTTATATGAGTGTAATATATGTTTTTTGCAGTTATCTGATAATAACAAAATCATACGGGTCATACAAATAATCATTATGCTATAATTTTAAAACTCTCAAAAGTTTTACAAATTACACAAAATAGATACACATATAACATTATAATGAGCCGAGTTTGTTTAAATATGGATAGTATTACATTAGTTGGTTTGGCTTATATGAGTGTTCGGCACTGTACATGATAGAGGCTGTTACTTTTACTTTAGTACCATTTGCCGCAAAACCTTTTCGTTACCTGTGTAAATTTACCCACCTTAAGAAACGGACTGTAACAGAGGCAAATAATTAGGTTTAGTGTGTAAAAACATGTGTTTGATTTAATGAATGAATGAATGAATGAATGAATGAATGAATATTTATTGACTGTAGTAACAGGCTACAAAAATCATACACTCGGTAATGTCAAGGGAAGTTATAGAAACGGCATTTTAAGATGGAATGGTATTCAATGGTATTCTAAACCGCACTCTTTTTAATTGGCAAATTCATGATAGTCTATTTTATAATGATTTCTGTGAAACAATTGGATGTGCAACGACATATTACTCCAAGATATATTGAGAGGATGAAAGCATGAAAGCATTTCGACCAGATTTTCACACATCGATTATGAAGTGATGTAGTGTTAATAACTATGATTTATGTCAAACAATGTGCGACCCTTGTCCTCTTACATTTTCTTTGCTCTGTTATAATCCTTATTTATAGTTATTGTTAAGACGCGTCAAATAAATACTTAGTTTATTAGTCTGTCCTTGATATATATTCATTTTCATGTCGCAAGATATGATCAATAATAGTATTACTACAACTTCTGATGCCAATGTCATACGCTTTTTAAAGTGTTTGTCTTTCAGAAGAAACATGCATTACATTCTGGTAAATTGTAAAGGAAATGATATTACAAATTAGTCAATAATACTATTACTTGATAGATCTACTCTTGGTAAATTGTAAAGGAAATGATATTACAAATTAGTCAATAATACTATTACTTGATAGATCTACTCTTGTGTAGGGGGAAACAGGTAAAATAGGCTCAGACAAGAAGAGTACTCAACATGTCTAATAGTGAATAGTGATCAAGAGTGTGTTGGAATGGCTATCTATAACTTGATATATTCGATGGTTGTCATACCAAATTTATGTTTTGAGTGTGAGTTTGAGTTTTGAAAGATAAACATATGCAAATTGCGTTTCAAAAGTATGCGAGTTGGAGACAAGAACTATTCCCTCTTCGTTCCTTAGATATCACTGGCTCAATTTGGCTTAGATGGGTATTGATTGCAATATACATAAAGGCAAGTAATATGATCGCTAATTACTTAAATATAATTAGACGATGACAACCCATTTACGAAATTGTTAAAAAGTGTTTATATTTAATGTATGTATGTATGTTTTTGACTACAACTCTCGATGTAAATATATATATATATATATATATATATATATATATATATATATATATATATATATATATATATATATATATATATATATATATATATATATATACAGTCAAACCTGACCGAGAGACCACCCCCGAACAAGGACCCCCTCCCGACAAAGACCGCTTAAAATCCCCCCGAGAGAAATTACTCTATATTTTCCCTCCGAATAGAGACCCCTTGTCAACAAAGACCAGAGACCGCCTTTTTTCTTCCCAAAGACCATGTTTCACCTGTGAACAAGGACCACTTTCAGAAATAGACATTTCCAAGTCTCTTTGTTGACAGAAATTTCTCAGCCTGATTTTCAGTAAGTCATAACCATTAATTTTTTGTAAGGGAATTAAAGGGATACATACCACACACACACACACATGCTGCAGTTGGATACAATTGTAATTCAACCCAGGCCTGGGTGGGGACCTGTGTAAGCTAAATTTAACCCAAGCCAGCTAATGTTCAATTGCAATTTTGTCATCCTTTGTCTTGATGAAAAATGAGGTCACATGCCTTTAGTTTGCTTTGAGATTTTGTGCAGTACAGTTGATAACCTAGGTGGAGATGCCACCTAAAAGGAAATTTCCTACCTTGGTAGAAAGAGTTAAGGTAATAGAGCTCAACCATAAGAACAAAAGTGCTTGTAAGATAGCCGGGGATTTGGAGTTGGAAAAACCCAGGATCCCAAGACGTACATGTATATCTTTCTCATTCTGAATGAGTATAACTTTCTTATGTTGAATGCTCATTATATGATGACTGCAAAAACATGTACTGCTTTTCCTAGCTTTACCTTTATTTGTGGTATAATGAAATATAATATGTGATATTTATCAACCTTTTAATCAGATAAATTTAGCCTTCTTTACATTTTACCCACCAATTTGTGATTTATTACAGATAAAATAGTGAAAAAAGTAGTATGCAGTCTGTGTACCCTTATGCAAATAGCATCAGTAATCAACCCCCCGAACAAAGCCCACCTGTGAACAAAGACCGTTTTTTTACTTCCCAAGGGTGGTCTTTATTCGCAAGTTTGACTGTATATATATATATATATATATATATATATATATATATATATATATATATATATATATATATATATATATATATATATATATATATATATATATACATAAGGACTCTTACTTCTGGCTATGAATTATTAAATTCCAGTATATTTCAGTTGTGTTAAGATAAAGGTGTTTGAGTCATTTCCTTTATCATGTCTATGAATAGAGTAAATCATTGTTGCGCTGTGTCTATGTTCTTGTCAACCCAGGCACTGTAGAACTGTCACAAACTGAACTGCTGAGATTCTTCGTGAGCGGTCACGTCTCCCAAATTAGAGTAGGCAACTGTAAGTTCACTAGACACACATGCCATCTATTATTTCTGTGGAATACTACACTCAAGTTCCCCCGCCGGAATGGAAATGGAATCATATGCTGAAATAAGTTATTTCCTAAAGAATTAGTTGATTGGAGCTAGATAACTAACGGGATTTAGGTAGAGTCAACACGACGCCTCTATTTAAAGCAACTCTCGCTTCATGATCACCTGTCTGGACCTACGTTGTCAGGCAAGCCTTTTGCGCATGCGCGGTGTATATTGATAGCCACGTGTGGCTCCCAAGTTGGTGAGTGAGCATAGGTGAGATGCGTGGAAACAGGCAGAGCAGCTCAGTCGAGTGCCAACACTACCAGGACGCGTAACTCTCTGCACGCGAACAAACAAAAATCGGATTGATTTTAGCCAGCCGTGTTATACAGGAGTGGTATATAATCTAATTGCATGTATGTGTCGGTAAAGATGGATGTAAATGCAGGACAAAATACATATGAGGACATTGGAGAGGAACGGTGAAGCACTCGGCCAGTTATACAACGGATTAAACTAGTGTTTACCTTCTACATAGCCTGGACATGGATCGCTCCTTTGGGAATGTGACATTTGCCACGGATCCACCCTCGGAGGGTCGGGGTACGGGTTACGCAATAGACTTGGACAACTCGAACTTCTCATTGGGCAACATTACGCTCGACTACCCCGACTATGGAGGAGGCGGCTGCGATGCCGAAAACTGGACATACTATGACTACACGCAAATCCCGGCGATAAGGATAACTTTCATCACTCTCTACTCCATAATCATCGTTCCCTCGGTCATAGGGAACGGCATGGTCATCTGGACGGTGTGGCGGAACAAGCACATGCGAACGGTCACCAATTACTACATTGTCAACTTGGCCGTCAGTGACTTTTTGGTGGCGTCGTTCGTGATGCCGTTCAAGCTTCTGGAGTACACGGCGCCCTGTTCTTGGGGCGTTTTCAGCCACGACGCCCTCTGCTCAGCCTTATACTATGTACTACCCGTCTTCGTCTTTACAAGTGTGCTCACACTCGTATCCATATCCCTCGAAAGGTACGTCCTTCACCACTTGACTGTTCCATTTTAATATTTGACTATGTATGTATGTATGTATGTATGTATGTATGTATGTATGTATGTATATATGTATATACACATATATATATATATATATATATATATATATATATATATATATATATATATATATATATATATATATATATATATATATATATATATGATTCTATGTTATGTCATGGCTGACCAGTTTAATCTGAGATTTCAATTGTTATTTCAGCATCAAATATCTCTCTTGATACCAATCATGTTATGTCATAAAACATTCTATTTAGCATTTTGTTTCAGCTTATTAGATGATATCCTGTCATAACTGTCTACAACACCTTGGATAAAATGGGATTTTGAATGATTGTACTCACCATCTGCATTATAGCCCTATTTATCTAAAACATGATACGCCTATCATCTCTCAACGCAATACCTTCGTTATACACATATGCGCGACATATTCTTGATCTTTTGTAATAGCGTGTTTCTCCAGTAGTTTTCACCACGGCCAAACAGGTGTGTGTGTGTGAGTTCAGATGCAGATCATAGAGCGAAATAAAAATCAGGACAAAACAAATAAGATGATTTGGAAACATTGGAGGGCTTGAGACCAGAATTGGGCTCTACATATCGACGTAGGTTAACCCATTAATGCTCACAGCGGCCAAAAGCAGCCTGACAATTTTGATGAAATCTTGCAGGCGTACGCACACGTAGAAAATTATTTGAAGGAGAAATTTTCATCAGAACATCATCAACACCTCTCCTTCAAATATTTTGTAAAATCATTCTCGATTCCGATGTTATTGGAAAAAGTATCATTGATCCAGACAACAATTGCTGGAGGAACTCCTAAGCATTAATGGGTTAATCATGAGCAACTCAATGACCGGCTATCAGTTTGATTCGTTCTGAATTATGAATATTTATATTTCTATCATAAATGAGACGACCTTTTATTATTGCAAACTATTTTGGTTGGATAGTTTATACAAAGACACATACATACATACATACATACATACATACTTTTAATACCATACACCTGTTCGGTGAGAAAACCCATTAACTGAATCTCCTGTCTCGTAATTAAAGTTTCAAGACGATCCAGGATTTAAATATTTTTCCCGGACACATGACTGTTTGGCCGTATGAATGTACTTAAATCTACATAATGTGCTGTTTTTACACTTTAACCAATCATGCTTTTGACTTTGATACAAATCTGCAATAAAATGGCAAAATCACAAATAAGCAGATGTTAGTGCCTTAAGCGACCACACGCGTACCTGGGTATGACATAACACACCTACAGAATGCCTAGGTACATTGAAGCCTCCGAGATGTGAACACCTACGGACCAGACAAAAACCCGTTTACATTAGGAATGCTCACATCTCACAGAATTTTTCTCATTGTACAAATGCGACCAGGCTTTTGTTCACAATAGAATGTGTTACATCCAGGTTGTTCACAATGAGTGATTTCACTTTATACACGTACCTACCCCACGTACACAGACTAGACACACCCGCATGGTATTTAGACTAGTCTGGCTACAAGTTAAGCCAACAATTCGTTTCCATATGCAGCATGTATTTTATAAAACATATATTTGTCATAATCTGACACTGTCAACTGTGGCGAAGGTTTCAAGCATAAGCTATTATTACATACTAGTATTGAGAGCATGATTCAGCAATCTGCCTTCCTATCCTTGATGTCCTAAGTCTATAGAGATATCAATATTTCAAGTACGAATTGATTGGTATTAACGAATGTGTCGAGTTCTTTCAGTTTATCTTCTATAGATGTAGTTTCGTACATGTGTATGGCTACGTATGGCTAAACTGGCGAGAGCAGGTAAAACACTAGACTTACGCAAAAAACAGCTAAATATGGATTAGATACAGGCATGGCAGAACATCCAGTTAAATGTCAAAAGGGCGGATTTCTGCAATATTTGCATACATTAATTATAGAGTGATGCAAACAACATATAGGGGAGGGAAATGGCGCCTAGAAATACTACTATGCGAGCTAGATCACTTTGAAGAAAGAAGCTTCTGCATAAGCATACATATCAACCGGCTGTAAATCCCTAGATGATCCGGCACATGCATCCATGCATTCATTAATACATAAAATATTCATCGGGAGAATTATGAGGTACTATATATGGTTGATTTATGAATGTTGATGACTCCGAGTTGGAATGTTGGCCCATGAAGTTGAGTTTTGTGAATACATTTCCAGTATACAGTTTATGGTTTGCCCATGTAATATAAAGTTTTTTGAATGTCACTGTCTTGGTCAACGATTGTTTCTGCTCCCTTATACAACTTTTGGGGTTACTTTCGAAAAAGGATATATTTTTTTCTTGAAATCGCAGAACTGTATGAATACATAATTATTTACTACTTTTTTAACTTCGCAAAATGCTCTTTTTTATTTGCTCCCTAGACAAACATGAAGCATAACACATATATTATATATTACGGATTTTCACATCAAGAAATCCAACGAATTATTTAATTGGTACTCGATGTAAGAGAAGATTTGGAGGTTTCTAGTGGAAGAGACTGGCTGATGAAGGAAGATGACAGGTTAACCCTTCCAATGCTCAGGCTACTTTCATCAAAAGCACAAGAACGCAAAGATCTAAATCCTATCGTGTTTGTATTCATTGGATAGCTCTCGCTGAGTACTCCCAGATGAGTACCCATGTTCCAAGGTTTCAGTCATTTTTCATTTTTTTCATCTATTTGTATTAGCCAAATGAGCCACCAGCAGCATAAGGGTTAATTGCTAATTGCCTGTCTGGAGGTGAACCCATATCACTACACGTACTCTGAAGTGAAATTGTGAGGTATATTTATTCGATATGACCCACTATCATTTATGATTGAGGGAACTATAATTTCACATATTATATCACTTTTTGAATCATGCATTGTGTAAATCTTACACCTGTAAAAAAAACTCTAATTGCTATGCTAGAACAATTATGAAAATAACTTTGAAAGTAAGAATAAGTAAGAACAATTTGTGAGAGAGTTGTTAGCTGGACTATTATAACTCTATAGGTAAGAATACATTCACAGATAATTTGGAGACTTGGTAAGGTTCTGATAAAAGTGTCTTCTTAAAATATAGTTCATTACCAACAGTAACAGTAGTTTTCCCCCAGGGAGTATGTTAGTTAAACTGGTTGGAAGTCCGTTGCACCAGCGAAACCCCTGCGATGGCGCTGCGAGAGATGAGATACGTTTTAAGGTGGTCGAATGGTGTTTTGCAGGATAGTTTCATCTTTTTGTCGTTCACCCAGGAAAAGGAGAGAGCGATAATGCAATTGACAGCGTGACGCTTTGTCTGCAATGGGCTTCACGCAAGCGCTACTTTTAGCCTATTAGAGTTTGCTCATTTGCAAGCCGTTGTGGAGTGCGTCGTAATGTACAATCGATGGCAAACAATAATGGCTTGCGTGCAGAGCAAGATTTCCTCTCCTGAAAATAGCCCCAGCCTGTCCAAGGCTCTCCACTGCCAACCTACCTAATCACCGACCTTAATAGCTTAGTTCTGTCAGTACTGAAGCATCCTATATGCACGCTTGTCCATGGTCACTTTTTACACAATAAAGCGTCATCTGGAACATACTAATTGCTCCATAGATAAAATTCACTCTCAAGTCGTGCTCGAATAACCAAATCTCTCTTAGCTTGGTGGATTTCCCTATCCACCAATCCTTCGAATGCTAGGGATATTTTCGTCCAACGGACAAGGATGCAAAAGATATAAACCATCTAAACCCTGCCGTGTTGGTACTCATTGGATAGCTCTCGCATGAGTACTCTCAGATGAGTACCAATGTCTCAGGGTTTCGGTCATTTTTCAGCTTTTAATCCTGGAGTAATCCTATATGATTATCTCAAGGAGTTGCAATGTTTAGTATAATCTGAAGCATTGAAAGTTATGGGTGTAGTAATTCCAAGCTCCTTTAAAGCGTCTCCCTTCATAATATACATATGTCGAAAGGGGAATTCGAAACACATGCCTCAACGCATGTAATTCATTGGTCTACTTCACGTTCGGCCATTAAAAGTGGGGTTTTCATATTGGGAAAAGAGGAATCTTCAATTCATTAATAAGTGTTAATTTCCTAAAATGTTATCCCTTCCAGTGCCGAGGTTACTTTCGTCAAAAGCACAAGGACGCAAAGATTTTCGAAAACCATCTAAATCATGTCATGCTGGTATTCATTAAAAATCTCTCGCTGAGTACTCTCAGATGAGAACCCATGTGCTAGAGTTTCAATATTTGTTTCGGCTTTTTTGCATTATTTTGTATTGGCCAAATTAGCCACCAGCAGCAAGTGTTAAGGTGTAAAAAAGGGAGATACTAAGACACAGTTTGATAGTTTTCGTTGGTTTTATCATCTGTTGACCTCAATCTAGCTGTTCGAGGGATGATATACAATTTGAGTTCACGTTATCAGTCATCATGATGGTAAACGATACAGTAAGTTATCTCAACAGCTGCCACACCAGGTTCTATAGTAGAGGAACTGATAGGGGAGATTCGAAAAAAATCTATGGTTTAATTTAGTGCCGACATATAATTCCTGCACTAAATGCGTTGTATTATACGCTAACGGGCATAATACACAACCGCTAGCCCGATTTCCATTCAGTTCCTTAGGCATGGATGTATGGATGACCTCAAAAGTAAATGTAGCTTTGATTTCAAAGCTCCATAGGTCATCGATGTGCTTGGCTTAGTATTTTGACATTATCCAGGGGTGTTTGTAGAACTAGGCACTGGTACATATCCGGTCAACTGGTGCAGGAATTAACTGTTTGAACAGTATTTCACCCAGAGGTAAAATGTATAACACATTAATGTTAATCAAATCGACTCTTCGCTCGTTGACTAGGTTTGATAATCAACAGTTGCTCGCTGTTTCTCCATAACGTAATTCCCTCCATGGCGTAGCGGTCTAGTGTGTAATGTAATGTACTTTATTGACCGTGCCCGTAAGGCACAACATGGCAAACACATACAAAAATAATATGATAATAACGGTAATGAGAAACGTAATATGAGGTACGTAGGTTCTACAAGAACACAAATAAACTTAAACTCAGAAAAATAAACTTTTAAACTCGAAAGAGGTAACTATGAAGAACTGGAACAGAGAACACAGAAGAGATTGAAATTAAAGAGTAATAACATGTTAGGAGTTATCAAGAAATTACAGTAAGTTCTCACTCAATATTCCAGTGAGCTTATACTCATAAACAATATCAATTTACAATGATTGAGACTCGTTACACAGAGTGGGAGATGACAATACAGTCGAACATTTATCTGGGGTGGCTGATTAGTGAACGAGAACAACTCTGTAGGAGTAAAGAAACTCCTCAAAGGTATTTACACAACAACACACGTTTTCTGAAAAATATTTACAATGTAACATCTAAAGCAATTTTGCCAGAAAAGTAACCTGGCAGGGGACAGGATTTTGGCAAGGTAGATCCTAGGGGATACGCGCTTACCCAGGAGAACCTCTGTCTAGTAAAATGTACAAAGATTGCTGATCACATACAGCCACTGTGGGAGGTCAATTAAGGGTCAGAATCCAGCTTGAGGCAAGTTCAGCCGGTGTTTTTTATGCTGTTTTTCAATAGCTCCTCTATTACCGGCTGGACTATGATTGCACAAATCCATAGCAGAAATAAAATCTAGATTAGAAAATTTCCACTCAAAATGGAAATTGTTCTACAATGCTTTGAGGATAGTTGAAAGAATTGTATAGACCATATGCTAGAAATGAAAATGGTATCGAGATTTTCTTGTAGAAACTTTGCGGCTTTATGGTATAAATGGTTCATTTCTGAGCAGATCACATAATGAATTGATATAGAGAACAGGTCATGTTTATATGTTTGTTGCTGATATATCTGTGTTTGAATTTGGTCTCAATTGTAGGAATATATCTCCTTGTTAAAGTTAAAATCGTTTTTGCACATAGTGCAATATTCAAATTAGAAGAAATATTGCACAGATCCAAGTAAAGGACCTTGGGTGCTTCTAGAAAAACATGGCCTTTCAACTATTGTAACAGCATAGACTTATAAAATACCTAAATTACCTTTAGTAATGATGTTACTCGAGCCAAAGTGCGTATTCAGCAAACTGGAGTGTCTGACACTTATTCCTGCTCACTGTAGCAAATCTAACTGCTGGCAAACCAATTGAAACTTTCATTTCAATCAAGGCCTTCTCATCCTGTTCTTGAAGTGAAACTCTGAAGGCATTGATGATGGTATTATGCTAACTCAATGAACAAGACAGGCACTAATGCACTTTAGATTTTTAGAATGCTCATTGGATTTGATGAACATTTACAATCTAATACACTGGTGTATATTTTATCAGTCAAGATCTTTGTGTGAGGTGAAATGAAATTCCGTCGTGATATAAATGAATTTCATATTCTGCATTCATCTTGCCAGTGTGTCAGCGATACCATTAACATTATCGTGTATGACCGCCATGTGCGTGTTAAAGGAACCAGTTCATCTTTTCTCAGTCCATAAAACATAATCCTGCATATGCGTCTTAACCCTTCCAATGCTGAGGCTACTTTAGTCCTAAGCACAAGAATGCAAAGGTTTTTGAGACCCATCTAAACCCTGTCATGTTGGTATTCATTGAATAGCTCTCGTGGAATACTCTCAGATGAGTACCCCTGTGCCAGGGTCTCAGTCATTTCTCAGGTGTTTTGCTTCATTTTGTATTGGCCAAATTAGCCACCAGCAGCATAAGGGTTGAAGTAACCAGTTCATCTTTGCTCAGTCCATAAATAGTCCTGCATGATTGTGCGTGTTAAAGGAACCAGTTCATCTTTGCTCAGTCCATAACACTTTTAATTGTACTTTTATTGACTCAATTAGTGGGATATGAATATGATATATAAAAAAGACAGTAATGTCATTCACGTTAATGCAGTAAAACACTAAAAATGATTTAAATCATTACACCTTTTAATCGAATTCTGAATGCACGTAAAACCACTCACGCATACCATCAATTATGTAAAGATGTTTAAATCATGCTGATCCTAAATATGTTTAGGTTATATGTTGGCTATCTTGTCTTCATATGGAAGCGTGAAGTGTCTATTAATCAACCTTCTCATCCAACGTTCAGTGGTCCTCCACTAATTACATTTTCAAGCAATAGAAGCATGAGCAACCGTTTCTTCTCTGTTACAAAGCCCATTAATGCTCACAGCGGCAAAAAGCAGCCTGATAATTTAGATGAAATCTTGCAGGTAAAAGCACAATCAGATAAATATTTGATGGAAAAATGTTAATGAAAACAAAACCAACAAATCTCCTTCAAATATTTTGTAAAGTCAATCTCAATTACAAAGATATCGTCAAAAGTATCAAAGTTCCAGACGACAATCTTCGGGGGAACTCCTTAGCATTAATGGGTTAAAGAGAATCTTATTGATCATCCATTTTTCATGCATCAGCCTAAAGTGTACGAGTCTTGCAAATGTATCCTATGTAACAAGAAAACTCACCCGGAAAGTGCTTTTTTTAACATAACGAAACTGAATATCTTCAATAAGTTTTATAAACCAATTTAACTTAATTTTTCTATAGAAGATGGCCATTGTGTCCCTTCATTATTTTGCTTATATCAAACTTTTAACCATTGATTATAAAAGTGGCAAATCTGGAACTGTTGCTTGTTTCCTGTTTTGACTAAAATCGCCGAGTTATTTTCTTGTAGAAAAAGGTGGTTGTTCATATTCTAAACGTTTACATTGAATATTTTACATATATATAGAATGGATTCTTCCGAGTAGTTCACCTGCATAGTCTAACACGTCTTTAACCTGCATAATTACCCTTTTTATCACTTATTCCTTAAAATCAAATTACAAAATCCATATACGATATCCACACTACTGGGAGGGTACCCTGTGCCCATCATATACTCCTCATCAAATCTTGGCAAAGAGCATTTTGCATAGGCTAGACAATCCAATAAAACCAGAGTATAAAAGGCTGGGTCGATATTTACTATGGCATTTTGCACAGTCTCATACTCTATATGGCGGCCCGTCACCAATATATGCTTGTAATTCTTATCCGATGTGACAACATACTGTCTCATACGAGTAAAATTTGACTCCTGCATGAAACACTACATCCTGTTTACTGTCAGCCGTAAGACAATCTAATACAGGATGCTAACTTATCACCTTGACAGTCACCATATGCAGTGCACTTTGTCTTTGTCACAAGCATCCAAAGGGGGCCTTCTATCATTTTCTTTCATCTTTTAGCCCTTGGTAATATTTCAGTCGTGTATAATTTTTCGTCATTTTCCGATACTTTTTGTAAATTACATAAAACGTCAGCTTAACTGTTAGCTATGACACAATCTCGTTGCGGATACGTCAATGAAAAAGTTTTCAATATTTCAGTCGTGTATAATTTTTCACCATTTTCCGATGCTTTTTGGAAATTACATAAAACGTCGTTGCGAATACGTCAATGAAAAAGTTCTTCGGCTAGATTTCCATGGATGATTATTTTGCTGTTAATGTAACTGCATCGCTTAATTGGCGCTGTGGAGGTAGACCTAGGCCTCTCCTTTCGCTTCATTTCAAGGGCAAGTCATCGGAGAGACAACACCCAATGACATAAAACAGGTTATGCATAAAATGTCCTTGGTACAGATGAGGTAACTATATTCTATTGACTGCGTAATGGTACAGAGTAAGAGAGAGAAACCGGTCTAAGGTTTAAAACTAAAAGAAAAACACAAAAACACGTTCAATACAAAAATCAGTGGACTCAAACGAGCGATAATCTTAGCCCAACATGTTTGTAACTGTCTTTTCTTAACTCTATGACGACCCAAATTAAAATATCTACAAATGGAGCTACATTCATACTAATCCTAATTCGTCCCCCAAAACTAAAAAATGCACTTTACTTAGCATTAAAATCTCCATGTACAACTATGTTTAAATTCTATATCTAAAACGAGATCGGACTCACCTTACAACAGGATGTAAAATTGTCTGTGTAGGATTCTTTTTATTGACCTGAATAAAGGGGACTTTTCTAAGTCTTCAATACAATCAAACAATGTGATAAAGGATCTAAATCTCCCTGATGAAATTCTCAGGTTAACACCAAACATCATCATAATGAAACGACTTGATCTCTAGTTCTGACTTGTGAATAAAGCGAAAGTTCACAAAGTATTTGAAGGCGAGTTGTTGTCTGGCTTCTAATAAACATTTCTCCTTCAAATATGTTTTCAAGAAAATGCTTAGTAAGTAAAATATTTCCCAAATCGTCAGGCCTCTTTCGGCTGCTCTGAGTGTTAATAGGTCAAGAGTCCACATGACAAAAATATAAAAAGTGCCAGATTGTCCTTCCTATTCCAATATCATATAGTTTATAGAAAAGGATGTTTATCCAAACAGTGTTGAAGGTTATTTGTCCGACCTTTGTTAAAAATTTGATATCATTGAGAAAAAGTATAAAATATCAATAAGAGACAAGACTAAAGGGCTAACATCTTGCTGGTGGATATCTTTATTCACTCGCTTCTATTTTAGAGCCTACTGATCGGGATATATCTGCATACATTATAAGTGATATGGGCACCACTGATCGGGATATATCTGCATACATTATAAGTGATATGGGCACCACTGAAGTTTGAAAAAGGGTAGGATGTATTCAGAACATCCGTATCACGATCACATGCATGGCTAACATTGGCATGATGTATTAACTAAGTAAATTGCCTGCAGGTGTACACTAACAAAACGGGTTTCCAGGACAAAAACATTATCATTAACCGCGACAATGTTTCCTTGCATCATGAGGTTAACAAGTAGCTCCACGTGTTTGGATTAACCCTTCCAATGATGCTGAGGCTACTTTCGTCAAAGGCACAAGAGCGCAGAATATTTTGAGCGTATTTTAAACCCTGATATGTTGGTATTCATTGTATAGCTCTCCCTGTGTACTCTCAGATGAATACCCATGTGCCAGGGTTTCAATCATTTCTCAGCGTTTTTGCTTCATGTTGTATTGAACAAATTAGCAACCACCAGCATACGGGTTGAGAGTTACAAATGTTAAGCTTATGAAAGATGAAGGATGTCCCCATTGCAACTTTCGCATAATACAATATGGGAGTTACTACCATTACTAATCAATGATCTCACTCAATTCATTTTTCACGTACTGATAGTTCTCTTCAGATACTACAGGGCGTAATACATGAAAATAGCTTTGTTAGCACACCCTGGATCTAATCGATTACTGATGCCACATACACAAGCATGTATCATGGGCTTAATGGAAATACTTAGTCTTCATGTTTTGTTGCTCTCTTATTAGAGTACATGTTTGTGTGTTTACCGTATGATTATGTACCCAAGTGCAGTCAATAAACATACTATACTATACTCCTTAATACACTTCTGTTCCAAAATGGGCATGCTCCCCTAGGCCTCTCCTGAGTCTGTATGTGTCTGCATGGGAAAATCTACTCGACTTACCGAAACACATACATCTAGGTAGATTTATTTTAGTATGGCCAATATATTGTTATGAAGTCACTGTCTGCATGGGAAAATCTACTCAAATGGACAAAACACATATATCTAGGGAGATTTATTTTAGTATAGCTAATATATTGCTATGAATCCAATGTCCGCTTAAGTAGACAGCGCTATAATAAAACCTAAATGACTATTCCCCAGGACGATATGTGTAGTTGATGTGCGCCTTAAAGGCATCCTGACTGAGAGCCTGGTCAGGTTACCTAAAAGCGCACATTTAATAAACATACTGCCCTGGGGAACAGTTATTAAGGTTTTTATTATTGCTACCCTGAATGAGTAATATATTGTGATTTAATTAATAGTATATTATGATTTATAACGTACAGACCCACACTAAGAACCAATTTCTTTTTTTACAAATTTCAAATTCTGATTTTTCATGAAAACGTGTGCAATGAATAATTTGAATGACATTTACCTATTTAGCATGAAATATCGTCAGATTCCATGAAAGTTTCTGCCCCTCCGTTGACAGAATGGTCCTTTGATTACTCAATAAGTGATACTGGTAATCTTTCTGGCACTTTTCACACTGCAATATAGACAGTGGGATGCAGGGTGAGAGAAAGAAAACCAGTTGAAAAGAGTCATCCAGTGGGCACACCTAGAACAATGTATTGTAAGGTTGATTTTTATTACGAAATTTCATATATTTTTAATTTCATTCTTTTCCTCTTAAATAGGGATTTGAAAATACTTCAAAAATGTTTTATATCACCAATGAGTGATCAATGATTTTTTTTTCACTTTAAGTGTTATTGTTTTTACACTGATACTGACTATAAGCATGCTATTGGGATGCAAGAAAGGGAACTTATATAATTAGTCTGTGAACAGTAACCAATGTATGAAAATGGTAGAATCATGTCAATGACTGCACTAGTTAGCTTTGAAAGGCATTATGAAGTGAAGTTTAATGGCCTCCGTCAGAGGGCATTATTAGTATTTAATGACCGCACATGGTACAAATTATAATTGCTGATTGGACAATCCAAAGCAAGCAGCAATAAACTCATACAATATCTGCCTGAGATAAGGTAAAGCAGAATAATACCACGCACCTTCCATCAGGTACTTTTGATACGATAGTGAAAAACAATCACCAATACAATGAATGCATCTCCTACCATGTTACAGACATGTAAGGTATAACAATACCAACAGATTCGCCCGTTCACTATTTTCTATGTGCACAGATGCGCACCACAATGTTGACACATGCTCTGACATAAACTCCTAGGTAACAGACAGGTAACCTTACATGTAACAGACATGTAAGGTATAACAATACCAACAGAAGCCCGTTCACTATTTTCTATGTGCACAGATGCGCACCACAATGTTGACACATGCTCTGACATAAACTCCTAGGTAACAGACAGGTAACCTTACATGTAACAGACATGTAAGGTATAACAATACCAACAGAAGCCCGTTCACTATTTTCTATGTGCACAGATGCGCACCACAATGTTGACACATGCTCTGACATAAACTCCTAGGTAACAGACAGGTAACCTTACATGTAACAGACATGTAAGGTATAACAATACCAACAGAAGCCCGTTCACTATTTTCTATGTGCACAGATGCGCACCACAATGTTGACACATGCTCTGACATAAACTCCCGTGATGATAAAATGAGGCATGTGAGTGTAACGTACATGTATGCATAGTATTTCCCAGTATAAGGGCAATCAATGATAATTCCTTCCTGCCAGGCATCATTGTATAGTTGCTCAGTGCTAAACATACAGGGCCGACAGTGAATTCCTGCACTAAATGCGTGGGCAGCCCGGGCATAATACACGACCGTAAGCCGTAAGATTGCCACCAAAGTTTCTGGGCATTGATGACCTCACAACTGAAAGTAGCTTTGAGTATCAAGCTACGTGTGTCATTGATGTACTTGGCTTGTTATTTTACATGTTATCCATGGGTGTTTGTACAAACAGACAATGGAAGATGTCCAGTCGAGTGGTGCAGGAATTAGATATCTGTACTGTACAACTGAGCGCCTGTCCTTAACTTAAACATTTCTAGCATCACCTGGCGTCGTTGTTGCATTCTGCAGGCCAGTATAGTCATCACAGAGTAGGGGTCTTTTTTTCGGTCATCATTTTATTTAAGGTGAAGCACAAGCCAAAGAAACTTTTCACAGTTCAATTATTTGAGTGTTTACGCATTGGTTGAATATTTGCTAGCAGTCTACATAGCTGCTTAAGGATCTGCCTAGACTAGCTCATAGTCTATGATTTACTTGAATATTGCTTTTCTCTGTTCTGGTCTATCTTTTGCTCAATATTTAGGTGTTAGTTTCAGTTGCTGTTGATAGATGGCGCTAGTGGTGATCACCCTGGACTGTCAGAATCAGGAATGCAAATGAACCCAAGCTGGCCGCCTGGTGAACCAATTTAGAACTAAATATGGGTAGATATCTTAGAATGGTATGTTAATATAAGGTAAGTTATTAAAGAAGTGAAATAAATTTCTTGGCCTAGGACTAGGCTAGTATCAGCCGTGGCCTCGAGCTTAGGACCACTGGCTGCTAACCGTGATGTTCAAGTCTTTGCTGGATCCTCATCAGCGAGCTGACCTGGTTGCTATAAAATGTGCGGCATTGTGGACGACTACTTTTGGTGCCACCGCAACTGAAAAAAAAACTTGGAACTATTCATAAATAGAAAGGAATGTCTCCACAACTCCGAGTCATGACATGACCTAAGCTGTTGAAGGGGTCGTAAAACAAATTCGCTCTACTCGCTTCGCTGCTATGACTGCTTGATAGTCAGTAAACATCAGTAAGGATTTATCATATAGAACTAGGATTCGACGCTGCTGAAAATGCGGTCCTTCATAAATCCTTCATCGTGCCCTTTAACGCAATCTTTCTACAACATGACCTATGTGATATTCATTCCGTAAGCTGCAACGTCTGAGCAGAACTGCCCGAGACCGCTTGAAGCACCAGCCTGAGAGTATCACGTGATTAGCTGAAGGTTGATGGGATAGAAAATGAATTACGTAACGACTGACAAAGACAATAACCGAATAGAGTAGACATCAAACCATACTTTAGGTAGCTTTTTCTAAACCCCAGGACACGGTATCATTAAGAAGGACAACATAGATAAGAAATGGAGTATAATAAACGTGAGCTAAGTTTCAGCAGATCATTAATGGCATAGCAGGCATTCGAATTTTCTATCCAGTGTAGGACATAGCTGTCAAACTGGGACAAAGGTAATAACAGAATAGAGTAGACATAAACACATAATTTGACTAGCTTTGTCTAACCCCAAAGACACGGTATCATTAAGGAGGACAACATAGATAAGAAGTGGAGTTTAATAAACGTGATCTAAGTTTCAGCAGGTCATTAATAGAATAGAAGGTATTCGAATTTTCTATCCAATGTAGGACATAGCAGTCAAACTGGGACAAAGACAATAACAACATAATTTGGGTAGATTTTTCTAAACCTCAGGACCCGGTATCATTAATAAGGACAACGTATCTAAGAAGTTGACTTTAATAGACGGGATCTAAGTTTCAGTAGATCATTAATGGCATAAATGGCATTTGTATTTTCTATCCAGTATAGGACATCGGTCCTCAACTGGGTCAGCTTAGAAAGATCAGCACACGACTCGCATGTTTAGTGTTGCATTTATACCAGGATATATGAAAGTACTTTTTTACTGGATGTATAATTGCGTAGCAGCACGTGGATATTTCTGAGATACGACTGACTAGTGTTGATAGCCATGTTTTTGCGCATATCAGGCCGAGCTTTCAAATGCTACCAGTGAACTGTTTGCCATCTTAGTGTTGACGTTTGCAATTCGTTTTATGAAATCTTCTAGATTTTGCTGTTGAAGTTTCCACATGGTTTTGATAAACATGCCTGATTAATCCTTTGGGTAGGTCCCACATGAAACACATTGAAACGTGTTGTGGCAATACTATGGCTGTAACCATTTAGTGCAGGAGATATGCACAGAGGCTGCCGTAGCGACTGGTCCCCAAAAATGGAGTCCTCCCTATTGTAAGAGGCTGGACTGGGCTGGGCTGTGCTTCCTGCTTAGCTGCTCCCCTGAGAGTCCGATGCATCCGCATCTCTCTCTCTCTCTCTCTCTCTCTCTCTCTCTCTCTCTCTCTCTCTCTCTCTCTCTCTCTCTCTCTCTCTCTCTCTCTATATATATATATATATATATATATATATATATATATATATATATATATATATATATATATATATATATATATATATTAAGTCAAATCAAATAAGCTATCCGAGTGGCTGTTACACAAAAAGAGACAACCTCACAGATTTTCCCTCGTAGAAGAAAACTAGGTGTAAAAGCAGTTTTAATGGAGGTGACTACATAAAATTGGAACATTTAGGTAAGGAAGTATATGATACACTGGCTTGCAGCTTAATATAGGAGTTTTAGCGTGCTCTTGAGGGTTGAATGTTGTATTTAGTGACTTTCAAAATTTCTATATGACCATATTCTGTCATGTTGAGGATCTAGCAGTACTCATGTATGAGACGGCACACGTGTGAGCCAGACAGAGACCCAGTGGATTCTTCATGCGGATAACTTTGATACAGAGATAGTGGCTATATCAGTATGCCAGATTTTGACAGTCATGAGAAGTAATCATTATAAGTAAGGTATATGCTAAAGTATTCCCATACCAGTCATCTATTAGCAGTAATTGTACTAATGCTAAGACGATTAGTATAGTTTCTGTTTACATCCTGCATGGAACGTTGGTTTATAAACTGAAACAATTTGCTTGAAATATTTGCATTAAATTAAATTGGTTGCAAGTTTGCCATTAGCAAATGAAGGAAGCAATTAACCTTGATGAGCTTAAATTATTGGTAATTTAGTTTTTGAAATACTTTTGTCTTTATTCTGCATAGCATAGGAAAATGGTAATACAACATATTGAATATATCATAACAAAAACATCATGACTTCAACAAGGTTATATCTAATTATATACAGTACTCAAATATCATAACTTTACAATGTGTATATATATAAATACATGTAATACTCAGTATAGATGACTTATGTTATGGGATGAATTCTAGCTTTTCTCACCTTGGTCCATAACACCTAATAATCATATGCAGTTATACGATTGACTTTTTTGTAACATTGGATACATTTTCAAGACGTATACACATTAAGCTGGTACATAATGGATTGATGACCAACAAGATTTTTTTCTAAGATAACTTAATTGATTCGTCATCATGTTTATTTCGTAACCGAGAAGAAATGGGGGTTGGGTGTACTACGTGTTATTGTCTTTCTCGATATTGCAATTGTTGTTTATGTAAAGTATAATTAATATAATTACTCACGATCGTAAACAATGGATTAACGTGAATGAATGGAGATGTTAAACAGCTTTTCACAACGAATTAGATGAAAAGTGCGGCATTAGCATATGGTAATTCGATATTTATGATCCCTAATCGTCTAAGAGCATCTTTTATATCACTTTCTGCCGGGATATCACACGCGATGTATCTGCCTTTTAATGGGCTTTTGATAACCAGCATCACATACTTTACGTTTTACGATTGCCACTTAGTGGTTCAATGAACGCTTGATAGGTGCATCTAATCTGTACCAACTCGAAGCTTGAAGTTTTTCACAAATAGTTTGGACTTCTTTTGATGTGCGCCGTATTTGAAATATGATTAGCAGTTTCACTAAATTGCCTCTATCAAATTTAAGATGAGTATAAAAACAAGTTGATATCCTGAAATGCACTATGCTTAAAAACATGCATCAAATAATCACATTACCAGTATTCCCTTCGAACCTGAGATTGATTAGGCAGTGTCACTGTGAGGTAAGGTGCTGATACCAGTTGATGCTAATATTACTTTAGAAGATGAAGATTTACAGGGTAAATGATTGGTTGATATGAAGATATAATCTCGTCAGGGATTTAATGTAGCACGATTAGTAAATCCCGAACGGGGAAACCCTACTTTACGACCACAATGGACAGAAATTGTCAATAAGTTTTAAGGTTTGTTAAAATTGTATATCGGAAATGTCATTTTATGATTGTAATAAAGTGAGATTGACTTAATTATGCTACTCAATTTAGTCCATGTATATGTCATGTTTATCGGTAGA
>OZ012686.1:28631811-28672316 GCA_963942565.1 Maea johnstoni
AATCCATCAGAAATCAAATGGAGATACTTCAGTGGAGTGAGCTTATAATGATAGACTCGAATCTTCACGATTTATCCAATGCATTTCGTTTAATCAAGTTTCGATTTTCATTGATCTATATAATCAAAAACTGTGTTTTGCTAAGCACTGCAAAATTCCAATTTTTCTGAAGCAATTTCCCCAAATGCCGTTGAGAAAATGAACTAATTCCATTTTACGGGTGCGTTAATATCGCTTGTAGCAATTCAACCAACCTGAGGATGTGGATCATATGCATAAGGGAACACGAGGGAAATGCTATTACATATTTCTCCAGTGGTACACTTTTGATATGAAGACAAATCAATACATTTTGCCACTGCCTATATGTTCCTCTCCGTGCCGTTGTCGTGAAGAGGGGAGCCCCAGGAAGACTTTTTCACCTCTAGGTCAAAGTAGATTGGATGTTCACAACTGATAGCAAGTCTTTCCATCTACTTGGATCAGAAAAATAGACTCGGTGTGGCGGATAGAAACAGTAATTTCTTCTTTTCGTTGGTGACGGGAGCAACCTCCATTGTCCAGCGGTATGATGCATTGCGCAGGCGCACACTTTGGCACAGCACTGCGTGATGTACTAGGTTGAGAATTGTGTATAATATATGTGCAAAAGTGCAAGTATATAAAGTCATTTTATCTAAAAGCATGGGTATCAGTGTCTTTCCATCATTTACAGATGTATAGTTATATATTACTCCTAAGTGACAGTATATAGACAATTATAAATTTCCGTTACATGTTTTTTTTTTTTTGAGAGGCTCCTATTTGTTGCCGTAGAGAAGTGTCGGTCTTGTAAAACTTTAATAAAACATAATGCTTGGATCTGGCCACGTGAGTAAAACTACTGCAACCGTACCCACTACAGCTTAGGCTGAGAAAGAATGAAAAACAGTCTTGCCTAATTTTCTAAGAGCTGCAAGAAGACTTCCTCTACCGATGGTTATATATCTATTCTTTTGTATGTGATGACGCTTGACCCGCCTGATAAGTGTATGTTTTTATACACGTAAACGTTCACGTCTATTTCTATATGGCCAAAAGCAAGATCGCAGATAACATGCCTTCTGATTAGTTAACACTGAGTTCAGCCGGTCATGCCGTAAATCTCTTGGCTTCCGAAAGGTATGCATGATTATCCTTGAACAATGCGTTTCTAGCACGATATCTGTAGTTTCCGCCCTGAAGTCAAATCAAGTGCATATCTATTTTTCACTTATAGCTACATTTTCAGGCAATTTTTCTCATACTTTGTGTGACAGTGCTCAGTGACCCCCCTTCCTGGCGACTGTGGGTCACTGGCAGCTGGAGGTGTGCGACCCGGGTCATTAGCAACTAGATTTGATGGACCTTTTGTAACTAGTGAATGGACTCCAGGTCAAGATACTAGCAGCTGAAGAGTCCAAGTAATTGCGGAGTGACCTCGTGTCACTTACCAGTGACACATCCAAAAATCTTCATTTGGCCTTTGATGTCCAACTGTGAGGGTCTCAAACTACCTTACCTACTAGGCTCCATTGTGTTTATCCACATTATGTATACATCAATTCTCACACCTTCATAACGACATGAAGATGTCATCATCATCCCCATAATCATAATCATCTTTATCATCATCATCAGATCAGGCTATGGAGAAATGAGCTCATTCACTTTGCCTCAACAAGGTATGCTATCATAAAATGACCCCCCCCCCCTGGTGGCAAGCGGAGTAACTGAATTCTGTAACTTCTATTTGAACCTTCCCTGTAGTCTAAGCCTGCCCTACTTTACTTCACAATAAAAAAGCGAGGTGGGTATCCTAGGTGCTGTATGTACCTTCGCAATTTGTACTCTAGCCATTTTGAGGCTTTTTACAGCGATTTCCTTGAAATAAGAAACAAGGTAAGAGACCCATAAACTTACTATTTATCAGCACCATAGTGTACATGGGAATAGCAATACATTCAATCATGTCCAAAGTATTTTCGTTATGTAATATTGAACTTTTGATTTGAATTCTGCTGTGGTTTCGCACCTTGTCACGTCATGTTTAGGCCCGTAATTGAGACCTCTTTATCATAAATAAGCTTCTATATGACGAACTAAATGTAACATAGGTGCCCCCATTTTGAAATTCTTATTTTGATAAGCATAGCATATGGACTAGTTTAAGTGTGTTTGGGAACTGTGTAACGTGAGAATTTTTTATAACACTTGAACTAACGACGCAGTGAAAAAGGTGTTGCTTTCCGCACTTAAAAATATTCTCAAAATATGTCTAATACCTCTTGTATTATTTTTATCTATACTTCTAGCAAACACACATAAGTAATTAATTCGTACCTTTGTTATATTTATAAAGTTATATCAATATTCCTATTGTTGGATTGAAATACAACATACCTTACCAAGATCTTACCAAAAATACCCTGTAGGTGGCAGTTCTTTGCTCAAAGCTTAGCATTGATGCCCCATTTTTAATCAAAAAGAAAGGATATGATAAAAGTACTTAGTAAACAAGACGTTTAACTACCCACTAAATCAATCCCTTGATAGGTTTAGTTCAATCTGCTGCGATACCACCTTTATAATATCACCCCTTGAGTGTACGTATTGTCTGGTTTAAACTGAAAACAAAGAAGTCTTTTTAATGGTTGATTGATTTTCATTCTTTGTTAAGTTTTACACATTCCCCTCAAAAACTTTTCTACAGCATTTCTCTTTTTTGTCAGACCATTTGAACTTTCCAGATGACAATTAGTTAAGGTTCTCTGATAGGAGGTTGAATAGTGTCATTTAATCCCCATCTAATGGGAAGTGTACAGGCTGTCTATTGCGATATTGTTATGTACCCTTGATGAGTCACACAAAGACCAACAAATCAACTGAAAAATATTAAAGATATTGCTGAAATATATGTGGTAGTCGGTTATCAAAGATAGATTATGGATCACATACGAAGAGAACCTAGACATTGAGGCATACAACAAAATAACTGCTAGGTATAATGGCCTCTCTGCACAATGCAAGCATGAAAATGTATTGCTGACACAGAAGGATGCCGCCATTTTATTTACGAAATACACCATGTCCTGCATCACTCTTAAAACCAAAATAACAAGTATCAATTTTTTTTCACATTTCAAGTTTATTTCTTTCCCTTGCTGCCAAAGATATTAACTGCAATTAAGCCAAATTGGATTGATATTTCTTTTTGATGCTACTTACCCCCCCCCCCCCCCCCCCCCCCCCAATGATAATGGTACACACCAATCAGTTATTAGGAAGGGTTTGGGCAGTAGTTCCCGCTACTCTTTTACTCCATGTATTCATAGCCATTTTTGTTTTGCTGTCATCTATTGACCGAGAAGGTATGTCCTTAGGAAATTGACATGTGGAAGTATCACCCAACAATGTTTTACTTGATGTTCACAAGAGAATAGCTCGCATGTACCTTTGTCATAAGTATTTATCATAAGTATTTCAATGTTAGAGCGTTGTTATATCCAAACAACTAACAAGGTTACAGTGTTCTATGCCTATCTCCTTTTTTACTAGTTTTGATACTACATGCACGTATCTCACAGTATCAATGCACGTATTCCATATATTACTTCGGGTATAATGCATATTGTCCTGATGCCTCTCTTAGGATGTGTATAGACATATGCATTATAACAAAATCCCATCCCATTCTATACAAGAAATACGCCTAGTTACTATGCTAACAGGAGGTGTTGATAAGAGGCGACGCTTTACATCGGATGTCTAGACATTCAATAGAATACCACTATCACAGGCTCCACGTCCGTTACATGTTTGAGGTGGTAGCTTTCACAATAATGGTGCTTTCCATTCCTGTCTACTTTGTTCCACACACACTAACATAAAACACACTTTGCATGTGTCCACGGGTAAAAGGTAGAGAGTCTCCAGAGTGAGGCCAAGCATCTTGCATGAAGAATTGGCTGACCGAAACTGGTTAGGGCTAGACCTTATCCTGCTAGACCTTATCACTTCCCAAGTGGAAGAGCCCCATTTCCCGTTCCTATTTAATGCATCAATGCCATCAAGATGGCATCCTATTGTGTGTCATGTATGTGTCCTCCCTTGAGGTCCACCTTCTTTCCTTACTGACAGGCTGGTTAACATATGTATGATACACTGACATTTCCTCAGAAAATTACTCGAGTAAGATTGTCCCATAAAATTGATCAATTCTACATAAAGACTGAATGTTTGTTCATATGCAATATGCACTTACAACCCTCAGTTAGACATTGAAATGATGCATAAAGGCAGTTGAATTGATGGGAAATCTGTTTTAAGCCACAATTGATAGGTTTTCTGCGGTTGACCGTCAACTATTATTGCAATAGTCGATGGATAATGCAGCTCTTTCCACTCAGCAAAACTAGATTAGCCGTGAGCAGGTGCAACCAACTCTCCTTCTACTAGGTCTACTTATCAAATTGATGGCATTCAACGTACAAATAGGGGATAGATTGTCGTTATTCAACTAGTTTACAGCATAATGATATGTAATTGGTCATTTCCATGTCTTGTTGAAAGACCTGCTTTACTGTTACCCTTCTAATTTAGAAAAACCTATATTTCAAGAGAGGAAAGTGCAAACCCCACATAAACATTTGTTGAAAGTTATTGATTGACGCTGCTATTAACTAACATTAAGAATGTATCAATAGTGTCTGATTAAGAGGCATTTCTATCAAAAATTGACTGAAAAAGAATGATTTTTGGCATCTCAAAAACATATGATATAGTATTACTTTTTTGTGGGATTTAAAACTGCCAAATTTAGACATCACTTCTAAACAAACCAGTAGAGAGGGGACGGCTAAACTACCAAGGCCTAACCAAGTTTGATAAGGCGTTGAAGGTGACCTGGCTAAGAAGAGTAATGAATATCCAAAAAGGATGGGGTATTCTTCATTCTAATTACAAGTTTAATGCAATGATATACTATGGTGACAAACTAATAGATAAAATATTGAACATATGTGACGATATGATTTGAAGGGATACAATAGACGCTTGTAAAAAAATTCGACAACTCTACAATTGGACATACAACTAGTGTACATTTCTTACTAATCTGGTGTAATTCACACATTTACGAAGGTGTCAACAAAGATGGGTTTCATAAGGGAGTTTGTTCATAAATGGTACAATATTTACACTACCAGAAACCCAAAAGGTGAAATGTAAGTTTTTAACATATGAAACCCTAAAACGGGAACCGTGTAAAGTTGCGTATGACCATATGATAACCAACTCATTAGGTTAATTTCTACCATTTATGTTAGAAGAAATAGACACAGGAGGTGTATCTGAATAAAGTTTTTAATGACATTCTAATGTTGTTATTGAAAAAAGCTAGAATGAAATGGGAAAACAAATTGAATGATAACATAGGATTTCCAGATGTCGAAAATTCCTTTAGATTCATAAAAGCAACTTCTAAATGTGTATATAATACATCTACAATTTGAAGTACTACTCACTGTGGCTATAAACTAATCACTGTTTAAAACTAAGATAAACGAATCAGAAAAAATGTAGCTACTGTTATACAATCACAAGTACATTGTGTCCCACATTAATAGAATATCCTAAACCAGCCTTACTGAGCAAAGAACAAAGCTGAAAAATGGCTTTGTAATATTACAGTTGAGAATGTTAAAGTAACAGACGATGAAGGTATATTTGGAGTCTATAAGGATATGCCAATAAGTAACATTTGTTACAACTATACTGATTGTATGAATAAAACTACTACTTTACAAACGGAGGAAAAAAGATGAACATTTGTATTTAAACTAAAGGAATGGTTATACTTGGTGTATAAGGAATACAAAGCAGATGTATACAGTGACTTAATAACTAGGAATAGAGAGCAATCTAATAAAACAGACGAGTTCCTCTAGTTGCAATACTATAGAGGAATAATTGCTCTGTTCATAAAACAAAATGAAAATTGGTTACGAGTCTGTATTTTATTGTTATATACCAACTTTAATTACCTAAAATAAAAATTTGATTATATACGTGTGTAATTTAATATTCACAAAAAGATCTAGACTTTCTGACATTTCTCTTTTCTTTTGTGTTGTTGATAGGGGAATTTCACAGTGAATAAGTACATCCAAAGATCTGAGTTTCGGTCTGACAGTTAATGTTGGGACCAAAGTAAATAGTCTTCCTAATTTCTCTCAGATCTGAATGATATGTAAGTTATTTTAGTAAATTAAAGATGTTTCAATGCATCGAACTATTAGCCCGGAATACAGATTATTTTCTTGTTACTATTGGTTTGTTTATTTTGATGAATATACTTAAATGCTAGTAAACACACGTTTCACGTGAGCTTCACAGAGTCTACTAACAGTTAAAAAATTCTGCTAACAGAAGGTTAATGCAACCTACTGTTAACAGGACATGTTTGTTAAGTAAAATCAACAGCTGGTGTTACATCTTTGCGTTAACACTCACACGGAATTTGAACTCATCCGTGACACATTTACCTGCTTAAGGTCAGGTTTTGTAACACGCAGACAACTCTCAAAAAGGAATGCTATTTTCTAATCAGAGTTACCTATCGCAGAGTGTCTCTATAAGTGTATGCATATGGGGTGGTTGTTCCATTTGCACAATTAGTTTTCACTGTAATGGCAGCCACAACAAATGGTAAAAATACATGTCTCTTTCTGCAGTATCATATATGTTCTTGAATACCATTTTACTATCATAAACAAGCTGATAAGAACTAATTGATTGAACAAAACTATTTCCTATTCTTCAATCTGGAAATATGCTTGAAAACAATTGCAATTAACTGCAAGCTCTAATGCCTACCTTTGTTTAAAATGGACTTATGGATTGTTGCAGAGCAGATGAATTCATGCGCATTAAGCAGGTACCTAGTGTGTAATCTAGGGTTAGCAGAACTGCCATAGTAAATGCTAGACTATGGCATATTATGTACACGTACTTTCCATGGTTACTATAACGTGGTTGGATAATGCAGAAATGTATGTTATTTCTCATACTCACTAATTGGCTGTCTTCTTCAAATTAACTGTATGTTTTGTGAGATAGGATCTATCACATATAGAACTGATGATACGTGCTTGAAAGTACATGTGTGATCCTAACTACTCTTTCCTATGTTCCTCCATAATTTTTTGTCTGACCTTTTTTATATTTTTGCCATTCGATATTCTCTCCTTCAAATGCTTTCCCAACTATGCATTAGACGGAAAGATTTCACCAATGATGCCAGTATACTGTTGGCCTTTGTAAGCGTCAGTGGATTCAGGAGCCTAATCTGAATCTTTTCCCTTGGACAGAGGTACTTAAACCAAATGTAAGACATTGCCATGGTTAGTTTATCGTGTTGCAATTGCAGCTACATCAAAGCAAAACAAGTCTTTTACTAGGGTATCGTATATTTCGGTGAAAACATGTTGGTGTCCTAAATGTACACTGCCACACCCTTATCTACCATAGGCCACTGACGCCAATAGTTACTCTGGTGTAAAGTGCTAAACAAATCTACTACCAAAATAGCCATCACTCTTTGGACTAGGTCCTTTCAAATTAATGATATAACGCACGATTGTAATGGTCAGTAATGTTAAACAAAGGGTTTTATGTAACACTTAATTTATCTATGTAGATGGCCACACCTATTATTTCACTTGATTTGAACCCCTAGCTATGAGTCAGTCCTTCTAGTAACGGATTTGATTTCTGAAAAATGACTGAAATAATGAGTGCTTCTTAATCTGCGGTGAGCCCTCCCTGTGTAAAATAGATTTTTTCTTTTTTTTAAGTTAATGTTGATATAGATTGTTTCTCATTTATTTGATTTATTTCTGCTTGTGAGATTTTGTGAATACGTTTCGTTTGAATACATCTTTGAAGTTTGAAAAAATAATGTAGATATTTTTTACCTTAATAACCAATCAACAAACTATGCATAAATACATGCCAATTGCATCATTATGGGAAACTGTCATCCTTGCTCTTATGCATACGTCAAATGGAAAATAGGCTAAAAAGACACTATCGTCAGATTTTTTATAAAAAGTTAATGAATTATTGAGAGTGCACTCGAATAAAGCAAATCTGCCTATGATAAAGTTGACAAGCGTTGAAGTTCACGATATGCTGGTGATTGTAGTTTCAACAATGACATCAGAAAAAAATGTCACTTTGACAGTTAACTTGCATCTCATAAGCTCTCATGAGTTCTCACCACTACCTTCACTGGACAAGTAGAAAGCAGATGAGAGGTCGTTGACAGAATAATTGAGAGAGCTTGCTTTGAGCGTAAAGATATGGCGAAATGTGAGATGATGACTGCATCTGTAGCAGGAATCTAGTTAATGCTATTACTACTCTACGAAATGTCAAGTGCTCCTTTTGCAACACTTCTCTTATCGCGACTTATCCTTACCAAACCCTTTCCTATGATAATTAAAACCCAAATCTGAGCTCCGAGGGATAATACACTCTCTTGCATGTCCAAGTAGCATTAGAAGGTTATAATAACTTGGAACACATTGAATAAAGGACAGTGACATTTATTCATATTGTGCGAGACATGAGTTAATGATACAGTCTTATACTTTTTTAGTATTTTTTGTTTTCATTTTAGAGAGGTATGGCAGCCTAAGGTTGATCTGACATATGGGAGCTATAGGGCAAAATTAGAGGAAACTCCATAAGTAAATAGGTGAATAAGAGAAGCAGCATTATGTATGTGTTTATTGAATGCTCTTGGCATACATACAGAACCATTTTTCATCCAACGTTTTTCCAAAGAAGTATGAACAAAAACAGAAGGTCGGAGAAATATATAAGCCATGAAAATAAGGTACAAAGGTTTGTGCAAAGAAATAGAATCAATATGACCAAAGAGTAATATGAAGAAGGAACAAAATATAATTGACTCAGATAGAAGTAATAAATTCATAAGTTCCTAATGTTACTGTCACCGTGATGGAGGTCTCCTAATGCTGGACTCCCACTCAGGATTGTTATGTACGAAATTTGAACATCTTAAATCTACGACGGAAGCCACAAATTTGTGGAAAAAGTGGTGGATGTCGCGTTTGCGTAATGTATACGAAATGCAAGAAATATGTACGAAATTATACGAAATTCCACGACATTGGGTGTGATTGATGTTCGACAACATCCTTATATGTGCTACATAGTACGTTTTATATGGTAAATCATCGTAAGTAGGCGAACATAGTCGTATTTGTGTACGAATATCAATGTGCACGCGTATGCGATTGTGTGCGAATAGTTACGACACAATTATATGAATAATTACGACATACATACGCATATATACGACAGTTGTATGTCTACTTACGAAAATATTTGATTAATTACGACTTTGCTCAAACTAAAAATCGCAAGATTCGTAAGTACACTACGATTTGTGGTGAAATCGACACCAATTCTTGGCTATGTAGCTTAAATCTTCGCCAGTAACCTACTTTTTCATTCTGAGATGGGCCATGTATATTGTGGCACTTTGTCGAACATTTAATGAGTGTACGCAAATGTACGTGAATATACGACTTAACACGACAATGTACAACACATTACGATCAGATGTTAAACCATGTACAACAATGTGGACAATGTACCACAAAATTTTCATCACTACGACCTAAATTAGAAATTCAACTCCATATGGGAAGATAATAATAATCAAAAGTCTTCTGATATAAAAAATTACACACATCCTGTTGTCCCTTCCATCTCCCTGTGAAGGAACTCTGGTTAAACTTGAAAATATTTCCTGGAATTTCTTATGGGGGAAAAAACGCCCAAATTAAGAAAAGAGATATTAGAAACATTACCAATGTGGGATGGACTAAAATTGACAAATTTAACCATATTTGACACATCCTTAAAGATTTCATGGGTTAAAAGATTAATTAACCAAGACTTAGGATGGGCGGAATTTCCGATGAAATATATAATTTCGGATATTATGAAAAAACTATTTTAGGCGAAATACATAACAAATTTTGGAAAGACACGGTAAAAAGTATTATTAAGTTTATTAACAGCGCAATAAAATATCAAAATACACAAAAATTACGTGATATGCCCTTGTGACACAATAGTAAATTAAATCTTGAGTATCGAAAAGATTGGGAACAGAAAGGTTATCATATTTTAAATGACCTGCTTACTGATGATGGGAAACTACTAACGAAGGAAGAAATGAAAGAGAAGAATTTGAAAATACACTTTCTAGACTATATTAAGATGGATAAATCAGTGAAAAAAGTATTTGAAGGGAACAATGAATATAAGAAAATTTCAGGCCCACATTTACCAAAAATACTTTCGGAAATAGGACTACTAAATAAAGGATGTAGTAGAATATATAATATACTTATGACTTACAATGGGAATGTAATCAAGGATGTTAAAGAAAAATGGGAGAGAACTCTAAATGAGGAAGTAGGATATACTATAATCGAACATGCATTCAAGGCGATCCCTAAGATAAATGAAAACACATACCAAAAATATTTACAATTCAAACTTTTACATCTGAGGACCGCCACAAATGAAAAATTATTTATGATGAATATAAATGACTCAGATCTATGCCCTTTATGTAATACGAATATTGAAACCATTAAGCACACTTTCCTTGAATGCAATTTCTTAATAATACTTTGGAATGATATTGAAAAATCGGTGAAGAGAAGTACAAAACAAACAATTAAATTGTCAAATATAGACAAAATATTTGGAAGACAAACTTCTGATAAATTGATTGACAAAATTATACTATATACAAAAAGAGTCATATTTAATAACCGGAAAAATGGAAAAATTCATAATATCAATGACGTAAAAAGGAAGCTATAGAGGAATATCAGGCAACACTAAATTCAAGTATGGAAAAATTTACAGAAGTTTGGAATCCAATTCATGAAGAATTGTGGAGAACCTATGGTGGTTCTATACAAAAATAGATCAGAAACCCTAACTGGTCCTTTCAGAATATATGGTAACAACATATGATGAGAATGACAAGAAACTGTATTGATGTAATGATTTATAATGAGAAAAAAAATAAAAAAAATAAAAAACAGCATTTATTGCGAAATTTAAAAAAAAACTTCGACCTAAATTATGCATGTAAAACTTTTTTGTTACATTGCGGCTTTACCTACGAAAAGCTGAGAATAACTGCGAACAACCGCGATTAGGTAAGAAAAGTAAAGACAAGCATCGAATTTGAAATTCACACCTTGTCTTACCCTAAAAATTGTAATTGGGAGAAGGCCTTTAGCAGTATTCACATTAGTATTATCATCAACATGGCCATGGGTGAGGCTGCCCCTATATATGACTATGTGGTCCAATGCATTGTGTATGGGACGTTTACTGTATCACACCTTAACACACGAGATATCTGTGGAAGTTGTCAGTGACTTCTGGAAAGACAGTGATTTCTCCATAACATCAACTACTGACTAGCCACGGACTACAATACACGTTGCAGAACAAGTGGCAATTATCAAGCTACCGTCATTGGTTCGCCGTCCGTAAATTATCATGACAAAGAAAATCATGATATAAAGGTGATGATAATGCATATGACAAAAAAGTGGATGATAAGGATGATGGCGATGGTTATTACCGTGATGATGTTCTGCATCGTTTTAAAATTCCTAGTTATGTAGGGTGAAATATAATTTGACTGCCATGGAACATGCTACATAGCACCGTGCTGAGCATTCAGGTTCATCTTCTAAAAGCGGAGACTGTATACGAACAGTTGACTTTGCTAGACATACAGTGTCGACATTTAATTCCTGCACTATATGCTTGGGCAGTCCAGGCATTATACACGACCAAGGCCTGATTGTAAGCCAGTTTCCTGGACATGGAGGACGAACCTTGATTCGCAAGCTACTCGGGCCTTTGATGTGCTTGCCTTATTATTTTGACATGTTACCCATGGGCATGTGTACAACCAGGCACAGACGGACGTCTGGTCGACTGGTACAGGAATTGCATGTCTGTATCGTATTTTAGGTTGAGAATTTCCTCCAAGCCTTACACATTAATATTTACATGAAGGGATAGAGTAGATGAGCTATTTGCATTCTATGACTCTAGGCGTCCAATATGCGGGTCAACAACTGCCATACTCCAACCCCTATCTGCCTGTGATTATAGCAGGTTGTTCCATTTTGTGCCATACATAAAGGATGAATTGCTTTGGCCAATCCTCTTTTGCAATAACTGATGTCACAGCACGATGAGACTGCCTGCAAGATTTAAGCTTGCAACAAAAGCAAAAACATGCCTAATCTCATAAAAAGGCTCCTTCTTACCAGTTATATAGGATTTGCCTTTTTATGGGTGGTGCTGTATGGGTTTCAGGCATCATTTTTTAATCCTGGGTGTGGATATTCTTTGGGTGTTATGGGGCGAACGATACTGTGGGGTGAGGGGCTTGCTAGGGCTGTCATTGACAGCCATTTTTTTCGATGCGATCATTGACATTTTATTTTTCGATTGCGATTACTAGTACATGTATTTCGATTCGATCTTAAGAACTGCACTAATAAAGTATTTTCATGTTCATGATCCACACTATTTCTGTGGCTAAGATCCTAAGGTTCTAACAATGCAAAGACAATGAAGGTTTTCTCAACACTTTATGATTGAATACTTGAGCTTCTGTTCAAAATTCTTATTAGTGTTGGCTAAAAATGGTGTAAAAGGCAGGAAAAATGTGTTTCAATTAATTGACATACAGTGGCGACATTTAATTCCTGCACTAAATGCGTGGGCAGCCGGGCATAATACACGACCGCACGCCCCATTGACAGCCAATTGTCTGGGCATGGATGCATGGATGAGCTCATAACTGAACGTACATTGATTTGCAAGCTACATGGGTCATTTATGCGTTTGACTCATCTTTCTGACATGTAAGCCATGGGTGTTTGTGCAACCAGGCACTGCCAGGCAACCGGTCGACTGGTGCAGGAATTAAATGTCTGTACTGTAACAATTGACATAATATTTTTTTCGATTAATTTGAAAAATTATTTCGATCGATCAATACTTGTCATATCAATGACGGTCCTAGGGCTTGCTATGTAGTAAAGCAGAGTTCACAGTTACTAGGCAAGGGGAAATACACAGAGCTTGACTCATTTCTCTTTGTCAGTGGTGTTTGTGGTTAACCTCTAGTAATTAGCCCCCACAATGATGGACAGCTATAGCGGTATTGTAAACATGTGTCAGACATTGGCCAATGATTGGTCATGAATAATTGCTCCACCGACGTTGTGGGGCCTGCCCTGATGACCGTGTGGTCTAAGGCGCCGCCACTGACTGCACGCTATCTATCACCACTGCAAGGGTTCATAGCCCGGCCTGGGCATGTGAAAAGGTTGCCAGTGACTTGGGGCTAGGCGGTGTTTTTCGCCGGGTACTCCGGTTTCGTCCACTATTTACAACTGGTTGGTCACGGATTAGCCACAATTGGCATAAATGTGACGAAAAACGAAATTACAAATTACAAATACCACCAACGTTGTCAGGATGCGAGGACAAGGAATACAGGTTATAGGAGGCCTCCAGGAACTGGCATGTCGCAAAACAAATTGCAATTGCTGAATTACTGAATTGGTGAGACTGATCTGCAAGGAAGGGATGCCTCCATGGCTAAGCTATATAATGCATTGCACATCGTCTGTCTTGTGTGTTACTATTGCGTGATGATTTAAGTAGCAGTATCCTTTAGGAATGTTATTTTTTATGCAACTGTAGGCTTTTGGTATATATGAGGATTGCTTCCTTAGGTAATAGCTATAAATCGGCCTCATGCTCTGCCTATCAAATCAAATCTCCCTATCCTATCCCAATGTCTAGAAAGCCTGTTTTTTATATAGGAGATGAGGCAAATCACATAAGCACCAGCTATGCATTATTTATTCACAGCAATAGGATGGAACTGTGGAAGGAGGATTCTACTTAATGTAGGATATGTGTTAACAATAATGGTGATGTATGGGACTCGTGTCAGTGACAATGCCTGTCACGTGACAATCGCAACTTCTTGGAGTCAAGTTCTACGGACACAGTATCAGACGAGGTCTATTCACATCTTCCTTAAATGACTTCTGGCATTCTTCTCTAATCACCGACCGATGATTTATGTTGGAAACTTAGTTGTTTTTATAATAATAGTAGTAATAATGATAAGAAAAAGAATAATAATAATAATAATAATAATAATAATAATAATAATAATAATAACAATAGTAATAATAATAATAATGATAATAATAATAATAATAATAAGTATTAATAGTAACATCAATGATAAGTAATAATAATAATAATAATAATGATAATAATATAACAATGATAATGATATTAATAATAATAATAACGATATTGATAATAACATTAATGCTAATAAAAGTGGTAAAAATTGTGATAATAATGACAATAATACTAACAATAATACTAATAAAAAAATAAATAATAATAGTAATAATAATAATAATAATAATAATAGTAATAATAACGAAAATAATAATAATTATTATAATTTATACATGTATCTGACAATGTCTGACTCCCAAGTGTGAGTTTGCAGGTTCTAGTCTCCGCTGGATCCCCATAAGCAGGTTGGCCTGGTCGCTATATAAATGTGTGATGTTGTGAGGTGCGGTCTATGGTACTTCGGAAACTGTAAGATCCCTTGGAACTATTTGAGAAGAGAAAGGAATTTCTTCACGGCTCCGAGTTTCTATCACGTCGCCACATGACCTAAGCTGTTAAAAGCGACGTAAAGAACATTCCTATCTTCCTCCATGAGACATCACCATGGAGCATCCTTATTGGGACATGCGTAGAATGAACAAATTCAGTCATGGGAACATCGGATTTTTGGAGAGATTGCCACATAAACTGATTATCTATTGCGGTCAGTTAATTACTTCTCAAGAGACAACACCTCTCTGGGTAGTTACAGGAAGCCACTCAGCATCTATGTATCTGTATGTTATCTTAGAAACAGTAAATTCTCGTAATTTCTTCTTCTCAGCATAGGCGATACAACTATGACGTATATGCTATTTAAGAATCAAAAGAGGATAGTCTTAACTGTCAGTAAGGGTTTTGTCTGAATGGGTGGCGGCTATGTATAGTAACTTTAGTGTAGAACGTTTCTGACACAACATAAGAGGGAGCTTTTTTTATCGCAATAAAATCTCCAATCTATAATTTTACCAAGAGATTGATCTATTCTCTCTCTCTCTCTCTCTCTCTCTCTCTCTCTCTCTCTCCTCTCCTCTCACTCTCTCTCTCTCCTCTCTCTCTCTCTCTTTCTTGGTTAGAATATATGTGAGTATTTGGTGTGTTGCTGTATACTATGGATACTTTTATTAAAGCATGTGATGAAATGCATGCATCCTGCATTTTAAAATTGTGCGTAACTGCAATACTGGCGTCTCAATACTAAGCTAGAGGATCACAACAAAAGTATAGACACTCTATCATTGCTTTCGTGATGACGACAAATTGCCTTCCTTCCCGGAGCACTGGCTCAATTGTCTTTATTTGTCTGTGGGTAGGCTGAGAATACATGATACTAAATTTGTACGCATTTCTAGGTGATTTGGTGGTAAGTGGTTCGATTCGTCTTGCCGGTTGGCCTTTGTACGGTGTGATCATGCTCAGTATATATATATATATATATATATATATATATATATATATATATATATATATATATATATATATATATATATATATATATATATATATATATATATATATATATATATATATATATATTATATATATATATGTATATATAATATATATGTATATATATATATATATATATATATATATATATATATATATATATATATATATATATATATATATATATATATATACTGCTAGGGTTAAGCTTTATTTATTGGAAAACTCTTTAGATGGCAGCTATAATGAGAATATGCTGCTGCTAAAATACAGTATTAATAAACATAAAATATATCCAAAAAATAAGTATTGGTTACAATTCACATACATCCATGCTACACAAATTGTTATATTTTCTGATTTGATAGCCAATATTTATGAAAGGATTGTTTGGATTGTAAATTGTAACTTTGGGGATGGAAACATTCTTATAGAAATTGAACAAGCCAAAAGAAGGAATTCAGGCTTAACCTTGCATATTAAAGCTTGCACATTATCCGTATCGATCCCTTGTATATAAAGTCCTTCCAATGCCATCTATGATATCATTCAATACTGAATTATTTACCCAGGTGGGGAACGCATTGTTGCAAATGACACATTCCGGAAATGAGTTAACACAGCATATGCTTTATCTAAAGGTTATTCAAGAAATGTGTTTGTTGCGTTTGTTACTACGTTTTTGTTTTTTTTTCTGTTATATATAATAAAATAAGCGAATATCATAATTTCTTAAATGGGCAGGTGAAGAGTAATCAACAAAGAATTGCAAAAAAACTTGCATTATTGCAGTGTGATTTTGTTTTAGGTAATACGGGATAGCATATGATGCAAAAAAGTCTCAAAATATCATATCGCTTCTGATAGAGGTGGTGAAATTACCAGGTTTTGGATTTGGAATTTTGTTTTTAGTCACATTTATGCCAATTGTGGCTCACTCGTGACTAGCCAGTTGTAAGTAGTGGAAGAAACCGGAGTACCCGGCGAAAACCACCGCCTAACCCCTAGTCACTGGCAACTTTCTCACATGTCCAGGCCGGGATTTGAACCCATGCAGAGGTGAGAGACCGCGTGCAGTCAGTGGCGCCCCCTTAGATCACACGGCCGTCAGAGCAGGCGCTGAAATTACCAGGTGTGTTAAAGAGGTCAGAACATCATCGTTATTAAAATTATCTTAATTATTTTAAGGTAACCATCATATTATATGATGCAAACGAATATCAAAAAATATCACCATATCCCATTTAATAGGGGTGGTGCAATAGCCAGGTGTCATGAATAGGTCAGAACAACATCGTGATTAGAACCATCTTAACTACCTCATATTTGCGATCAAGTACATTTCATGTGTGGCAGGGCCTGCTCTGACGGCCGAGTGGTCTAAGGCGCCGCCACTGACTGCACACTGTCTCTCACCACTGCCTGTGTTCGAATCAGGGCCTGGGCATGTGAGAACGTTGCCAGTGATTTGAGATTAGGCGGTGGTTTTCGCCGGGTACTCCGGTTTCCTCCACTACTTACAACTGGCTAGTTGCGAATTAGCTGCAATTGGCATAAATGTGACGAAAAACGAAATTCCAAATATGTGTGGCAACGTTGGTTTAAGTGGAAGTTTCGCACACAGGATATGAATAGCAACTTTACAAGACTTTGTATAGATAAACCCCAAGGCCCTTTGCCCTCCGTAGGCAAGATTTAATGACTGTAGAACAATGAACGTCCAAGTAGGCGAACTTTACACTTACGGGTTGCTGAACCAATCAACGCCGTGTCGGCGGGTGCCATTTTAGCATGTGCTTGTGTTTTGAGTTCAATGCCCTCTTACTGGTTATTGACTTTCCGAGTTCGTTGACTCTAGCAATGGGTTTTCCCTTTTGCAATTTATTGATACCGTTACCGTGAGGTAACTATGCGATTAATTACGGCTATAACACCATTACGAAATGCATCGGTGAGTTATTTGGCACCAAATAGTGCGCTAACGTTGAGAGTTCAAATAACACCATAGCCGAGGGGTAAATCGGCAAGACAAGCCCTATTTTTCTTATGATTTCTTCTGCCTTCGTATGTTTATAATTCACATAAAATATATTTCATGATATTTATTATTCATGCGTCGTTCTGTCTGTTGTTTAAATACTTTCCTTTTCGTGGCTATTATCACCTTGTGATATTGATTTCGGGCATACTTAATTGCACCCTCAATCAAAGACAGATTAAATGGTGGGTAGCGATGATTTACTGGGGGATGCAGAAATTCATCGACCTGCGCGAGCATTTAAAGCTTTGCTTTCTCGTCATATTATTGGGATTTTTTTTTATCCTGGCAATGTTTCTAAGGTGGTAAGTTAGTAAAGTTACGGATAAAGTTTGATATATGTGCAGACATATTCATGTTTGGATAAAAAAACGCCTAAACTTATTCAATAAGAACTGGCAATATTACGTATAGTATGCGTGTATTATATTGTATTTCAGGCAAAATTTTCAGGCTAACCTTCCCTAAAATATTAACCCCTAACATTTTTTAAAAATCAAAACCTTTGAAGCAAGCTAGACTGGTACTCATGTACATTTGATACTTACCCGTACAAAAAAGTTGCATGCATAAAAAAATGTGTGATGAAAATGCAAGAAACTTTTTGTACGGGTTAGAACCCTAGCTACACCTAATCTCGCCGCATCTAGTTTCAGTGTGACGTCACAACGAGACAAATACCAATAACGGCTCCCGTATCGTTCACATTACAAAGAAAGTTGGGCACCAACATGCACAGAATGCAAACCCTGGCCAACATCCGGGCCCTTAGTCAAAGCCAGGCTGTTAAGCAAGACCTGCTGGTTGCGTATCGGGTGGATCGACATTCGTGGTTAAGTGGCGTAATTAGGTAGCGCCTTCACATGAGTGGCTTACAGTCAAACATAACGCCAATAGTATTTCCCGTGCGATTGTTTCAACTCCTTTAAGGATTCCAATGCTTTAAGTAGCACTTTGGTAAAATATACCATTGGGACCGCACGACAAAGTTAGGGATGACAAAATCTCTCTTGTGAATAGCGCATTGTGGGTGTACTTCCCATGTCTCTCGCTCGTCAGCCGGCCCCCTGCTGCGAGCCTCGTTCTCGCACGCGTGGAGGTCCCCGTGGCATTGGGGCCATCTGCGAGAGAAAACTACCAGCTGCACCATCAGGTCAATGCTGTTAACTCTGCTTCTCAAAAATACTCGACATTTCAAGGCTGCCAAAAAAGATGAGAAGATGGATAAACTCAGAATAATAGATAATAGATTGATAGTCACAATAGATTGCCAGATTATAAGTATTTTCTTATTTTTGCGATAAAACACACAAACATACATAAATACATACATACATACATACATACATACATGCACACAGCAATTCTCTCTCTCTCTCTCTCTCTCTCTCTCTCTCTATATATATATATATATATATATATATATATATATATATATATATATATATATATATACTAGTATATATATATATATATATATATATATATATATATATATATATATATATATATATATATATATATATATACATAGATATCTTTTTAAGGGAAAAGGTTAGGAAATCATGCTTTATATAGTTGTGTAAGGCTTTGAAAGTTCTTTTAAATGGACCAGGTTCCAACTTCCCAAGTAAATGATTTTTGGGTAAAAAAATGAAAAAACATGCCTGTTACGGAATCACTCAAAATAAGCATCTGTTTTCTACCACTTTAATCAAATACCACTTTCATGCTGTTCTTGCCACTTTTTTCCAAAATAATTTTCTTAATCATGTGGTAGGTAAACTTGTTTTGCACAGATTCCACCACAAAGTTATGAGTTGAATGGGTTAAAGTGAACTTTATTCAAGAAACTTTGACAGATGGTCTTGTTACGGAATCACATTTACCATTTGTTACGGAATCACATTTTCTGTAAGAATCAATATCTTTCATTAAAAGAGTGCACTATGGTGAAATTTTCTGCTTTAATAGAAAGTTAAGTGGAGCACTTAATTATGAATTACATGGCAGCAGAGAGTGGGTTTTATATGTCTCTGATGGTAGGTAACAGATGACAATGTCTAATGTTAGAGGAACCACTTCCCCACAAGGGCAATTGTTAGACAATTAAAATATATAAGCTGTAATTGATTTAACATTGAAGCTTCTTATAAATAGATCATTAATCTGTAAAGGTTTTGAAAAACATGATGTTACCTTCTGCATTCTCAGAGGTAGATTTCACTCACTACCTGGTCAGTTTTATAACACTTCCTGTACATATCAAATTTGTTGGTATACTCCAGACAATGTGGATTCTGTTTTTCCTCCACTGTCCCCTCTCATTAACACCCCTTATTGTTTAGTCTGGGGAAGGAGGATATGATTTGGGGGAAAATTGCATCTACCCTGATTAATTGAATGGGTGGCTTCAGGATTAGGGATGTAGAGGTGAATGGAGACATTGCATTTGCAAACAGGATGGAGGTGTCAGTCAAGGTACACATCTGAAACACTGATTTAATGCAGGTGGTCAAATTTTCAAATATATGCATAAATAGAGACTTCGGGATCTGGGCTACATTGACCATATGCTAAACTTCAGTTTTCTTCTTCACTTGAAGGAGAATCTCTGTTTCTGTGAAAGTATCTAAAATCTCTGTCAAAGAGCTTTCCTATCCACCACAGATTTTACTTAAGTCTGGAACAAATAGGGTTCAAGAATGATATTACTATAAGATAAGACAGCCAAATGAGGGAGCAAGTTTTCCTGAATTTGAGGGAAAATATTGATTCAATATTTTAAAATTCTGTACGCAACAGTTTGAATAGGTTGATATGGCCCATTATAACCATGTACTTATTGAAATAAATGCCTTATAAAAAGTCACTGAATTTAAACTAGAGTGAAAACAATTCATTTATATGTTTGAAAATGTCTTTTTAAAGGGTTACTCACAAAATTATGTGGGTGTTTTAATGGGTGATTTTTGAGGGAGTGGGTGTCCAAATGAAGCTGAGATGCCCTGCTGGCCAGCTTAATTATACTCAACTTTAAAACTGTTTGAATATTTAAAAAAAAGGTAGTTTGGTGCTATGACACTTTTTGAACAATTGTACCTTTCTCAAAATCATAGGTGAGTTACTTGTATATAAAGAACCTAATCCGATTTCCATGTACAGCTTAGTCCTTGTCCCAAGCGTTTTGATGCCATATTGAAACTACTACTCAGTAATGGGCGTATACTTTTTCTTCAAAATGAAAGATGGTTTTACAAGGAAATATGGTGGTTTTAACATTTTGTGAAATGTTACTGTCAGAAATGCGTTGAACAAACAAACAAACACACTGCAGTAAAATGTTCATAACTTTTTCATAAATGGGAATACAGTAAATCTGACTAAAGATCCAGAAATTTCAGAATTCTAGCTTTCCGAATTTATAAGATACATATTGCTACTATAAAAAAATTTTTTTGTCTTAGATGCTAACTTCAACTTGATCGAGCCCATATATATATATATATATATATATATATATATATATATATATATATATATATATATATATATATATACTGTAGAACACAAAATTCACGCGTGTCCCAAGTATAGCGAATTTGGGAGTTTTGCGTCATAGCGTATCTTTATATTAGCGTCTCTGTACCGTAGCAGCCGCCACTGACAGCGCCATCTGTCGCAAAAAAGACGAACTAATTTAAGCAGCGAATGCTTGCTTATCGGCAGCAGTTTGATTGAGCATTCTCTCAAAAGAGGTTGACAGGTTGACAGAAGCCACACTACTGAGCTCTTGATCTAATGCTGCCAGAGTGAAGCAACCAGACGGACCTTCTAAATTTGGCTTTTGTTTGTGTGTAAACAGAGCCGTCGGAACAATAGCTGGGCACCTATCCTTCTGGTTTCTATGTGCAACACTCACTCAGTATTCTGGCTTCTGTCAACCTGGACTGTGACTGTTGAATACTGTTACGTTTAACATCATTTAAAGCTAGATTTTAAACACTTTTATCAAAATGAATTTCGGCCAGGAAAACACAAAAAAAGAATGGTTCAAGAAGGGCTATGTATGCTTCATGTTTGTACTAGTGGCGCTAGTGTTCCATCAGGGTTACGTATCTTCTATTAGATTTACTAGTGACGCTATCTAGCGGCCACCATTAAAACGAAAATTGACGTCAGCGCCACCAGTGGCTTAAAAAAAAGAGAAAAGTACAGCGTTTTTATATATAGCGAAGCGGCACCAGACGCTAAGTACGCTATATAAAAACACACGCGGAAATTTCGTGTTCTACAGTATATATATATATATATATATATATATATATATATATATATATATATATATATATATATATAGAGAGAGAGAGAGAGAGAGAGAGAGAGAGAGAGAGAGAGAGAGAGAGAGAGAGAGAGAGAGAGAGAGAGAGGTATAGATAGATAGATAAAGTTTCTAAGCCTGCTTTAAATTCCAAGGTAGGCATACACAGCATGACTGCTTCTTGGACCCAAGCTAGCCGATCCGTGGGAGAGCAATCGCGTGCAGAGAAAGAGACAAGTGACGCGATTAGCGTCAAGGCTGTAGTATGATACTTTCTCTTTTCGTTGGACGCTGCAGTGTATCAAGGATAGAGGGTATTACCAGACTCTATTTGTCATAGCTATTGCATTGGCCTGCCTCCGGAACCCACCATAAATAGTCCTGTGCACCTGAAGCTTATTAGGTTAGTCGCGAAAGATGATAGTTGGGTGCGAGGAAAATGATTGGGAACTAATGAAGGCAACAACTCAGCCTGACCGCCCAGGTGAGGCAGCTACAGGACAGACCTTCAATTCCTGTACCAGTCGACCGGGCGTCTGCTATTGCCTGGTTGTACACTTTTAACACCCATAGATGATAGTTGGGAGCGGGGAAAAGGATTGAGAACTAATGAAGGCAACAACTCTGAGCCTCCGCCCAGGTGAGGCAGCTACAGAACAGACTTTCAATTCCTGTACCAGTCGACCGGGCGTCTGCTAGTGCCTGGTTGTACAAACACCCATAGACAACATCTCAAAAGAAATAAGCCAAGGACACCAATGACCCACGCATCTTGCAAATCAAAGCTACGTTCAGTTGTGAGGTCAGGGACCTGTGATCGCATCCATGCCCAGGAAACTGGGTGGCAATCAGGTATGCGGTCGTGTATCATGCCCGGGCTGCCCGTGCATTAAGTGCAGGGATTAAATGCCGGCATTGTAGACCACAAATACTGTTTACCGTGTTAATATTACGCATATAAAATAATGCGCCCAGCAGATAACTGCCTTTGATGCGCAGTTTAATCATTGTGCATTGATAACCTCAGGATCAAGTTGTGTGAGGGAGCCAAGGGTATGCAACCTAACCGGCTTTTGGGTAGGGTGGTGTTGCTATATTCAAGCCTGCCAGCCCCTTAAGGATGCCAGATGCTGCCGGTAGTATAGACAAGTGCAATCATTATTTCGTCACCAGCCACGAACAGTGTTATCTTGGTTAATGAGTAACCCTGATTAGTGGTTACCGGCATGTTTGATCACACTCGGGTGTGCGAGTTGTCTTCATCGTAATTGAACTCAGTACCAGCAGAGCCCGCGAAGGGTCTTCATGTTGAATGACAAGCTATTATATCAGTGTGTTGAACGATTAAAGAATAGGGATCCAATATCCAAATAATAGTGCGCAGTTAAATAAATGCGGACTGCATGGGTGCGCAAAGTACGCATTAATTAAACTGCCGCAATATTAACACGGTATACAGTATAGGAATAGTGCAAGAATAGATCACGCTCAACAGAATGGGTTGTTCCACCCAATAAGCTTTCTGGCAGCCTACTGAAATTTTCATGCATGAAAATATCGTGGCATAAAGATATCTTGCATGAATATTTCATTTACCCTTTTTTCATGCATGGAAATTCATGAAGATGAAATTCATGGAATTTTTCGTATATCCATGCATGATAACGAATGTTTTGGCCTCTGGGATTATTTTTGCGCCCAAGGAATTCTCGTTGGAAATTTGGCTGTACACTATTTCACGCATGGTATTCTCATCCCTGAAAATGTTAGTGTAGAATATTTATTTTCATGCATAGAATTTTCAAGTTCCATGCATGATGATAACGTTTTCATGGCGCAAAGATATCAAAGGCATCACTATCTCTTTATCAACCACGGCACGGATCCGGGCCACTTTCATTCACAGCTTTACCACTCTTCGGTCTGAGATAAAGAGATTTATAGGATAAGGAATTATTTTGAAAACATCACATTGGCAAATGTGTAGTATAATTGGTCCGTCTTATTAAAACTCATGGAAACGCAGATGTGCGCAATATCCATCTCATATAAATCCCAATTGACGGAAGAAAGGCATTTTCTGTATTACTCTACATGAATAAGATTTGATCGGTTAAAATACTTGACGAAAGCAGTATATTTTGTTATCCTAGAATGTACAGATGTACAGTGTCGACAGCTAATTCCTGCACTAAATGCGTGGGCAGCCGGGCATAATACACGAACACGCCCGATTGCCACCCAGTCTCCTGGGCATGAAAGCATGAATGACCTCACAACTGAACGCAGTTTTCATTCGCAGGTTACGTCGGCCATTGAAGAGCTGGGCTTATTTTGTTGAAATGTTATCCCAAAGTGTTTGGACAACCAGTTATTCTTTGCATTAATAAGCAACAGGCAGCGATCACATGCTTGTGTTTTACGGTAGTAAGATTCACATATCCTGTTATTCTTTGCATTAATAAGCAACGGGCAGCGATCACATGTTTGTGTTTTGAGGTAATAATATTCACATATCCTATTATTCTTTGCATTAATAAGCAACGGGCAACGATCACATGTTTGTGTTTTACGGTAATAAGATTCACATATCCTATTATTCTTTGCATTAATAAGCAACGGGCAGCGATCACATGTTTGTGTTTTGCGGTAATAAGATTCACATATCCTATTATTCTTTGCATTAATAAGCAACGGGCAGCGATCACATGCTTGTGTTTTACGGTAGTTAGGTTCACATATCCTGTTATTCTTTGCATTAATAAGCAACGGGCAGCGATCACATGTTTGTGTTTTACGGTAGTTAGGTTCACATATCCTATTATTCTTTGCATTAATAAGCAACGGGCAGTGATCACATGTTTGTGTTTTACGGTAGTTAGATTCACATATCCTATTATTCTTTGCATTAATAAGCAACGGGCAGCGATCACATGTTTGTGTTTTACGGTAGTTAGGTTCACATATCCTATTATTCTTTGCATTAATAAGCAACGGGCAACGATCACATGTTTGTGTTTTACGGTAGTTAGATTCACATATCCTATTATTCTTTGCATTAATAAGCAACGGGCAGCGATCACATGTTTTTGTTTTACGGTAGTAAGATTCACATATCCCATTATTCTTTGCATTAATAAGCAACGGGCAGCGATCACATGTTTGTGTTTTACGTTAGTAAGATTCATATATCCTATTATTCTTTGTACTAATAAGCAACGGGCAGCAATCACATGTTTGTGTTTTACGTTAGTAAGATTCATATATCCTATTATTCTTTGTACTAATAAGCAACGGACAATGATCGCATGTTTGTGTTTTATGGTGGTAAGATTCACAAACCCCATTACTCTTCGCATTAATAAGCAACGGGCAGCGATCATATTAGTGTTTTACGGTGGTAAGATTCACATATCCTATTACTCTTCGCATTAATAAGCAATGGGTAACGATCACATGTTTGTGTTTTACGATAGTATAATTTGCATATCCATTTCCTGCCAGTAGTACTTTTTCTGGTAAAAGAAATCAATATCGACAATTATTCTGCCAGTTTTGTTTTACATAATCGCAAATATGAAAAAAATTATTTACCGGTAACTCTTCTTATGCTGAGGCTACTTTCTTCCAAAGTCTTTTTGAAAACCATTTACCCCTGTCATGTTGGTATTCGTTGGATATCCCCCTATGAGTATTCTCAGATGAGTACCAATGTACCAAGGTTTCAGTTATTTTAGTGTGTTTTTTTTCATCATTCTGTTTTGGTCAAGTAAGCCGCTAGCAGCATTTGGGTTAAAGCATGTATATGTGAGATGTGCAAGTGTATGGCCTTATTATAGTCACACATGAGCAGTCTTAAATGCGTACATTTTAGCTTAAAAGACTACCTGCTAGGAGTAGAGTATTTACTATACTTGTGCGACAATACATTACATAGTAATACAACCCCCTGGTTATGAGTTCCGATGTGTATGAGGAAGTCGTACATATGCGCGAAGCAGTTCATGACAAATGTATGCGAGGACCTAAACAAGTATTCCATTTGTTACATACCTGAACGTCTCCTAAACTTTTGATAAGGTTAGAACCAACAGCCTATTTTATGAGTTATATGAAATGGGAATTCAAGAAAGACCTGGCAGATTCTATACCGTGGTTACATTGCCTTCTGATTAGCCTGCATGTACTATACCTCTCAGGCCATATTTAGAAGTCATCCCTTGTGCATAGATGGCACTGCGGTATGCTAGGAGAGTATTTGGAAACGTGTTACTGCCATTACAACCCCCAAGTGTGTGAACTTAATGGCCAACAGTAGGCAACACGCCTTTTTATCATACCTCACGTGGAGATCGTAAGCCGTGATTGGCTTACTGAGGTTTGCCATTCCATGCTGCTGTGCTCCCGAAGCAATGCTGTGCTCACAAGGCAATGTCCCATCTCCTTCACGAGTCAATGTCCCACCTCTCGAAGCAATGTCCCACCTCTCAAGTCAATGTCACACCTCCCTAACTGGTGACACCTAGAAGGGAAGGTGTGAGTCATCAGTCACCTGTGACCTTGACCCCGTCCAAAACAGCGGACGGTCTTTTCCACCCCGTCAGCGATCGATCGGCAGTCAATTGATAGGATCAGCGAGATCTTAAATATTTAAGCTGTGTTTGTTCGGTTACACCCACTAGAATGTCAATTTTGTATATTGCAGTATAGGTGCAGGCATACATGTATATGTAATAAGGTAAAACACGATAACGCTTAGTAGCTAGGCTACGTTATACTGTAAGGTGCGAATACATGTTGAAGATGGCACCAAATGAGGCTTTGGGTCCATAAGGGAGGATTACTCTCATTGATCAAATACATGGCCTTAATTATCTCATTAGTAACTAGTCTAGAAGAGACGGGCTTATGTTGTTAAGTTCCTAGCTCATCACCCAGCTATGCAGATGATATCACAGTCACAGATGACATCACTACTGCCAGCGCCAACAAAACAAAGGGAACAGTGGTTTAATCATACAATTCAAGTAAAACATGGCGTTTAAAATTTAAAGCCAAAAAATTCAGCTATATTAGTGAGTGGTGATGACAAAGTAATAAAGAACCGATTTATATATATATATATATATATATATATATATATATATATATATATATATATATATATATATATATATATATATATATATATATATATATATATATATATATATATATATATATATATATATTTATATATATATATATATATATATATATGTTTTTATATATATATATATATATGTATATATATATATATATATATATATATATATATATATATATATATATATATATATATATATATATATACATATATATATATATATATATATATATATATATACATATATATATATATACATATATATATATATACATATATATATATATACATATATATATATATATATATATATATATATATATATATATATATATATATATATATATATATATATATATAATCTCTCTTTTCAAAATGATAAAATATTACAAGAAAAAATTAGTTCACTTATTGTTGTTGATAAAACGCTGTCTTTAACTTTGACTATGTCGAAATCGTGTATATTTGACACGACTACTTATCCCTGTATCTATTCTCCTAGAGAGATGGGGCTCAATTGTGAAACATTGGTATATCCATTGTGTGTATCCTATGTAAAGTGTTGTTAGTTATAGATACATCAGAAACAGTGCAAACAACGTCTTGAAGCAACTTTTCAGTAACATAGAAAAGCCTTTTCCTTTCTGTCGTACAAGGATACATTTCAAATGTTAGGATTCTAATATGATGTTTTGATTGAACTTTTTATTTTCTTTCAATTTTCATCTTCTATCTAACGGCACACTTGAGTTAAATCACAAACACGCTTATACTCTCTACCATTATTCGATACTTTCTCAAGTAAGTAATTGTTAGGCAAAGTAGTTGCTCAGCGCTGTTGCATAAGTTTAATTGCTATAATAGAAGGTATACTTGTCTCCCATTTGTTTAAGCATGACTGTTGCCATCGTAAACTAAGCTTGATCGTAGAGTAGATATGATATTGTTAATATGTTTACATTGATGGTAATGCCACTGTTGTCACGCTCTCTAGTTTGCCTAGAAACAGCGTAGAGTAAGTATGAAACTGATATCTGTACATACATGGTAAAGTTAACGATGTCACGCTTTCTAGCTAATACCTAGAACAAAGGTAGAGTAATTATAAAACTGCTATATACATGGTAAAGTCAATGATGCCACGCTTTCTACAGTGCCGACATTAAATTCCTGCACTAAATGCGAAGGCAGCCTTGGCGTAATGCACAACCGCACGCCTGATTGCCACCTAGTTTCCTGGCATGTATCCATGGATGACCTCACAACTGAACGTAGCTTTGATTCGCATGCTACATCGGTCATTGATGTGCTTGGCTTATTTTTTGACATGTAATCTATCGGTGTTTGTAAAACCATGCACTGGCAGACGTCCGGTCGACTGGTACAGGAATTGGATGTCTGTACTGTAGCTTACCTAGAAAACAAAGTTTGTTCCCTCTTCCTAGTAACTCAATAAGGAAGCAAGTTCCCCTAGAGATATCTGTTTCACCATTCCGTTTGAGTTTGTTGAGCATAGTGACCCCGGGTCATCCTGATAAGTGAGGCAGTAAATCTCTGCTATAAAGGCCATTCAGACGGCACCGCTCACGAATATATAGCCTCCAGAGAGCGGATACTGTTTTAAATCATTCAGCATACAGACTCATGCTAAATGCTCTTACCAGATTCCGCGAAGATTGCACCAGTATATGTCTGATGCCATCTGAACGTAGTAATGTAATGTAATGCACTTTATCGACTGTACTCTGAGAATACAAAATAGCACTCTACAAAATATTTGCGAACACAAAATACAAATAAAAATAAAGCAGTGTGAAGTATACAAATTGGTTGAATTATACACATTTTAACGGAATGAAGTGATGTTAGGAAACATAAATAAACAGAAAAAACCTTCTTGATAGGAGAAATGCTCAACTTGAGCGGAACAGAACTACTTAGATACAAATGAAAGTTTGTTACATACAATACCACACTGGATATAGTTTTTAAGAAAATATCGCAACAAAGCGTAACTTGTGTAAACACCTAGGCGCAAGTTCGTAATTTAACTACTCGGTTATATCGCATTCGTTTATAACTTAACCTGCAACAGCAGGGGTTCTCACAGTGATCATTTGCGGCCAAACCTACCTCTCTTGACTAACACTTAGGCCCTTAACCCTAGAAGTTAGTTTAACGGTGCAATTAAAAGGTAAAAGTACTCGGTGTGTAGTCTTGTATCCACCGAAATGTTCACACGACCTTCCTTCCCTAGCAGGCCTGTACACACGGAAACCATTTCAATCCCCCGAGGGATATTCCAGAGCAGCTGGCAGCATATAGCGCACAAGCTCTAAGCACTGCCTTCTTATTGCTAGGTACCCATTTTGCAGCTTGGTAGACTAAGGCAATATGGAATAAACTGTCTTGCCCGAGTACAGACAAAGTGCGTCCGACACCTAACCAATTGAGCCACTTTGTCCCCATTGAGCTACTTTGCTACTATATTGAGCAGTATTCCTCATGTTAATCAATACGTCATGAATAATGATTATTAAACCTTTTTGAAAGGCTGGACTAACGTTTTTAACAGCCATGGACTAAAAAAGGCCGAACAGCTGTCCATTATTAGACACGGCCTTCAAAGCACATTAGTCTATTGGATGCAAGGACGGCTTTAGTGTGTATAAGATGCACCCTATATTACCATACATATAAATTGACTTACTCAGCCCTGAATTATAGAAGTCCTTGTAAATCATGTGATTAAAAAGGAATTATTTACATGACTGTACTGATAGGGTACAAAATCATAGCTGATACAAATAATAATAATGAAATACAAACAAACAGAAAGCCAAACGGCTAAACGTAATAAGAACAGAACACAAAATAAATTAATAACTTAAAGTTGGAACTAAATAATTAAAGCAAATACGGGTGACTATACGATACGAGGTGAACGGAAGACGGACCGCTAAACGAATAACTGTAGTCAATTTGGTTGTTCGCTTAGATCACATCTCACCAATGAGAGTGTGCTTATTGCTCAAAAAACTGATTGTAAAACATTTGCACAATCTTCATCTGAAATCCTGAATGTATGTACAACAAAAAGAGGGTAATTTTGGGCCTGTAAATTCTGCCTCAGTTGTTAATTGCAAGTATTTTTTTCAAGGTGGAATTTGTTGAAAAAATGCAAAATAATACTAGTGAGGTCAGTGACACAGTGACGCAATTACACCTCCATCAAGAATGATATGTACAGATATAGGGTTGGTGATATTGGTTTAGTTCGGTCATCAGTAACAGAAGTAAATGGATCCTACACAAAATAACTGGCCTTTCCCCGGAAAGGATTATTTGTCATTCACACTGAAATTTGTTTTGGCATTCGAATCAAGATGCAATGTAAAACGAGATGGAACTGCCAATCATATTCAGGGCACATTTGCTCCGATGATATCTCATACGGTGTATGACTAGATAGCGGCCTCATCCTGCTGGTGCCTCCAGTTCGTATAGGGGTTGTCCCGGAGTCAGAGCCGTCTAGCAGCCTGCACTTTGATGATATGTCATACAGTGTATGTCCAGATTGCAGCCTTATCATTCTGGCGCCCCCAGTTATTATAGTGGTTGTCCCCGAGGCAGAGCCATCTAGCAGACTGCGTTTTGTTTTGATGATATCTCATACGGTGTATGTTCAGATTGCAGCCTTATCTTGCTGGTGCTCCCAGTTCGTGTAGGGGCTGACCCCGAGGCAGAGCCGTCTAGCAGACTGCGCTTTGATGATATCTCATACGGTTAATGTCTAGATTGCAGCCTTATCCTTCTGATGCCCCCAGTTTGTGTAGGGGTTGTCCCCAAGGCAGAGCCATCTAGCAGACTGCAATCTGATGATATCTCATACGGTGAATGTCCAGATTGCAGCCTCATCCTGCTGGTGCCACCAGCTCGTGTAGGGGTTGTCCCCAAGTCAGAGCCGTCTAGCAGACGGCGCTTTGATGATATCTCATACGGTGTATGCCAAGATTGCGGCCTCATCCTGCTGATGCCTAAAGTTTGTGTAGGGGATGTCCCCGAGGCAGCGCCGTCTAGCAGACTGCGCTCTGATCATATCTCATACGATGTTTTTCCAATTTGCAGCTTCCAGTTCTTGCAGACGCTGTCCCATATGCCATTTCACACATTGGGCTTTGACTACTCACAGAGTCTCATCATAAAAGACAGTTGGGTTTCTAGTATGGGCGTAACACATGGAGATGCCTTCTAGGATGTCCAACGGTTTCACACATGCCATTGCTAGCCAATTTAGCATGGAAACTTGTAAAGTTTGACGATGAAGATACCATTTTAATTCTTTCTGTCCCTGCAATAATACACTATGAGTGCGTCCAGGGGCTTAAACGTTACCTGAATAAAACACAAAATTGAACTGTAAAGAGGTACTATTCCTTCAGGTCTGCTATTACATTTACATTAATACACAGCAAAATACGACTAAAAATCTATATCTCTGTGACCATGCAATTGGACGATTTATTGCATATCATAAATGCTGTAGAATAGGAAATTATAGCGATGTGCATACGTAAGCGAAGTGCACAGGTTAGGAATTTAGCGAGATTTTGATTTAGGCTGAATACCTTTTGCGATGACCCATTACGCATGGATTTTAAATTTTACCGTACCGCCCTTGAGATGCAAATTGCCTCCAATTTTACCATGTGATATTGAGCACCACTCACTGATATGGTTGTCACAAAACATATGGAACTTGACATATTCGAAACATAGAACATCTCCTTACAGTGTCTAACGGTTATTTTACTCTCATGAACCACTATCGTTGTGGATAGCGTATTGCCTCTCTCCTCCCCTCTGAAGAGAACCATATATAACTCACATGATGTCTTATATGAGACGTACTAAATAATACATACCAAAAAGATTAGTATGTGTGCAATGAAATGAATGAAATTATCGTTTATAGTTACGGTGTGTCCATATATATATGTATATATATATATATATATATATATATATATATATATATATATATATATATATATATATATATATATATATATATATATATATATATATATATATATATATATATATATATATATATATATATATATATATATATATATATATATATATATATATATATATATATATATATATATATATATATATATATATATATATATATATATATATATATATATATATACTGTAAAGTTCGAAATATTGGCGTGCTTAAATTTAGCGAATTGATCAATTTATCCATATTAGCGAATCGTAATATTAGCGTGTGAACCATCTCGAAAAGCGCCATCTGCCGACAGATATTCAAACTAGACCTAGTTTGATAAACGAAATGTCATAGATATCGTAGTTTGCGCAATTACAAACAACTGAATGGCGAATAATGCACGGAAGCTTCATATTTGGTATAATTTTTTTAATCGTACAATGAAACAGAACGGAACTTAAAAAACATGCAGAGTGATTATGTGATTAGTAGCAAAGATTTTAGTCGTGTAGCAATCCACCGGAAGACGGTATCGCCGCCATGGCAGATTGCTGGTGCACATGGCCTCCAAACACAGAGGCCTGTGCAAAATGAAAAGTCGTTGAAAAATGGAAAACGGATCGTAAACGGATCGTAATATTAGCGAATCTGACCCACTCGCTAATGTCGCCAATAATAGTTCCACGCCAATATTTCGAACTTTACAGTATATATATATATATATATATATATATATATATATATATATATATATATATATATATATATATATATATATATATATATATATATTTATATATGTATATATATATATATATATATATATATATATATATATATATATATATAGAGAGAGAGAGAGAGAGAGAGAGAGTAATCCCCACTGTCAAAGTGGAATACGGCCAGATGTCTGCAAAAGCGAGCTGCTACTACTACTACTACTACTACTACTACTACTACTACTACTACTACTACTACTACTACTACTACTACTACTACTACTACTACGTGTTGCATGAATGTTTAAGTCTTAATTGTATGGCTGTATCTTTCCCTATGTACAGTATGGTCTTGGCAATTGTACATGAAGCCGTCGGGCGCGAATCACCAGCAGTTGGCCCGGCGCGTGTGAAAGCTCAACCGAGCCGACGGCGGCAGCGCATTAGATTCAATAAGGCCCGCTGCGACTCGCACACCTTGATTATAGACAATCAGGGACGGGGAAAGGGAGACTTTTCCTGGATCCCGCTTGATCCCAAGCCAAGCCCTGACATATCCATCTCCCAACATGGGATTAGGTGCAAGAAAGGGCGTGTTTGTAGCACTTGCCGCGCACGGGCGGGCTTCCTAAGCAAATCTTTCTATTAGTCCATATCCTAGCGGAAATGGACATTCCGACCTTTCACCTAGCAAGGCTTGATCCGGAATTCATTCCGTACGACCCTTGGAAGTATGTAGATGATCGATTAGTACAGTAGGAAACATATCTCATCCGTTGATTTAGCGCGGACACAATCTGTCTGTGGCACTCGAGCTGGTGTAGCTTTATACAGGGAAAGATCGTTAACGAGGGGTAGCTGCGGCGTCGCTACACTTGATGGATAAGCTATTCTATCACAGCCCACATATATATATATATATATATATATATATATATATATATATATATATATATATATATATATATATATATATATATATATATATATAAATATATATATATATATATATATATATATATATATATATATATATATATATATATATATATATATATATATATATATATATATATATATATATATATATATATATATATATATATATAACATGTAATGTAATGTTTATTGACCATATATGTTGATATGAAAATGCATAGATTAATGTGGAAAGAGTAGTTATATTTACAAAATAGAGAATAAGGCAAACATGAATAATCTATAACTAATTGCATCATTGACGCATATACCAGAAGTGGAGCGGCTTTAGCAATCAGCTTTAAGTTGTATACTGCTAATGGCATACGACACAATATTAATATTACACACATATATCAAAGATACTCCTCAACCACAGACTAACTCAGATGGCATGATTCTGAGCTTTTTGGGCCTATCCAATCTCTTCTCTACCGACAAATGTTTCTTCGTACATATTGTTGATGGCCACTCCAGCTGTCTCCCAGAAATCTAACATCTGATCAATCTATTTGTCCACCCAACAACTAAAATAAGACTTTGGACGAATTTGAAGATAGCTTTTCCTTTATGACTGGTCCTAGTTTTATTAGACCATTAAGCATGTGTGCTGACTGGTTTTCAAAAACTGGACACTGCATAATGATTTGTTCTACATTCTCAACGCAGTAGTTAACATAACATGATTATGATACTTTCTGCGGCTGTGAACAAAGCATTTAACGCAGAAGAAAGACTGTGATTGACATGTTTATATAACTATCACATCAAGCAATACATAAATAAACAGTTCTCGTCAATAAAAAATATTTTTTGAGTATTTTTTTTCCTTTTCTAGATGCCAAGTGGCCTACCTGTCCGAGTGTGATATATTTTCAGATAATAACCTGCTCTGTGAAGTGGCTGTTACATCCCCCCCCCCTCTGATGTAAACATGTAAACAAACTGATTATAGAGAAAATCTGTGTTATTTCATATGCTTTTGACTTCCTATAAATGAAATGAGGAAAATGAAATGGCAAATATGTCAGTGAAAAACTCGTGTTATTTAGTCACCCTTCTACACAGTTGACTGTTGCAGTCCACCCCATCTGAACTTGACAGTAGCATTCTAATATGTAAGTTGGCTATGATTTGTTCAATTTTTAAATTGTTTTTCTTTCTTTTTTTTGGCAAATGGTATAATGGGAATTCATCACGGGTGGTAGGTAATTGAGGTCATGCAGAGCCCATCCCAGTCAGCAGCCAAAACCCTGCCTTACAGCTCAGTGTCGTTGCGTACAGGGCCGGGCACTGTATGGCCACAATCGCTACCCATGATCAACTCCTACACTAGACTGAGGGGACTTACATCGTCTCATGGAGATATAAGAGCTGAAGCTGTTTATACTTATTCATCGGGAAGTAAGGTGATATTTTGAAAAACATTGCTCATTGAAAAAAGAGTTGTCACAAATTATGCCTATATCTCAAAAGAGCTGATAAGTAGCTCAGATAAGGCTGTCATCTCATATTTTATGCTAAGGCACTTACAGCCTGGTCTTATTATATGATGATATTCCCTTCTTGCAGTACATACATTTACTTCCTGCACCAGTCAACTGAACGTCTGTCAGTGCCTGGTTGTTCAGACACACATTGATAATATGTCAAAAAAAAATACGCCAAACACATCACTGATCCGAATCAAAGCTGCGTTCAGTTGTCAGGTCATCCATTGCGTAAATGCCCTGGCTGGCAGTCGGGCGTGCGGTCGTGTACTATGCCCGGGCTGCCCACGCATTTAGTGCAGGAATTAATTGCCTGCACTGTACCATCTCCTTTGGTCTGCATTGAGGAATATGCATTTCCAAACAACAAAGCGCACTTCGTCAGTATGTGGTAGAAATAACATTTATCAAAATATAGGGTTGACAAAATCTTCAAGTTTCTCAATAAATATTATGAGTATACATATGAGAATATTATAAACTTTCTTCAAAAGTATTCTATAGTTCTCTCATTAATGAAAAAGATGGTCAAACAAATTTGACCAAGTGTATTGTGTATGTGACCAACATTGCCATTTGATATGGTCGGCTAATATTAATAATAATTTTATGATGGAAATCATAGTCAATAAATATACATACATACATTGTTGCTTGCTTTAGAATGCCTGTATTAGCGATTTATCTGCTTACTTGCAAGTTAGCTTGAAAAGTGTAATATATATTCTTTATTGACTGTAAACTGGTTACAAAAGTCAATGCTCTTCGGCATAATGATCTTTTAGTTTATTAGAAGTAGGTATATTCTTGTACAGGAACCTATAACATTGATGAAGGAGACCCATTATTTGTTGGTTAGTGTTGCGGAAGCATTTAAATGTTTTAGTCTCTTATCCTACCTCTTACCTGAAAGTCGTTAATCAAGCTCGCGAGATTCATTTGTTTAGGCTTTTTAACTCCTGTGATACTGGTGGCTTATTTGGCTAATGCAAAACGATATAAAAAAAACTTTAAAATGACTGAAATCGTGCACATGGGTACTCATCTGAGAGGAATCAGCAAGAGCTATCCAATGGATACCAACATGACAGGGTGGGTTTTATTAATGCTTTACAAAAATCTTTGCATCCTTGTGCTTTGGACAACAGTAGCCTCAGCACTTGAAGGGATAAGTGAGTCATCATTTAAGGGATGCACGACCATACATTGTCTCCAATCATTATTGTGCTATGAATTGCCGCGATGTTGTGATGTGCAAAAAACTGAAAATAAAAATCGCTTTACACATGTGTGTAATTTCAAAATTAAAAAGAAATGAATTGCCGCCATGGATTACTCAACTCGTCCAGTACTATGCATTTACTTTCTGATTTCGATCATAAATTCAGGAAAATATAAACACGTCTTACTTCTTTGTTGTGAGAGGTTTACCCTTAAGTAAAGGGTTGACCCTGTATTTGGTGCCGTCTTACGAATCTTCGATCTGCAAAGGCCCAATGTTCCCTATCCGGTCGGTTGGGTGAGATAGGAGGTTGAAGGTAACTTGAGAAAGGTTAATTTCCATTTATAATTGTGTGTTCATTAAACGTGTTCTATAATTTCCGGAGCAATAATAATAACCAGTTACTGTTTCTCATGGCAATACTATAGCGAAAATGAGATAAACTCATAATCTTATGACGTACTTATTTTCAGATTTACATTATGATATTATTTTTCATAAGCCATCAGGCTGGCACGAACCTTGGTCCAGTTTGTCAGCCTTCGGGCCTATGATAAATATCATATCGCCCTCAGCAACAGTCAACACGGCTTTAATAGTAGTCAGGCCACTAATATTAGCAGTCGGTACTCGGAAGCCTGATTGCCAGCAGTGTGCGCTCTTAAACACCATGTGCGTCATGCGCATAACGGAAAACATCCCCCACTCCACGTCGTGAAATCGACAACTCAAGGAAATCGACACGCGCTAAGTGCGCATAATCAGCGCATTCCAGCGCCTCCTTCCTGTCCTGTCAATGTGTGCAGAGATAGCCGCTTAATGCTGCTCATTCGGCAAATGGGCCCTCGGGGGCTCTAACCTGTGATCTGGGCAAGTCTCCTGACTCAGTAATACGCCGTAATCGTCCTCTCCGTCGGTGAGAATCAACCTCAAGTGCAAACGGCGCATGATCAAACAGAACTCGTTCGGAGAAGTTCCATTTCATTCCTCAATTGATCGAATTAGTTCCCTTTTTAATTTTATCACTCTCGTTATCCGTTACATACTGTTTGTGAGGAATGTAAAACCAGGCAAGTGAGGTTGCAAATGGGCGTAAGTGTTTTATCTATACACTTAACGGCGAATGGACCTCTTATAGATCCTAGATGCTCATGCATTTAATCCTTAAACATCTCTAATGGTCCATACTTAACATGATCGTGCTTTCGGGTGCAAAGCGTTCAACAATTGATATTTCAAATGACAAAATGGATTTAATGCGATGGTGGTTGTTTGGTGCATGTATTTTACCAGATTTGCTTGGATGTTTGCTTCTATACCATGGTAACTTAGACGTGCTAGTAATTGTTTTCTTATGAAATGCAAATACTATACAAATATGGCACTTGGGTGAGTGCAATATCATTTTTTATTGCACTCTGAAAAATGATATTGCACGAGGCGCTTGCGCCGAGTGCAATATCATTTTTCAGAGTGCAATAAAAATTGATATAGCACGAAACCAAAGTGCCATATTTGTTTTATCATATGCCTACTGCTCATTCAAATATGATAATTTACTAATTTAAAGAATTATGAAAATGTCAATATTATTAATAAGTAATTCCATTTCCAGGTTTTACCACAAACCATTGGGTTATTATAAATTTCTAAGCTGTAATATATTTTTGTGTTAATTCAGTAATATCGCAATTAAAATACTATAAATACCCACAGAAGTCACATGCATTAAGTTTTAGAAATGTATTCATTTATTTATTATATCTAAAAATGTGTATTACTAATTCCCTTCCTAATCATGATTTTACAAGAAGCCCAAACTCTTCTGAGTTCCTTAATTGTCTCAATTCACTGCTGTTGGCTTCCTTTTCAAGGGTTGAAGTTGAGAATTGAGCACACAAACCTGACATCACTGAGCCAGAGTGTTGTAAAGTGATATTGCACCCAATATCACTTTTGTAAGGTGGTCATGTGACCATGATCTGACCAATCCCAGCAGAGAATGAGCAGTAACCATATAATACTAGTATATATTTATAGTTTATTAAATGTAGGGTTACTACAAAAATATACATGTCAACTTTTACTACATAGAATAGCACAGTACAAATTATTACAGCCAAACAAAATAAAAACAAAAATATAATTGAGAAATAAAGTATAACTTCCAAAAGATTCTACACGTAGGGAGTTAGTTTCCTTCCTATGAGGTTGTAAAACAGGATTCAATCGCTAGATGGAATTCCCATCGGTTTTGATATTTTGCTTTCTTGAAAGAAATTATATACGTATAAAAAATTATATATATATATATATATATATATATATATATATATATATATATATATATATATATATATATATATATATATATGTATATATGTGTACATATATAAATGTATATATATATATATATATATATATATATATATATATATATATATATATATATATATATATATACATATAAATACATATATATATATATATATATATATATATATATATATATATATATATATATATATATATATATATATATATATATATATATATATGTGTATATATATATATATATACATGTATGTATATATATATACATATATATATATATATATATGTGTATATATATATATATATGTGTATATATATATATATATACATGTATGTATATATATATACATATATATATATATATATATATATATATATATATATATATATATATATATATGTTTATATATATATATATATATATATATATATATATATATATATATATATATATATATATATATATATATATATACATATATATATATATATATATATATATATATATATATATATATATATATATATATATATATATATATATATGTATATATATATATATATATATATATATATATATATATATATATATATATATATATATATATATATATATATATATATATATATATATACTCCCTCCATTTGTTCGAATGATATACTATCCATATATCTTTCTGATAGTAATGGAAGGATATCATTAGTTGCTTCACATTGGGTTGAGAATAATACATGCAGGAGAGCATTTTTTTCTTTCTCTTAAAACCGTTTTAAGTACAAACAACTTGTTAGGGTGCATTATGATGGGAGGTGTTGCAGCTAATGTACGGTCATTTAATTCCTGCACCAGTCGACCGGACGTCTGTCAGTGTTGTATAACACACACATGTATACCATGTTAAACATTAACACAAGCACATCAATGACCCACGCAGCTTGCGAACCAAAGTTACGTTCAGTTGGGATGTCATCCATGCATTCAGGAATATGGGTGGCAATCGGACGTGTGGTCGTGTATTTTGCCATGGATGCCCACTCGTTTTATGCAGGAATCAAATGTCGGCGCTGTAGTTATTCGAATAAGATGAGGAATGAGCGCAGCTAAGACTTGCATCATTAAATACTGGCACGCGTACTTGAAAGCCGGGTGTTTACCCTGTCAGAGGAAAATGAATGGTACGTGCAGTCAGCTCGAACAGGTGATTATAGAGCTGAACGGAAAGGGAAAATCCAATGTTGATCTTGCATGTTGAATCCACTTAGGACCAGGACTTCTATTCGCGTCAGCCTATGCCTATGTTTAGAGACGCTGGGCTACATATATTGAACACCTGGTATGTAAACAGTGGTTTCTTTCGGAATTATGCAGTGCGAGTCATAATCGAGTGAGAAAATATTATATG
>OZ012686.1:28672516-28707516 GCA_963942565.1 Maea johnstoni
TATATATATATATATATATATATATATATATATTAGGGTTCATATTGTCATTGGCAACGTTCTATCCTGGTATCCTGCTGTCTCCTCAGGCTCCAATATTCATTTCACTTCTTTGATTATCCTCAAACAAGACATCAGTGAAAATCCACTTAGTGTCAAAATGCAATTTCTACCAGAAGTTTCTGACGGTTCCATGAATAATGTCGTAAGACGGAGTGAAGTTGTCTTTGAGATGGGATGGTCCATATTGACAGATCATTATGACGACAATTAAATCCAATGGCTAATTGTAAATCCTAGGATAAAGGAAGTTATGGAAAAGTTTGTGTATGGTATGAAATTTCTGAAGGTGATTATACTCGGAAATAACCAAACAATTTGTGTAGATAAGAGAGAACTGTTTTTTTCTAGTATAAATTGAAAATGTTTCCTCTATTGTCACCAACATCCTGAACACACTATTCAAGTAGTGGCACAATTTCTAAATGGAAAACACTATATGGAGCTCGGCAAACAGGAAAATAAACAACGATAAAAAAATGAAAATGTATAAACCATTACTGTATTGGTTAAAATATCACTCCAAACTGTTATTTCCACTTTCCATGTTGCAATATGATTTGTTCTTGTAAACAGGATACTGCTAACTATCCCTCACAATTATTTCCTAGTCTGGTCTGGGAGAGGTATATATTACCTATTCACCATTTTCTGAAAGGAAACATTCTTCGTTGCAACGTGCCATCTCGCTAGCATCCTTGATTTGATGTCCTGTGCATTGTACTGTACTGTAAAGCCCTATTGTTATTCACAACTAATCGACAGCTACCTTTGCCTGTAGCCGGAAAAGATCTTGCACAAAAGTTGCTTGTCAGTTAGACATGTTTATTGATAACTCTCCATGAAGTCAATACTTGGTGATATGTTTTATATTTTCGGAAGCAGCCACCTATGCCTGTAGCCGGAAAATATCTTGCACAAAAGTTGCTTGTCAGTTAGACATGTTTATTGATAACTCTCTATGAAGTCAATACTTGGTGATACGTTTTATATTTTCGGAAGCAGATAGCCATACATAGTTTGAGTCACATATTTGATACTGAGGGTAGATTTAATACAGACACACATTAAGTAAGTGATCTAAAAACTGGTAGCAGGAACTATGTTCTGCATGAAATAACCCACACATATGTTTTAAGTCAGCATATAGTTCAGATTTTTGTACAGATGTACGAAAAGTTTACTTCTACTCCTGCTCTTAGTAGAAAATCGAGTTAAAATCTAGTTGTATGGGTTATATTCTTTGTACAACAGAAAGCTTCACTAATAACTTGACTCGTAAAGGTGGCAGCATTTGATGTACCACACGCCCCTTAAGCCTTTCTCTCCAAGTAATCCAAAACATAAACCTTTTTCACTTGATATAGACAATGCATCACAATTAAAAGTGCATGACACAATTGACAAATATCTTCAACGCTGGGATGTCTTATGTGAGAGTGGAGAAATGGGTGTCAGAGAACGTGGCACTTTGAAAAAAGATTTTTTTTATCTAATCTAGTGAGGAAAAGGTCATCATAAGAAGGCATGCATTATGAGTTATATGACAAGTCGCATATAATAACTGCATTACCGAAAGACGTATCTGTTATGGGAAGTGCCTTTGGTATTTCATCAGTGTATGAGTGTATTGTGGAAAAAATAATAAAATGAACAAAGGTAGTACCGATGATCTAGAACAAGTTAGCTATGCCAAGCTTTTCCTGGCCGTTGATTGGTGGAAAGCAGCAAACTCAGGTACGAGCTACATAGACCCTGTGTGTCTCATTGATTAATGGTATTTTGTACCACAGAGGCCTCTAAAAGTATAGGGTTATAGGATATAACCCACACTTTTCAAGCCTTTGTTCTCTAAGCTGCCTAAACACAAAGGTGTTACCCAATGGAATTTAGCAAGAATGATTGGTGGAAGGCAATCAACTGTGGTACAAGCTACATAGACCCCTCGGAAGGTGTGGTGTATGTGATACCCTTGGGGTTACTCGTAACACCTCGGGTATATCACATACACAGCAGCTTCCTTGGGGTCTATCTAGGACGTATACTATGTTTAGTGACTGCATCTGAAGACACAAAATCATACATTATACATCTAGATAGACAAGCAAAGGAAACTAAGCTTGGCTTATTCTTTGCAAAATGTTATCTATGAGTGTTTGTACAACCAGGCACTGACAGATGTCCGGTCGACTGCTACAGGAATTAGATACCTGTACTGTAATGATTGCTGGCTAGGAATCTCTTTTACATGAAACAGTTCGAGGTATCTGTTTAATTCGAATTGGAAATATATTTGTCGATGGTTATCATCTATACTTGGATTTGAATTGATCATTCGGATTCGGAGTTTCGTTAACCGTCTCATCTTCTATCGTTTTAAGAATAAACTGCCATCTCCCATTACTGCTCACAGTGGCCAAAATTAGCCTTTCAACTTTGATGAAATATTGCAGGCAAAAGCAGAAACAGGAAAACATTTTATGGAGAAATGTGAATTTGAACATTACCAACAACTCTCCTTGAAATATTTTGTAAAATCATTCTCAATTCAAAAGCCATTGTCAAATATATCATAGATCCAGACGAAAATTTCTTGCGGAACATTTAAGCATTAATGGTTCAGATAGCTATAGTGGTGGTTAGAGACAGCATGCAGTCTACGTTGTTGGAAAGGCGATACACTATTTCCTCGCTCTGCGTACTACTGGATTTGTAATGGCCGCATAACTGTCTCAATGATTGAAAACAGGCAGAGTGAGAATCTCAACATTTGCCTGGTGGAGATGAACTGACAATTCCCATAAATCGTCTCTATATAAAACACACAAGTGGCGTTTTTATACGCTTTTACATGCGTGATTTTAACCCTTCCAATGCTGAGGCTACTTTTCTGCAAAGCCAAAGGACGCTAGGATTTTTGAAAACCATCTAAACCCTGTCATGTTGGTATTCATTGGATAGCTCTCACTGGGTACTCTCATATGAGTACCAATGTGCCAGGGTTTCAGTTATTTTTCAGGTTTTTGCACCATTCTGTATAGGCATAATTAGCCACTAGCAGCATGGGGGTTAACAGTTCCAGATGTGGGCAGTATTCCAATGTAACCCCTTGTGTCACAGTGATAACTAAATTACATGGAGGGATCTACTAATAGATGGACTTGAAGTAACTCTATGATTATCTAGTACACTATAAAATAGCAAGTTACCATATTTGTATCTAAATTTGACAGTATGTTTAATCTATACCTGTATATTTTCAATTGCCATCAACGTGTGTGTTAACTAAGCAATTAGGGTGGTTGATTGGGTTAATTAATGCTGTATTTTGGGTTATTTTGAATGTTTTACATATATTAAAATAACCTACACTCTTTTCCTCATAATTAGTCAGACTGTGACTTCTAGGCCATCACTGATCAGAGGAGGACACCAATATTACAGAATCATACATAGGAAAATAAATGTAATCCCCCACTTTATGTTATGTTATTTAAAATTCATTCTTTTAATATGCTAAAATCTTGTTTAAGTATGATTTTTGAAACTGGCCAAAAAGCATTTCATTTTTCTACCTCCCCCCCGACTGTTTGCCTACTTAAATTCCCTTGTGTAAAAGAAAAGAAAAAAAGTCAACTTTATTTTCATTTACCTCCCTCTACCCTGTGAAATTGGCATGGGAAAGATCCAGAAACCAAAAGATCAAATAACCGTCGCCTAAGTAGGAATGTTTTTTGACCCGTTTGCTCTTTATCGAATATGGCCGCTTCAACCATGCATTTCGAATATCAAATGTTTAACAGATATTCCTGATATGTGGCATATCTACGGCTAAGAGTATTTTGGAGAGAGGGGTATCACAGGTTTATCAATTTTGAGTTAGTACAAGAGTTAGGAAATCTACAAGTTAAAAAATGCACTTTTTCGCATTTTCAACAAAAATCCCAAAGAAAATTATTAGAAAATCCGAAGAGTAAGAATAAGTAAGGGAATTTAATACCCACCGCTCTGTTTTGGTCTTGTTTCTACATTTTTGAACTTAGTAGGTCCTCGGTCTTCAATTGTCGATAGGAGTTTCGTTTGAAAATGCTAAGCATGTTCTTTACCCCAAAAATATTGCTCTCTGATGGAAGGGTACTTTTATTAGGTTTAACATATTCTTCATTAGAAGACCTTTCAGGCAATATACACTTCATATAGGCTAAATTGTCAAATAAAAGTAGGGTAGAGGAAAAACTGAAACGTAGACAGTAACCCCTATTTATAAACTATTATATATATATATATATATATATATATATATATATATATATATATATATATATATATATATATATATATATATATATATATAAATATATATATATATATATATATATATATATATATATATATATATATATATATATATATATATATATATATATATATATATATATATATATATATATATATATTGGCAAACTGGTCGTGTATTATGTCCAGGCTGCCCGCGCATTTAGTGCAGGAATTATATGCCGACACTATAGTTGGTAAGTTGCCTAGTTTAGGCTATCGGCCAGGGACCCAAATTATGGATTTTAATTACCCCCCATGTAGATGGAATTTTTTACTTTAGATGGATAGGGGAGTATATGTGGCCTACCAAAATGCCGTGCCCCCACTTTGGGACATGGTCAGATTTGCATTAGGCCTGGTCAAACTGACCACCCAAAAATCAGGGAATCGGCCACCTAAAGCACACTTGTATTGAGGAATGATGGTATGGGGGGTAAAGGAATTGACCATGAAATTGCTCACAGTTCATTATATGCCACAACTTTGATATCAGAATATTGGTCTGGAAGAGACTTATCTTTTAAAAATACTAAGCACATGACTTACTCTATTCCATGATGTAATAAAGGTCATTCAAGGTCAAAATGGCTGCCAAATCAAGAATCTGGTATTTTCCCATAATCTCTAGTTTCCTTTTATGAACTTGTATTTCTTTTATGTGGCCACTTTTTCTGAGGGAATGCTTTCTAGTGGAGTTGTTAAACATTTAAGAAAGTTCATTGATTGAAATTTTAAATCTACTTTTGAGATTTAAGGTACAATTTAGGGTACCAGGCCCACCTAGAGATCCCAAAAAGTGCCTAAAATGGTACAAATTTGAAAACCAAAATGACTGATTCTTTAGTTCCACAAGTCGTAATGGAGCAGATGATGCACCAACATATCAGGTTTAATTTTCTCTTTAATCTGGAAGATAATGGTAAAAAACAGTAAAATTAAGCGGTCATTGAAGGTCAAATAAAGGTCAAATAGAGGCCAAAATGTCAGATTTTCTCTAAAAATTCAAATCTTGATGAGGGATTTTGATAAAGTAGTTTTGTTTTGTCATTATATAATGTCCAAAACAGGTTACCACAATAACTGAAAGATATATTACCTGAAATATGGTCCACCCTTTTATTTTGGACCATATATATACCATATATTAAGTCAATATGGAGGTGTGGAATATGGCATTTAGCAAATCCATGCTTATAATAAGTGTTTAAAGACGGTTGGTGAGGGAGTGCTAGTATGGCACCACTGTTTAGGTCATAGAAGTTGTGAAAAAAAAACATCATAGGCATTGTTTGGTATCAAAATGTTTGCTGTAAGACAATCTTTTCATTTCATTCAATCAACCGAGGGTAGGGTATAGTGTTGTGATATTAGAGGTCATTCAAGGTCAAACTAACCCCAATTTCATGATTTAAGGTATATCGTCTTTGAATTGTCCATTTAGCAGCTTATTAAATATTTCTGGAATACATCTTTTATCCTGGAAATAGTTTTAGAAATATCTTTATAAAGGATTCTCAGACATTCTGAATCATTTCAAAACAAAGTCTGGGCCAATTCTGAATATTCAGGGACCAAAATGACAAAATGACTGATTATGGGTGCACCCAGATATTTAAGTGAAGCAGCAGAAAGTTGACATAGCAGAGTTGTATGGTATGTCAGCTTTAAAGCTTTTAAACTTGCCTATTGTGTTTGTCATGTAAGATGTTAAAGAGATTTGAGGAAAAAAGAAGGTAAAATATAGGTCAAAACATCCTTTTTCTCTAGGAATTTCCAATTTAGATGAAGAAATTTTGATGGAAGGTGTGTTTTGTCATCACTTAATTTCCTGACCAAGTTACCACAATAATTGGCTGACAAAATACCTTAGATATGTTTACTAAACATTTTTTGAAGTGATGTATTTTTTTCTAGCCACTTTTTCTGAAGAAATGTCTTTTATTGGAGTTGTTGAACATTTTAGAAAGCTCATTGACTTGCATTTCAAGTTCTATTTTAAGGTTTAAGGTACAAAAAAGGGGAGCAAGTCCACCTGGCGACCCAAAAAAGTACCTTAGATGTTACAAATCTGAAAACCAAAATCACTCTTTTAAGTTTCACTGGTTTGGAAGGGAGTAAATGATGCATCAAAATATTAGGTTTAATTTTCTGTTCAATCTGGAAGATGATGGAAAAATGATACTTATAATATAATTTAGAGTCAGAATGCCTTAAATCATAAAAGAGGAGGTAGTTTGACCTTGAATGACCTCTAATATGACAACAGAACACCCTACTCTAGGTTGGTTGCATAAAATGGGAAGATTGTCTTACAACAAGTACTTTGATACCAAACAATGCTTATATTGTTTGGTGCTCACACTTTTGATGACCTAAACAGTTGTCACATACTAGCACTTTCTCACAAAGTCTCCTTATTAGAAACCTGAAATTGCCAAACGTCTTATTCCACACCTCCACATTGACTTAAAACTACCTAATTTTCATCAGTAAATGGTTCAAAATATATTCTCAGATCCTATCTTGGGGTAATTTATCTGTCATTTATTGTAATAACTTGAATTGGAAATTGTAAAATGTCATAACACAACTACTTCATCGAAACTCTCTTTATCAAAGTATGAATTTTCAAATAAAATTGACATTTTGACCTTAATTTGACCTTCAATGACCCGTTAATTTTAGTATCACTTTTCCATCATCTTCCAGTTAGAAGAGAAAATTATACCTGATATTTTGGTGCATCATCTGCTCCCTTCCAACCTGCAAAACTTAAGATACAGTCATTTTGGTGTACAGATTTGTACCATTTCAGGCACTTGTTGGAGTCGCCAGGTGGACTAAGTACCCTATTTTGTACCTTAAAGCTTGAAATGGAACTTTTGGTCAATGAGCTTTCTAAAATGTTCCACAACGCCACTTAAAGACAATAGGCAAGTTTAAAACCCTGTTCTCCTCATTGAAAATAAAAGCTGACATACCATAAGATATAACTCTATTATGTCAACATTCTGTTGCTTCACTTAGATATTTGGGTGCACCCATATTCAGGCATGTGGCCATTTTGGTCTGTAAATATTCAAGATTGGCCCAGACCTTGTCTTGACGTGACTAAAAAAGTGTCTGAGGATCCTTTATAAAGATATTTCTCACCTAAAATTAATTCCAGGATAAGGAAATGTATTCCAGGAGAATTCAATAAGCTGCTAAATGGACAATTCAAAGACAAAATACCTTAAAGCATGAAATTGGGGTTAGTTTGACCTTGAATGACCTCTTATATTAGAGCAATATACTTTACCCTAGATTGGTTGAATTGAATAAAAAAGAAATGTCCTACAACAAGCATTTTGATACCAAACAATGCCTATGATGTTTGGTTTTCACAACTTCTATGACCTATGGTGCCATACTAGCACTTCCTCACCAACCGTCTGTAAGCACTTATTATAAGCATGGAATTGCTATATGCCATAATCCACACCTCCATATTGACTTAAAACTACTTCATTTTTACCGATATATGGTCAAAAATATAAGAGTGGACCATACTTCAGGTAATATATCTGTCAGTTATTGTGGTAACTTGGTTTGGACCTTATACTATGACAAATCGTTACTGCTTTATCAAAATCTCTTCATCAAAATTTGAATTCTTAGAGAAAATCTGACATTTTGACCTTTATTTGACCTTCAATGACCGCTTAATTTTAGTTTTTTTTACCATCATCTTCCAGATTGAAGACAAAATTAAACCTGATACTTTGGTGCATCATCTGCTTCAGTCCGACTTGTAGAAATAAAGAAACAGTAATTTTGGTTTTCAAATTTGTACCATTTTAGGCACTTTTTGGGATCTCTAGGTGGGCCTGTTACTCTACTTTGTACCTTAAATCTCAAAACTAGATTTAACATTCTAATCAATGAACTCTCTAAAATGTTTAACAACTCCACTAGAAAGCATTCCCTCAGAAAAAGTGGCCACATAAAAGAAATACATCCCTTCAAAAAAACTGCGAAGTTCATAAAAGGAAACTAGAGATTATGGTTGCTGGTATGTGTGATATTCCATGCGCACCTAGTTTGCGTGAGCGTAACCTCAGCCAGGGTCTGCCTCTCTCAGTATTTATGTTCTAAATTGGGTGTCAATTTATTGGTCAGTTAACCATCATTAATCAATCTACACGATCCACTGTCTTATATGATTAATATCTACATTTTCCGCCTAGTCCCTGTAGATCCATTTTATCTTACTTGATCACACAGTGTACACTGTGGACCTATCAGGAGCCAACAATGAGGTGTGCGAATTCTCATAAAAGCTGCAAGAGCATTTTATGAGATTCAACATGGTCCCTGTGTATAACTATGAGCACTTGGTGCACTATAATGGGACCACTAGACATATCCCATAGTTACCACCAGCAGAGATGCAGAGCCATACAGTGCAGACATAGAGGTTCCATCACGAGTGGATGGAAAGAGGAGGAATCTTGCACGAGTGAGTGATTTTGTGTCTTGGGACGAGGTTTGCCGAGTCCCAAGACACAAAATCACTCACGAGTGCAAGATTCCTCCTCTTTCCATCCACGAGTGATAGAACCTGTTTCTCCCACGATAAAAAGGAGAAATTTACACGTTTTACCGTGAAGTTAGCTAGCTAAACTAGGTCAGCCAAGGGTCACCCGCGCACTAGTTCAACAATGGTAATACGCGTTTGTTGTGACGAGCACCGTTTGTTTCCCCAGAAACTGGCGCCAGATCACGTACGTGACGCTTGTTCAAATCCACGCGCGCTATTGTTGGGTCTACCTTTGACCCAGCAGCAGTGACCCATTGATTGAAATTGAGGGATCTGATTGGACAATTACACCAGTTTGACCTTTAACCCCATTGAAGAACACCCATTGAGGACGACTAATCCTTAACTGTAAAACACACCCCAGAGTGGGAGAAAATGTGCCTGGTTGTACAAACACCTATAGATAACATGTCAAAAGAATAAGCCAAGCACACCAATGACTCGTGTAGCTTGCGAATCAAAGCTACCGGTACGTTCAGTTTTGGTCGCATCCATGTCCAGGTAAGGGGACTGGGTGTCAATCAAATGTGCGGTCGTGTACTGTAAATTTGAAAAAGCTTACGATAGTTTAAATGTTGCGTGTTTTAGCGTTCAGCCTCGGACGCAAAATTAAAATTCGCAATGTTTAGTGCTGCCACTTTAAGTCTATAGCTGGCACTCCATGTTGCGGCCAATTCGCAAAGTTAAAAAACGCAAAAATATATTTTCTGTTGATTCGCAAAATTTACTCTACACAATCTTTTGTGAATCTACAGTATTTAATGCGCGGGCTGTACACGCATTTAATGCAGGAATTACATGCGTGAACTGTGGAAGACAGGTGTGAAAACCAGCTGGTTTCTGAGGCCTCCTGGCTGTCATGAGACAATTACCAGCGTTATTACACATAGATAACCATTCTCCTTACACGTGGTTTATGGAAATTTGAAAGGAATAGATAAAAGCATAGTACCTGCACATAAGTGCATAAGTGCATACTTTCATAATTTCACGTGTGTAATTAAATTTACCTTTCAATTAATTGCAGGAGTTCGATACAGTTTGAAACGTAAGTTTTGTCAAGAATGGTACAATCTGTTCAGTAGCTGCAGTAAAGCGTGGACGTTTTTTTTTTTTGGAATTTTGTTTTTTTGTCACATTTATGCCAATTGTGGCTAACTCGTGACTAGCCAGTTGTAAGTAGTGGAGGAAACCGGAGTACCTAACTAACGAAAACCACCGCCTAACCCCTAGTCACTGACAACTTTCTCACATGTCCAGGCCGGGATTCGAACCCAGGCAGAGGTGGATGGTTGAACCATCCATATGTGTATTGTTATTCCCGTGCAGTAGTGATAGCCATGGGACGCCTGTGGTGGTTATTTTTGTACTGAGTTCTTGGCTTTAAATGCGGGTTCTATATTGAAAAGGATTCCACGTTTTATATTGATAATAGGATAATAATTTTATAGATATTTTATGTTAATTTTTTTAGCAGTTAATACTCGTGGTTCAAGAGTTTCAAGACGCGTGGTTTTACTTTATAATTTATATTACAAATGACACTTACCTTGCTTAAACCTATTCTTTTCTCCATAGATCCCATTACTTCGTTTTGCTAGTATTGTCTATTAGTTTGCTCATTCACATTTATTGAGTGCGCGTCGTTCAGTTTACGTATGCGACATTATTGTGTTAATAACAGCAACCAATATTAAATAACAACGATTTTGATAAAACAATAATTATAATAACAAATTATGTAATAATAATATTGATGATAATAATAATAATTATAATAATTATACTACTACTACTACTACTACTACTACTACTACTACTACTGATACTACTACTACTACTACTACTACTACTACTACTACTACTACTACTACTACTACTACTACTACTACTAATAATAATAATAATAATAATAATAGCAATTACAATTATAATAATATGAACAACAACAACAACAGATGCAGCAACAACAAAAGCAACAACAACAACAACAACAACAACTAATGGTGAACTTCTTGCTTACTTATAGATAGATAGATAGATAGATAATCTTTATTTCAAGTCGGTAATAATTTTTATATAGTAAACTCGAGCTGCCAGGGCTCTTGGCTGACTACAATATAACAATTCAAAATATAACATACATGGTGTAACAGCAATATAAATGACGAGTAGAGGGGAAGTAGGTTTGCACATATTAATAGACAATGAATAGTATCTTTAGTCTTTCAGGACATACGTTTGTGATTTTGAAGTAAAATAGCAGATACTTCTGCTCGTTTACTGGTATTACTTAAAGCAGCAGAAAGAGCAGGTACAGTTAGTTCCAAACCAGGTTAAGATTAGGTTTTTGAACTCTTTTAGTGATGTTGTTTGTCTCAAGTTGTTAGGTAGGGAGTTCCATACTTTAGGTACAGTATATCTAATTGATTGCTTTCCGAAGGAGATGGTGTTATATGGAGGTAATATTAGAGAGTGGTTTCTTCTTATGCCGTATTCCGATTCTCTCTCTGTGAAGAGAGAGCTGACATAGGAGGGGCCCCTTCATCATCAGGACAGCTTTGTGGATCTCCGTAGCTAGGGATCTTAGTCTACCTAGATGTAAGCTTTGTAGTTTGGTGTAATAGTACCAGTTCTTAATGAACCCGTCGGTAATATGGGCGCTGTCTTTGATCCGAACATGAATATGTCTGCACATGTATCAAAAGTTATCAAGTCTGCAAATTACCACCTTAGGAACATTGGAAAAATAAGGAAATTTCTCAATACTGATACAACCAAGAGTGCCATCGTCTCACTGGTGACATCACGCCTTGACTATTGTAATGGACTTCTCTGTGGAATTACTGATGAGCTGCTATGCAGGCTCCAGAAAGTCCAAAACAATGCTGCTAGAGTGGTTAGTGGCTCCAAAAAGTATGATCACATTACACCAGTTCTAAAAGATCTTCACTGGCTGCCCATCAGGAAAAGGATTGAGTTCAAGATTCTGCTTTTGACTTTCAAATGCATGCAAGGATGTGCCCCTCTATACTTGAGGGAACTGTTAGTCAAACAAGCTAATACAAGGACTCTAAGATCAAACACTAAGAACGTATTACAGATACCACTCACTAATCTGAAAAGGTTTGGTGACAGAGCATTCTGTGCCTATGCACCACGCCTTTGGAATGAGCTCCCTGACAACATCAAGGCTGCTGATAGTGTGCAAAAGTTCAAGAAACAGCTGAAAACATTGCTATTTCGAAAGGAGTTTGATTGACTATATGGACCAGGATAACTGTCCAATGACTCTAAAGCGCTTTTGAACATTATAGGTGGAAAGGGCGCTATATCAAATATCAATTATTATTATTATTATTAGTTTAGCCTTGTCTAGTAGCTCCTCATAGCTGATTGTGTAATCCCTGTATACAAAGCGTAGAGCTCGTTCCTGCATCCTCTCTTAGCGATACTAGCTGAGGCTACTCAGTTATTAGAGTTTAATGAGGATGTTCAATTCTTCTAACTATCTTTAATAAAACGATAACTTTGTTGAGTTTTACAAGTAGGCTATTAAAAGTTTCATTAGGTCTTTACTTCCACCTGGTCCTTTTGATGATATAACCATGGTCCTGCTGATTACTGCCCCAAACTAGGCGAGCTGCTCATAAACGTCAATGCTAATAATCCTGATTTATCCTCTGATATTACAGTGGCGCAATAAAGAAATTAACTAATGAAAGTGCACATTTTACGATATGCAGAAAATTAACTTGCACGCACATCTACAATTTATAGGTAAAATAATAGCACATAAGAAGACGTTAACAAGTATGATGTACTCGGGAGTGTGGCGGAGAGTTCTTGTTTCCCACAAAGAGTGGCATAGGAAGCATAGCACGAATAAGAATCCTGAGTAGTTTCTGCTGAGTGACATTAATTTCTCCACTACATCGCATTAGGCTTCATTTCTACATCACATGGAAAGGCGGAATGCCATTAGCTGCAAACTAGGAGCAGTCTAACATACGGCTAAAGTAGAGAGTCCGCCATTCAATGCCCAAACTGCCTGTAGCTCAATTGCCAGGCTCACGGGGAAACAGTTTGAATGATTACATGTACATGGCAGCAATTGTGGTTTATTTGTTTAAACGTGTAAAGTATATAAGAGTGCTGTGGCGTTTCTTCATGTTTTGCAAAAGACACAGCGCAAGAAGATGTACATGTAGTGTTTATTTGCTATAAAATATATTTTACAAAAGTAATACATTTGTGAAAAATACATTCTGTCATAACTATTAGACGTTTTATGAATACGAAACAATACTTGAATTCCTAGTAGCAGTAGTATTTTTATTTGCTGTCAAATACATTTTACAAAAGTAGTACAATTGTGAACCTGAACAAAATCATTTAGTACAAAGATACAAATATAGAAAAATACAAATTGTCGTAACTATGACTTTCTATGAATACGTAACAATACCTAAGCTCCTTGTGTATGCTAACGGTTTATGCAATGTACCTTCTTAGTTCTGCTGCATGTGTTAGCATGTTTATCTTATGTACATGTATATGACAAGCACTGAATTAATATCTGTTGTTAAGGCGAAATAGCTAAGAATAATTACCACAGATCATGTAGAAATATGCGCAGCGGTCTTGCAATCTCAGTTATTCTATGCCCTTTGTCCTGGCGCTGTCATAGAGACTAAACTGTGATTAAAACTACATATTTGGCATTGGATACGTATTATTCAATCAAAGTGTTGTGATTTATAAGACAAACATCAAGACTTTGAATACATATGATCTGACACATGCCATCGGTAATCTCATAGAAGCAGCTTTTTATATATATTCAAAATTTAGATACTAAATTGCGATGAAATCAATCGATTTTGCATTGGATACGTATTATTTAATCAAACGAGTGTTGTGATTCATGTAATGAGCATTAAAGTAATAGTGCATATGATTTGACACATACCATAAATAATCTACTTGAAGCAGCTTTTTAATATATTTTCAAATTTTCAAATAATTGACTTAATGTTTATGGTAAATCAGGTTCTCTGGAAGACTTTTGTATAGACCTGAGTGTCGATCTCAATAATCTATCTACTCAATAATCCCAGGAAGTGATTATCTTCCGGATAAATGGTGTTGACCTATTTTGTTGCACATGAGCTACGATATCGAACGAGACGCCTTTGGGTCCCGGCTTTGGGTGCGATAAAAATATTACTAAGGAAACGCCTGACAGCAAGTCAGATACTTTAGCATCATGACTAATGGCAGTGACGGAGGCATGGTCGCCCAGGTGAAACCTTTTCGTCACGTGTTTGCATACCATATAGGGAAATTATGATCATTGGGGGGCAAAGCAATGATATGATTTGTAGGGAAAGAGGTTGGTTTGATAATCCAAATCGTACATCTCGACCTATGTCAGCTATCTCCATAAACATGACTGTAACACTGTAGAATATTTTTTTTGCACATTTTAGACGCAACTACAAGAAAGAATGTAATGATCGTGTAAGTATAAGTGTAGTGCAATGCCACATATCCACAGAAACGGTAGCGGTAAAGTTAAAATTTGAAGGTAAAATCAGTTAAGCCTTCAGATATAGTCATTGAAATGTCGTTTTAGAAAATGGATAGCAATTCGGTTATAAAAGAGGAATGTGATATTGAAATATAATATTTCGAATAAAAACTGTAGAATACAGAATTGCTGGCTAAATGAATACATAGAAAGATCCCCATTGATTTTCGGTTTTCTATCACGCATTTTGTCAGGGCCGTTTTATCTTGCAAAGATGTCTTTTTTTTATTTGCACAAAGTAGTCCTGCCTGCTGTATTGAAGTGTATTTCCCTCTATTATATCTCGTTCCCTTGTTCGAATAATCTAACCATACCGATATTTAATTCATGCACAAGTCGACCGTGCGTTTGCCTGTGCCTGAAAGTAAGAAACACCCGATGAATAATATATCAACAAAATAAGCCAAGCCTGTCAAGTACCCACGAATCAAAGCTATGTTCAGTTGTGAAGTCATCCATGCCCAGGAAATTGGGTGGCAATTGGGCGTGCGGTCGTGTATCATGCCAAGGCTGGGCACACATTTAGTGCATGAATTATGTATCGGCAAAGTACATATACAATACCGACATTAAATTCCAGCAGTAAATGCATGAGCAGCCGAGCATAAAACACGACCGCACGCCCGATTGCACCCAAGTTTCCTGCGCATGGATGAGTGGATGACCTCACAACTGAACGTAGCTTTGATTTGCAAGCGACGTGGATCAATGATGTGCTTGTCCTATTTTTTGACATGTTATCCATAGGTGTTTATACAACCGGGCACTGGCAGACGTCCGGTCGACTGGTGAAGGAATTAAATGTCTGCACTGTACAAAAGCAGACCGTAGGACTTCTACAGTACCATGCAAAACTCTTGAATATATGAATTAGTGCACATTTACGAAAACTGTAATTCCCTTAAACCGTTACTGGGCCGTTAATATGTTCAACCCCTTTTGTATTTTATTGAGATTAAGCAAAAGAAGGATATAGACAAACCGGACATTTGTAGTCTAAATACTTCTCAATATAACTATGTCTTTGCGATGTGATTATGATCCGTGATTTACAATGCTTACTAAAACTCTGTTATAAATATAGATCCTATGCTTAGTCTCTCATGGAGCACACGGAGGTACTCTGTCTGAGTTGGATCCTTACAGATTAACATACGTAATGAATCTTGCATATTCTGAAAGCTGAGCAAGATTGGCAAAGACTGGACTCCCGAGATCTCCGAGCCTGCTGCTGCATGCCGGGAAGGCTGACTGCAGCAAGGATGCTCCTAAACAGGATGTGCATAGTGGTGAAGCGGTATTAGTGTCTTTAAAGTTCAAACATCACTATGGCAGATAATCCCCACATTAAGACGTGGACACACGAAACAGGGTGGAATGGCAAGTGTAGAAAATTCATGCGGTATGATAACCCATCTCTGCATCAAGTGCCACTGCCCTTTGAATTGAATTCGAACGTGCCGAGGTAGATGGTACATGTATATTTGCAATAAAGATTCCGTTAACCTTTTCCTTGCTGAGGCTAATTTCATCCAAAGGCGAAGAACGCAAAGATTCTTTGGAAACCATCTTCACCCTCTCATGTTGGAATTCATTGGATACCTCTCACTGAGTACGCTCAGATGAGTGCCTATGTGCCAGGGTTTCAGTCATTTTTCATATCATTTGCATCACTTTGTATTGGCCAAATTAGCAGTTAGTTTAGGTCGCAGTAAATATTGCGAATTATGTGCAATAATAAGCTAATTTGCTCTTGCCATATGCCTACGAATCTACGAAGACCTTTCCTAATTGCCCAGTAAGAGTGTTTAAAGATGTTTCTCACGACTCTTCTTGTTGAATCGACACCTGCGCTAGTGTGATCAGAACACCATTCACACATCCTCTGGTTGCCTTTCTTCCATGTACAGAACAGTGTGTATACACTTGTATGTGTATCACGACCTACAGTACAGACATGTAATTCCTGCATCATTCGACCGGACGTCTGCCAGTTCCTGGTCGTACAAACATCCATGGATAATATGTCAAAAAATAAGTCAAGCACATCAATGACCTACGTAGCTTGCGAATAACAGTTATGTTCAGTTGTGAGGTCATTTATGCATCTAAGCCCAGGAAAATGGGTGGCAATCGTACGTGCAGTCGTGTAATATACCCGGGCTGTCCACGTATTTAGTGCATGAATTAAATGTCGGCACTGTAGTTTGGCGCAATAATGGATATGATTCATACATAACTGTTACCATTGCAATATGATTGCATAATGATGTTCGTGTCATTAGAAAACTTCTGGAGGAAGGCTTCTGATAATCCGTGCTATGTGCAACTTCTCTGTTCATATCTTGTTCTGATGCTCTTTTCGCGTAACATCTGTTCCTAGTTTTGTTAATAGTGTCTGCTTTATTTAGTTACTCTAGAGTGTCTGTATTTTGTCAGCGTGAATCTTTCTATGTTTCTATGTTTTGCTCTTGTTTTGTATTTTCGTATCCAAAGTGATAAGGCCAAAGAAATACAATACAACACAGCATGATACTCTCCAACAACACGTGTCTTACAGTGCCAACATTTAATTCCTGCTCTAAATACGTGGTCAGCCCGGGCAGAATATACAACCACACGACCAATAGCCATCAAGTATTCTAGGCATGTATACATGGATGACCTCACAACTGAGTTTTGATTCGAAAGCTACGTGGGTCATTGATGATTGATGTGCTTGACTTATGTTTTGACATTTCAGTCATATATGTTTGTACAACCAGGCACTGGCAGACGTCCGGTCGATTGGTGCAGGAATTAAATGTCTGTACTGTATGTGTCGTTTCACAAAAAGGCGTGAGAATTTCTCCATGTAACGTGGTATTTCCATGTGTCCTGTCATTTCTAATGTTTCATAAGGGTAGTGTTATCTGATCCTCCCCTAAGGAGGAATAGACGCGATTGATATCTGATAACTTGATAGCGTCATCCCAGCGACAAACCGTCATATTTGCTGACCGCCTTGAGGCTATACTTTCATATCATGCTCGTTTATCACCTTAGCTTACATAGCCTCAGGGCAATTAAGTCCATGTACTACTTTATCATGTTGTGCTGGAATAGAATGACATAACGGGGAGTAGCCTATAATTGGTAACATAATATTTTGTAAAGAACTGTTCATATGTCACTTTCTTCAAACACATCCATATCTTTGATACCCCTGAAATGTCAAGAAATATACCATTTCTTGTAAACAGGTGTATATATCATTATTTCTTATAACCATCGCAGATGGGTATGATAGTTTCAATTTGGGATGGGTGTGATCAACCACACTTTATTGAAGGATTTTGAAACACAAATCAACTTTCTAGATTTCAATATCTTTACACTGATGATCAATATATGTATGTGTGTGTGTGCAAGTGTGTGTGTGTATTTATATATGTATGTATGTATGTATGTATGTGTGTGTGTGTATGTATGTATGTATGTATGTATGTATGTATGTATTTATGCATGCATGCAGTATGTACATGTATATGTTCGTATGCGTTGGTGTGTGTATGTGTATGTATTATATATGTATGTATGTGTTATATATGTATGTATGTATGTATGTATGTATGTATGTTTACATGTATGTATGTTTTATGTACATGGGAAGGGGAATCATCAGACTTTGCCTTTAACAAAACCAATATCCTTTCTCGTATACAACCGCAATCCAACTCCAAACCTTCTTAACTCACATATCTTATGGTCATATTCAAACTCATTACAATTAGTGCATTTAGTTTCTGCGATTACTTTTCCATGCCGGGGCTTGTAGTCCCCATGCAGTATTCCAAACAATTGTTTAACATTCTAAGCTAGATTATTACACCTAATAAACATACATATTATTTCTAATTGAAACCAGAAATGACGTTATGTGTAACATTTTGAAAACCGCACAGTTTTCCAATATTCATCAAAGTCTGTTGCTTCAAAACGTTTGATACAAACTAAGCCGACAGGTTTAGTATTCTTAATGAGGAAATGGTCCTGGTACGAAGTTACTTTTCGACAAGGATGCATCTCTCAATTCTCATCCAACTAAGTCTATAAAAAGCGATATCGTATAGCGTTGTTCGATGTGATGTATAAAATGCCATGAGCGTGATCATCACACCCTGTGTACTTGTACTCACCTGCTCTTCATGCCCATCTTACTCCCTCCTCCAAATGTTCAGGAAAATAGCACGAATGCCAGAACAGAATATTGCATTGTCGACTCCAGCGTGCGACAGAGGCCTTAGAACGAGCAACAAGACAAAAACTTCCATCACTGTTTAACTCGGGAAATTTTCGGGAAGCATGATAGTCTACTTAATATTTCACTTGCATTTTAAAGTACAGATTGTATTAGAAAACGTGTAAACTCCATTTATTGATACCGCTTAATGATATAAAATTGACTGAACTGTTACATGGACGTCTCAGCGCGATAATTAATTAATTATCAAGAAATTATCTAAAGCCAATAGGGTTCAAGTGATCAAAGGTTATTCCCTACGAGGCAGAAAGTGTGATTTCAAAATACAGTCAATATATTGTATCATTGAGGAAACATTGATATTTCATTGTATCGCGAATATTTGATAGGTGCCAATCCCAAAAGGATGCATACAAAAATTGCTTTGTAAGTTCTTATGCCATGAAAGAAAAACTGAATTCCTCAAACTCCCCTCCCCTGTATAAAGAATAAGTGTTAAGAACAAAAAGAAGATCAATATTTCAGTCGTCATCAATAAAAATATTGCACAAGAGGTCAAGGTATACCCCTACCCACATGCAAATGTTTTTTTGAAAAGTGAGAAATCTGAGAGACCTGGGTCAGTAAAGAATACTCTTTCCGCCTAAATATGACATTAATTCTTAACCAAAGGAAATCGGACAGAGAGAAAGAGAGAGCAGGGCTCAACGCTGACAGTGAATTGCTGGCCCCACTGGGCAAGTACGCTGTATATCAGGTTTACTTTTGAGAATGTGTGCAGGTTTTGTGGTAAGGCATCCAAACTTGTCCTACAAAATATGCTTTCACATACCAGCATCATGTTCTACTTGGTTTTAAATAAAAAATTTCAAGGGCAGGTGAAAGTTGGAGTATGGCAAGTGAAAGTTGAATCTTGCCTAACTGGGCAAGTCACCGCAAAAGTTAATGTCATGATCTGTTTGTCCAGTGCTTACAACTGGGAAGTCATAACTTGACTTGGCAGGAATAGGGATCGGCTGTAACAACTGCTTATGTAATAACTACAGCTTATGTAATACAACCGCTTGCATAATAAGAAATTGACTGCTTATGTAATATTCAACCGCTTGCGTAATAAGAAATTAACCACTTGTGTTACACAACCGCTTGCGTAATAAAAAATTAACCGCTTATGTAACACCAACTGCTTATGCAATAAACGAAATCTGCTTATGTAATAATAAATCAAATTTTGAAAGAAAATACTTATGTTATGGGCCTGCAGCTTGTAAATAATGTGCCTGTACTCTGTATTAGTTTTTTGGTGACTTTCTCTCTTTTTGCAGTTCAGAATTGTTGTTTTGTGTTCCTTAATTACTTCTGCGATTTTGGTTTTGATTACTTTAGGGACAAGGTCAAAGGTTGTCGTCATTGTGAAAATCTGATCCATGATTTCTCCACAGCCATTTGGCTAATACTGACAGACTAAGTTACTTCAGATTCTTCTGTATTAGATTTTGGCGACCTTTGGGTTACGGTCAAGATCATAGAGGAAATATTGTATCAGTAATTATCCTGCAACCCTTTGGCCAAAGTCGTTCATATTGACAGGGATTGTTGCTTGGGATGTCCTCTTCAGCTTGGGGTGACCTTGGGGTAACTATAAAGGTCAAAGGTGAAGGACGTAAAGTAAATCTTATAACACAATTTCTCCGAAATGTTGGGCAAATATTGTTCATATTGATAGGGATGTTTTGTTTGGATGTCCTCTTTATCTGATTAGATTTTGGTGACCTAGGGGGCAAAGTCAACATGTGGAAACACTTGTCTTCCTTTGAATACCGCTGTTTTAGTTTATCTGAAATATTAGCATCAAAACTTATTTTATTTGAAAACTTTATTAATTTTTTCAGTCAATTGATAATTTGCTTTTTTGTCATTTAGTGACGAATTTCAAAATCTCTTATTTCATCTTTTTCTTTCTTAATAAGTTAATGTGATCAGCGGCAAACTCCTGGGTAAATCCACTTTAACTGTTAAGTAGCACTTTTTTAATCTATCCTTTTGAATTGCCAAAAAATGAACACAGAATATTCACAGATGTCAATATTTCATAATAGTATGAAATAGCCTATTGCCCACAATTTTTGCGTAGTGGGTGCTGAAATCGACCCAAATAAGTGATGTAATAGAAGAATATTTCATAAACCTTTTACTCCCTGAGTATTCCGATCATTTCAGCAGATATCAATACACAGCATATCTTTTCAAAAAGATCTCTTAAAATGAAAGTAAAGCTAGTCTCACACAGAGCACGAAGCCAACAAGACTGTACGCGAAGTGGGCAAATTCCACTACTGGTTAACTTCGCGGAGCTTCTGGTTGTCTTCGTACTTAAGCGTGTTCACTTCGTGTCCACTTCGGCATACTACGTGGTCACTTCGTGGCCGACGCGGAAATTTTTGAAAATTCCAAAAATTCCAAACACGAAGATTGACCTACATACATTCTTGTCCACTACGTATACACTACTGGTTGACTTCGCGTTCTACTGGTTCACTTCGCGTTATACTGGTTGACTTCGCGTTCTACTGGTTCACTTCGTGTTGACTTCTTCATCAAATTTCCAACACCATTGACCAGGAAGTGACCGCGAAGACAACACATTAAGTTCATATTACCATCTCATTGTCTTCGTGTTTAGTCGTGTTGGTGTTTTTGCCTTCTTGTTAGCTTCTGCAGAGATCATGTACACTTCTCATAGACTTTGTGTTATCTACTTACTTCCTTCGTACATATGCGTGTTTAGTTCGTGTTGTGTACGTGTTGACTTCGTATGGTATGGTTGATTACCTTCTAAATTTACATATTGTCCGCGAAGTGAACACGAAGTGGAGTTTAGCCACTTCGCGTACAGTCTGGTTGGCTTCGTGCTCTGTGTGAGACTAGCTTTACAAAAAATGGTAGTCATCATGCATTATTCAGTTTTGTGCGAGGGGGACTAATTTCATCCCAATGATACATTTTACTAATGGGTCCATTTTAGCACCCTCTGAAATCATTTTTCTTTTGGTACAGTAAAACTGTAGAATGTAAATGCATGGATATCTCTTTTTGCAGGTTTTTGAACTTTAAACAGTGGAGCTAATCAGGAAACATGGTGAAAATATCAATAACAAGGCAAATGAAAGTTACCTAATGAAAACTTTATTAAATATTAGGTACAAATTTTTTACCACATACCATTTTGCCTGCATCAAGATTATATCTATGTTCACCACTACTGTAGTATGAAAATATTTCAAAAACATTTGAAAACACCGATTGCGAAAATGAAAGCATGAAGCAGGCAGACTTGTACAGCTGAGATATGTAAGAGTTCAAATAATGATCATCTGCCAACAGCTGAACGATATCGTACATGTACAAGTATGAGGCACATATTGTTGCATTCACAAATGTATGATTGGGCTGTTGTGAGTGGCAGAGAAAAAGAGTCCAACATTATTTTCTGTAAAGTGGTTCGCATCGACTTGTCTGAATTTCACCACACATAAATGTATGGTAAACAGAATGTTCAACGCTATTCATGAGCAGAGTCCAGCATCTTTGAAATGTCCAAATATGCACAAATTTGCACACATAGAGTGCCAGTGTTAAACCTGGAAAGTCCAGGTCTGTTTGCACATTGATACCGTGGCTAGTTTCTGCAAGACTCTTTATTAACCCATACGACCTGGTGGAATATAATATCTACATTATAAAGCCCTCTATTTAGAATACATCGTCCCCCAGGTACGACGTGAAAACCCTGATTGTTGTACAATATCATTATTATTTATTATTATCATCATTATTATTATTATTATTATTATTATTATTATTATTATTATTATTATTATTGATAATTCACATCAGTTCATTTTTTTTAGTAATGGCTAACAAATGTTGGCAAAGATAGTACATAATTGATGAAAGGGAAGTTGAATAAAATATAAATGTGTTCATAAGCGCTTTAAAGAATAGTCAGTGGACACATGTTTATAGTGACAGTCCTTGTAGTCGATGAAATAGCAATGTTTCTTGGAAGTTTTGCACACTATCAGCAGCCTTGATGTCAGGTAGCTCATGAGATGGATCATATTTAATTATTTACATGAGATGATCCTATTCCGAATGACATGGTGAATGGGATTAATAAAAAAAATGAAAAATAAGATAAAATAGAATTGAAATATTTCCCCCCAAAAAAGAAAAAAAAAACTTTTAAAGAATAAAATTGATCACTTAGTAACAGTGTGAAGGGACCCTGGGCTGTGTGACAATTCTAGTGCACTGGGGGCTTATTATTTGAGTTACATAAAGAAAAAAATTACTTATTAAAGAAATATTTACAAAAAAAAAGAAAAAAACTTTTCTAAAATAAAAATTGATTATTTGATTGTATGAATAGAACCTGGGCTGTTTGAGTGCATTGGGGGCTTATTGTTTGAGTTACCTGAACTGGTGAAATGTTTTAGAAGAAAATAAAGAGAAAAATGACTTAGTATAGAAATATTTACCACAAAAAAAAAGAAAAAAAAAACATTTCTTAAATAAAAATTGATTATTTGATTGTATGAATAGAACCTGGGCTGTTTGACAGTTTGAGTGCACTGGGGGCTTATTGTTTGAGTTACCTGAAATGGCGAAATGTTTTAGAAGAAAATAAAGAGAAAAATGACTTAGTACAGAAAGATTTACCACAAAAAAAGAAAAAGAAATTCTTAAATAAAAATTGATTATTTGGGCCTAGTTAGTATTGGCTCCCTGAAATTAATTTGGGCTCCCTCGAAAAAATCCAGGGAGCCCAAAGGGCTCCCTGACAATTCCCAGGGCTCCCTAGAAAAAATCCAGGCTCTGTAATTTCAAGCCCTGGGTAAGTTGTAAAACCTGGGTTGGGATCGGATGCTGGACTCTCAATCACTGAGCTGTCTGATGAAATTTCAGCTGGACTGATGAAATGTATTGCACTGAATTAAAATTGAAAATGATAATACTGATGAACCATCATATGAAATCTGAGCCCATAAGACCACTTGGCCACATGTACTTTGAGTTTAAATTTGATTTCAATGTTTAATTGATCTCTGATTGTATAGAGCTCTACATGATTCATCTAGGGGTAGTTTTCATCTGATCATAATTTGGGATGCAAATGAGGGGAAAACTTTCTGCGCCATATATGGACCTCATGGCACCATTTATTAAAGAGTCCTGTCCAAAATCCATGGCGACAGACAGATGTGAAATGCACTGTAACCTATTGTTGAATATATTGAATTTAGGTCTGATTTTATCACTCTGCCACCAACCATTTTCTTATGCCAACACCCACTGTTTTCCCAACAGGGGCCCCGAAAAATGTTTGCTCAGGGTAACCCTACCCTACTAATGGCTACTTAGTTTTTCTCCCCTACCCTAATGGGGTTTCTTCCAATCCTTAAGTCCAGGTCAGGAAAAAATAGGGAAAGACATCCCAGTCATGGACATATACACATAGTAAGTGAGCTGTACATCCTATAAAGACAAGTCAAACAAATGTTCCTGGTAAGCAAATCTCAACCCTATGGTTTTCAGTGTGAAAAAACAAACAAAAAAAAACACACTACCTACCCTGCCTATTTTTCGGCAAGCATTTTTTCTTCTTGGTCGAGCAAACATTTTTTTTTTGCATGACCAAAAAGAAAAAAAGGATTTATTGGTTCTGGTGGGTATAACTTTTTTCAGGGTATGATTTTTTAAACCTCTCCAAACAGTGCCTCCACAGAACAGTGGTCATCATTTGATCACTTTTTTCGAAGGTCATCTTAGTTTTCAAAATTCACCACTATGGGTTGATGTGAATTATTTGTCTGCACAATATCTCAAGAACCAATTCATGAAACATTTTCCTACTTTGTGGTTGCTTCTTCGGGAGTTTCTTGGGGCTCAATTACATTTATCGGTGGTCATCTCAGTTTTCAAAGCTCACCACTTGGGGGCAATGTGAATTATTTGTCTGCACAATATCTCAAGAACCACTTGATGAAATATTTTCCTATTTAGTGGTTGCTTCTTCGGAAGTTTCTTGGGATGCTCACACTGGAAACACACCCCAGGCTTTGACCATGGCTTGAAGTTGCCCAAATGTGCCTCTCTGTGGTAACCTTGAGGAAGAAGAATATCAAATTCCCTAGGAAGGTTGACTTGAAGATGGGAAAGTTGAAACAGACTACTCAATGAACCATTCACTTAAGGAGTTCAAAAAAAGCAGCCATCTGTTGAACTCATTCTATGACCCTATGCCCAACACTTGTTTATACTTTTTCTACAATCACTTCATTGTAGATAAACATTTCCAATGTACTGCAGTGCGATACACAGAGTGTTGATATACTTTTAAAACTGAATTGTAATTCAGAGACTTTCCATTGACAATGGTATCACAATGGACGTTAGGTGTTTAATAAAAGTAATGTGAAGGGTGTCTTCTCCAAGTCTAAAATTTCATTTTTATAACTGCTGAAGGTTTTGTTATTTGTGATGTAACTGCTAAGATTTTTGTGGTTTATTTTCACAAAATAAAAAGTTGAAATCTTAGGAACTTGTGTATTCTTGTTGAGCATGCCCCAGGGGTGGGGCATACTGCCACAGAATAGGTCCCTGCCAGTGGGGATGAGTGCTATTTATTGATTTTTTCCTGAGCAGTATCCCCGCATGTCCCGCCCCCCCCCCCCCCCCTCCCGGGGATTCAATTGACTGGTGCATTACAGGTAGATAGGGCGCTATATCTTTTTTCAATTATTATTATTATTATCATATTTACCACGCCGTACTGCTCCCACGTGTGACACAGCAAAATCGTCTTCTTCGCACCGAAGAAGGAGCGGTTAGCGCGATCGTATCTTTGAAATGTTGTGGCATTGGTCATACCTTACGCTATAGGTGTAATAGTATGACCATTGTCACAACATATCAAAGAAACGATCGCCCGTTAGGTAGACTGCGCACCATAGTCCGTAGTTGGTCAACACAGTGGACCTAGCAGAGGCCGGTTGCGCCCGGCTGATAGGCCTACTGGAATCGTGGCAGCAAAGTATGACGTCACTATTCAAATCCCCGCCTATCATGCACCGCCTCGGGACAGCAACAATAAATCACAGTAATCCCGGTACACCGGGCAGCTATTTTAAACAGTATTTAGCGGAAGCACCGTGTTTCCCGGCCAAGTCCCGCCCCCCCCCCCCCCTCCCAGGGATTCAATTGACTGGTGCATAACTTCAACTCCACGGCAAATCATGTGGCATTCATAATAACATGTAATTTTTAAGTTATACTCGGTGATGCGCAAGTCCGAGTTCTGTGATTCGTCGATCATTCACTCAATCAGCTGAAGACCGTATGTAAATAAATAGTAAATACGTCTAATGCAACAGGTCAAAACATTGCCTATACAGGAATAGGCTATTGAGTTGCATTTGTTAATAATGCGGTGGTTCTAGTACTTGTGATTTCCTCTTTCTCACGCCGCCACAATTAAAGTTTTTGTGTTTCCATTATAAGATCAGCGTCACAGCAAGCAAAATATTTCCCGCCAATGCCAAGTAGATGACGCTGCGAGCGGCGGACTTTGCCGATCAAACGAAAAATCGGGAAATTAAAAGTTGTAAAGTTGAAAAGCTATAAATTATGACTCGGGTAGAGTAGTATAAGGATTTCACATATTTATACGTAAGTCTTATAGTATAAGCTTCGTCTTCCCACTTAATGCCATGTGTAAAACCCTAGTTCATGTCTTTACCTAATGGTAATTAAATGCAAATTGCATGCAGTAACTTCTATCATCTTTCCAAATGGTAATAACATGCAAATTGTATACAATATCGTGAATCAATTTGATTCTTACATTTACATTATGCATGTTTATGGTCTTCTGCAGTTATCTAAGGTATCCATTTATAATGCGTGATTGTAAGTGGTTATTTAAAAATCTGCAATTGGGACATTTCAATTTTTGTTGGTGTAAATTAACCATACTACTATGAAAGTGGATAGATACATTTCATATAAGAATTGGGATATAAGTTATGAACTTGAGTTGTTTCCCTGCTTTTATCTCTAGAAATAACTACCAAAAACAACCTCCTAATTCAAAATCAATCACAGCCTTTTTACTTTTGCTTTTAGTCAATGTCAAAATATCACATTATCAAATAACTCTTTCATCTAAGAGGTCATTCCTTGTTAGGATTTTGAGAAATACCCCTTTATCACCTGCTCTGCTGTGATACTTGATGCTGATTGGTCAATAGGTGTTAGACCTGGAGCCGTTCACACTTTGTACATTCAATATCGAAGAGCAGAATTCAATATAACCACTTGGAGCTTGATATTACCACATGGCCACAGAAATCTGACCCCTAGAGGTCACCTGCCTCTTTCTGACCTCCAGAGGTGCGCATGGGCATTTGTGTGAAAAATGGCCAAAGCACGTGTTCGTTCGTCGCTTCAACATAATTGTCATGCGTCATGTCCTCTTTCTGACCTCCAGAGGTGCGCATGGGCATTTGTGTGAAAAATGGCCAAAGCACGTGTTCGTTCGTCGCTTCAAAATACAGTACAGACATTTAATTCCTGCACCAGTCGACCAGGCGTCTCCCGGTGCCTCGTTGAACAAACACCCATGGATAGCATGTCAAAAAAGCAAAGCACATCAATGATCCATGTAGCTAGCGAATCAAAGTTGCGTTCAGTTGAGATGTCATCCAAGCCCAGAAAAATGTGTGACAATCTGAAGTGTGGTCGTGTATTATGCCTGGGGTGCCCGCGCATTTAGTGCAGGAATTAAATGTCGGCTCTGTAATTGCCATGCGAAGTTGACTGAACAGAGTATGACTATCGGTAGAATTGCATGGAACTTCAAGATAAGACTAGATATGGATTGTTTTTTGTTGATTTTCCCCCATGCTTCACAGTCAAATTAGCGGTAGGGAGTCTGCGCTGGCTCTCTGGCTGGGACCTACTGGGATTCTCCTCACGGCTCATTGATGTACTCGTTCTTTGTACTTAGCATGTAAGAGCAGGTGATAAATTAGTTACGCCCTGTTGAAAAGTGGAATCCGGCCTGCTATCCGCCCTCAGTCATCCAGATCCCACTCGGCTCCGCCTCGTGAGATCTAGATGGTTTCGATTGGATAACAGGCCGGGATAACAGGCCGGATTCCACTTTCCAACAGGGCGTAACTAATACTAGTAGTATCCGTACTTATTGTTGGTTAGGATTAGTTCTGGCTTCAGAATAAAGGGCAGAAATAGCGCTTGATCATGATAGGTGTCATTACAGGTATAACTACCTTCAACACTTGCACATGTGCTTATTCTATAAAAACTATATGCAGAATTCAATTAAGGTAAAAGGTACACCCATGGCAACGGTGTTCATCATATGATGATTAAATACAGTGATTAGTTTACAAAAGGTAGAAGCCTAAGTGATATAGGCCATTGCATAGCACCATTTACCAAATCATAACTTGTTTACGAGATACGTAAAAAGATGCTTTTGTCTGTTTTTGCATTTACGTCATTGTTTATAATGCCCGATATGACAAATACATCTTGAGTATTCCTGACTCAGTGAAAACATATCACATATCCAATGTAAATGTGAGTTTAGTTGATCATTATACGTAGAATTATGAACTATTTTGCCAATGGCGCCCATTTTCAATTATACCTAACTCGTATCTTCTTTCGTTTTGGGAAATAATTTTGACAACATACACAGCTTGCTATTATGTGTTCAATGCAATGTAATACCTCGCATTACCTTGCACAGTATATGAGTGAATGTGAACACAAAGACACCGATATTGTTTTAAAAAAAACTGGCCGCTATGAGACAATATATTTGTTTGATAAAATATCCTCATAACGCAACATACAGGGTGTTTTAGGCAATGGATGGTTAAGGTATGTAGTTCAACCTGGCACCGGAATGCTCATCTTTACTTTCAATGGTGTTAAATCTAAAGTGACTCAAAAATTATGTTAAAAGGATTTTTTTCTTGTAAAAAACATTCTTTTCATTTTGTAGTCACTTGAAATGTTATGGAAAAATCCTTACGTTATCAAATTTCTCATATTTTCTGGAAATAGTCGTAATGATAATTAAAACATGATTAAAATGGAGTACATGTCATATATTGATTATTTATCTATAACAAAAACTTTTTTAAGAAATATTAGCTTATGGGCTTCAAGCTAGTGCCTGGTAATGAAACATGACAGAATCTTTGAAAAATACGTATCATTTCCCCTTTATATTATATTTGTATTATAACACCTTTTGGAACAGATACATTGGTTTTATTTTCACATCACTTTGTAGTATATTAGTCAGTACTGTTAATTAAGAAATGTATTTTATGTGGCGGCACATAGCCGACTGTACTCTGAAACTTATGAAAGTTTGCAAAACTAAGAGTCGCCTAGATATATGTACGTGCAGCACGGACATACAGGACGAAGTTGTTCGAAGACAACCTCCGTAACCTTCCAATGCTCAGGCACTTTTGCCCAAATCACAAGGGCGTAATACTTTTTGAAACCATCTAAACCCTGCCATATTGGTTTTCATTGGATAGCTCTCGCTAAGCTGGTTAAGATGAGTACCCATGCGCCAAGGTTTCAGTCATTTTTCGGGGTTTTGCATAATTTTGTTTTGGACAAATTTGCCACCAGCAGTATAAGGGTTAAGCAAGAGAGGATGTATTGAGCTTAGTATACGAAATTGCTTTTACGTTAAAAATACATTTTCCTTAAACGGTTTTGCTTTTTATCTACGCATAGCTTCCTGTGATAGCACGTCCATACATCTCACCAATGTGTTTCCTTGTGACGTTCAACAGTTCTAACATCGAGTAATAAAAGAGGATATTGTGTGGTGTTACTAATGAGTATAAGATATAAGTATTTAGGGTTATGCAAAACGGAATTAAAATCTTCACTATCCACGTTCCTAAGCTCCAAATACTAATACTTCTCGTCTTTATTGTTTTCGTCGAAGGGGCATTGCATCACATGGTTTATTCATGTTCTCCTCAATACCTTAACCGAACATTTCGCAAAACTTCGCCCGTGCTGGCATCCTCCTTCAAACCTTTTAGTAGTACATTGCTATAAGAAGATTAGCATTTACAGTGCCGACATAAAATTCCTGCATTAAATGCGTGGGCAGCCCGGGTAAAATGCACAACCGCACGCCCGATTGCCAACCAGTTTCCTGAGCATGGGTGCATGGATGACTGCAAAACGTAAAGCAGTTTTGAATAGTAAGCTCATCTGGGTCATTAACGGGCTTGGCTTATTTTATTGACATTCTACCCATGGGTGTTTGTACAATCAGGAAACTAATTTCTCATGTCCCAGTTGATCTTTATACAGCTGACACCCTTTGTCTTCTTTAAGCCACAGCCTACTCCAGATATTTTTACTCCACCTTACTGGTGCCCCATCCATGAAATATCATGTTAAAGCATGTATTTAAAAGACAAACTCTATCTGTAACGTTTAATGTTTCTGGGACTATCATGTTCTTTAGCTTACTTTTTAGTCGATTTTGAGGAGTTTTCTTTTTAAATTCTATTTACACCACATACCGTATGGTTGTTTGGGATCATGCAAAACAAATCGGCCTCGTAAATGGATAAACACTTCTTAGAATGTTCATCCATTGGGAGTCGAAATACATAGTGGCTTCCATATTTTATTAGCGCCACATACCGTATGTTTGTTTGGGAGCATGCAAACAAGTCAAAATGGTTATTTTCGGCAAACCTGAATGACTAGAATATTCATCCATTGAGAGTCGAAATACATGGTGTTTTCCATATTCTATAGCACCTCATACCATATCTTTAATTTGGTGCATAAAAAGCAAATCGGCCTCGTAAATGGATAAGCACTTTTTAGAATGTTCATCCATTGAGATTCGAAATACATAGTATTTTCCAAATTTTATTTGCACCACAAACCGTATCTCTATTAGGGAGCATGCAAAGCAAATCGGCCTAGTAAATGGATAAGCACTTCTTAGAATGCGCATGAATCAATTGAAAGTCAAAATGGCTATTTTCGGGAAACCTGTATGACCTGAATGTTCATCCATTGAGAGTCCTTTGAGATATTTTATTAGCACCACATACCGTATCTTTAAATGGGAGCATTCAAAACAAATCGGCCTAATAAATGGATAAGCACTTCTTGGAATGCGCATGAATCCATTGGGAGTCGAAATGGCTATTTTCGAGAAATCGGAATGACTATCCTGCCTATTTCCATCGTGTGCTTGATTTTTTAAGCTGGCCATTGGCCTCACTATGGATGAGGTTTGGCGTGCCTAAAAGGGGTCACGTGGCCCATGCCATATGGATACGGCCAGGTGAGGGATGTCCATACAAATTGAATTCATTTGTTTTAATGGAACCTGGTTCCCATCGTGGGAAACCTCAGAGCAAAATAGTGATACGTATGTGTAGCTACCTTTACCTACAGTTAAATTCTAAATGACAAAGGGATGTTTGTTCCCTTGAAGATTGTCTCCGATTTTCTTGTGTTTTTTAGAAGTTATGTTGTAATCATAAACCCTTTTCAACCTTTGTTCCACTGACCAAATTTCGGCAAAAATGATATAAGGAGAATATTAAGGACATTTAAAACCGTACCAAATGCTGGTTCATAAGACAGACAGGGTGACAACCTTTGATATGTAAACAAATATGCCTTTATATGATTTAATTACGCGATTTCATTACACAATTCTTGATAATCCACAGATAGTATGTAAGCTCCCTGGGAACTGGCGCCAAATCCTGAGGATCCACAGAAAGGCTCTTATAATAATAATAATAATAATAATAATAATAATAATAATAATAATAATAATAATTGATATTTGATATTTGCGCCCTTTCCACCTATAATGTTCAAAAGCGCTTTAGAGTCATTGGACAGTTGTCATGGTCCATATAGTCAATTAAACTCCTTTCGAAATAGCAATGTTTTCAGCTGTTTCTTGAAGTTTTGCACACTATCAGCAGCCTTGATGTTGTCAGGGAGCTCATTCCAAAGGCGTGGTGCATTAAGGCGCAGAATGCTCTGTCACCAAACCTTTTCAGATTAGTGAGTGGTATCTGTAATAAGTTCTTAGTGTTTGATCTTAGAGTCCTTGTATTAGCTTGTTTGACTAACAGTTCCCTCAAGTATAGAGGAGCACATCCTTGCACGCATTTGAAAGTCAAAAGCAGAATCTTGAACTCAATCCTTTTCCTGATGGGCAGCCAGTGAAGATCTTTTAGAACTGGTGTAATGTGATCATACTTTTTGGAGCCACTAACCACTCTAGCAGCATTGTTTTGGACTTTATGGAGCCTGCATAGCAGCTCATCAGTGATTCCACAGAGAAGTCCATTACAATAGTCAAGGCGTGATGTCACCAGTGAGACGATGGCACTCTTGGTTGTATCAGTATTGAGAAATTTCCTTATTTTCCCAATGTTCCTAAGGTGGTAATTTGCAGACTTGATAACTTTTGATACATGTGCAGACATATTCATGTTCGGATCAAAAACAGCGCCCAGATTACCGACGGGTTCATTAAGAACTGGTACTACTACACCATTTACGGTAATACTAATTATCTCCTTGGGAACTGACGCCAGATCCTGAGGATTCACAGGCAGGATGTTATCTCCCTGGGAACTGGCGCCAGATCCTGAGGATCCATAGGTAGGCTCTTATCCCCATGGGAACTGGCGCCAAATCCTGAGGATCCACAGGCAGGATGTTATCTCCCTGGGAACTGGCGCCAGATCCTGAGGATTCACAGGCAGGATGTTATCTCCCTGGGAACTGGCGCCAGATCCTGAGGATCCACAGGTAGGCTCTTATCCCCATGGGAACTGGCGCCAAATCCTGAGGATCCACAGGCAGGATGTTATATCCAAGGGAACTGGCGCCAGATCCTGAGGATTCACAGGCAGGATGTTATCTCCCTGGGAACTGGCGCCAGATCCTGAGGATTCACAGGCAGGATGTTATCTCCCTGGGAACTGGCGCCAGATCCTGAGGATCCACAGGTAGGCTCTTATCCCCATGGGAACTGGCGCCAAATCCTGAGGATCCACAGGCAGGATGTTATCTCCCTGGGAACTGGCGCCAGATCCTGAGGATTCACAGGCAGGATGTTATCTCCCTGGGAACTGGCGCCAGATCCTGAGGATCCACAGGTAGGCTCTTATCCCCATGGGAACTGGCGCCAAATCCTGAGGATCCACAGGCAGGATGTTATATCCATGGGAACTGGCGCCAGATCCTGAGGATCCACAGGCAGGATGTTATATCCATGGGAACTGGCGCCAGATCCTGAGGATCCACAGGCAGGATGTTATCTCCCTGGGAACTGGCGCCAGATCCTGAGGATCCACAGGCAGGATGTTATATTCATGGGAATTGGCGCCAGATCCTGAGGATCCACAGGCAGGATGTTATATCCATGGGAACTGGCGCCAGATCCTGAGGATCCACAGGCAGGATGTTATATCCCTGGGGACTGGAGCCAGATCCTGAGGATCCACTGGCAGGATGTTATCTCCCTGGGAACTGGCACATTGTTGGATCGTGCATGGTGTGGTGTACATGGTGGTGATATGGTACAGAAATGAGTAATATCAAATTTTAGAGTGTGATATTAAATCGACATTTAAGGGAAAGTCATTCAGTCATAAAATTTGCACAAATTGCGATCTCGGAATTGACAAAGACAGTTACCATGTAATCATGCAGTTCCCTCATAGCGTTGGTAAAATTGAACAAATATTCAACGAGTTAACTGTACTAGAAGATGACTCTGGCAAATTTGCTTTTGAAAAGAGCGATAGTGTTTTGAATACACATCAGATGGTGAGCTATCAACCAAACAGTTGATGGACATTTGGGATATAACTGGTTTAACAGTTGTTATAAAGATACACAGAAAACGTATTAGACCAAGAGTAGGGATAGGATTACTGTCAACCTTCTCCTTTCAGTCCTTTCTATTGTATGTTGTTTTGTGTATGAGAAATCTCTTTCTCCCCTTTTTTCGCACAAACGTCGGTAGACACCTTAAGTCTACTCTGGAGTTATGCATGTCCAGCGACCTTAATGGGTAATGGTAACTCATGTTTTGTAAATGATCTGTGTTGGAGACCGCTTTCACACCCAAGGGCAAGTGCCTGACTCTCATGATATTGTGTAAATACGTATAAACCCATATTGAGTACGCTATGATGTATTTATATTCTGGGATATGATAATCCTATGTTAAGTATATTTGGTCATCTTTGCTCGTTTGAATTAAGCTTAACCGATCACTTTGGATAAGACAACCCATATGATCAATTCTTTTAGAGTAGACTAACAAATATCATATTTTTCTCTTTTTTGATGTTGAGTTCAACTTGATATTCAATAGTAAGCGTTTTTCTGGTTGTCTAGTTCAAACGCATTGCGTATCAGTTACTTACTGTGTTCTGTTATAACTACTCGTATTGTCCTTTTGTCATATCTATGCCATGCTATAATCGCTATTTTGAGCTCTTAGAGTTCAGTCAATGACGCACATCACACATTGCATAGTGTGCAAGGCTACATGTCTAGCACCTCTTGACTAATCATCAGAGATACTCACAGAAGAGCAGGTTATGGATATCAATACATAAATGTGCATGGGTGTGCGTGTACATGTGTGGAAAATGTGATCAGTTTTTTTATCTGCATATTATACGAACATCCTAAACCAGTGGGATTGTAAGACATTTCATTCAAATCCCCATTATTTTCATAATGTGCATGTACATTTTAAGTACGTGATGTAGGCAGTAATCTTTTTGGGGAAATCTTTCTGATCACCGCTCCTGAGACACCAGCTATCCTGGATTTATTATCTAAAGCAAAGGCTTTCCCGAGGCATGATCTTAGTCTATAGTTCATAGGAGCAAGCGTGCGGCCACAATGGACGATGTAATCACAATTTTCCTCCTCATGTAACTATTCCGGAGCGAAATGATTACCTATGTCAAGCCATAAGTGCAATTCACCCTTCAACTCTCCCATTACCCTATATTCTCTCTACGTGGACTCCT
>OZ012686.1:28709103-28716603 GCA_963942565.1 Maea johnstoni
TTACAGTAACTTCTATCATCTTTCCAAATGGTAATAACATGCAAATTGTATACAATATCGTGAATCGATTTGATTCTTGAATTTACATTATGCATGTTTATGGTCTTCTGCAGTTATCTAAAGTATCCATTTATAATGCGTGATTTTAAGTGATTATTTAAAAGTCTGCAATTGGGACATTTTAATTTTTGTTTGTGTAAATTAACCATACTACTATGAAAGTGGATAGATACATTTTATATAAGAATTGGGACATAAGTTATGAACTTAAGTTGTCTCCCTGCTTTTATCTCTAGAAATAACTACCAAAAACAACCTCCTAGTTCAAAATCAATCACAGCCTTTTTACTTTTGCTTTTGGTCAATGTCAAAATATCACATTATCAAATATCTCGTTCATCTAATAGGTCATTCCTTGTTAGGATTTTGAGAAATACCTCTTTATCACCTGCTCTGCTGTGATACTTGATGCTGATTGGTCAATAGGTGTTAGACCTGGAGCCGTTCACACTTTGTACCTTCAATATCGAACGGCAGAATTCAATATTACCACTTGGAGCTTGATATTACGACATGGCCACAGAATGCTGACCCCTAGAGGTCACCTGCCTCCCTCTGACCTCCAGAGTTGCGCATGGGCATTTGTGTGAAAAATGGCCAAAGCACGTGTTCGTTCGTCGCTTCAACATAATTGTCATGCGTAGTTAACTGAACAGAGTATGACTATCGGTAGAATTGCATGGAACTTCAAGATAAGACTAGTCAGAACGGATATGGATTGTTTTTGTGGATTTTCCCCCATGCTTCACAGTCAAATTAGCGGCAGGGAGTCTGCGCTGGCTCTCTGGTTGGGGACCTACTGGGATTCTCCTGACGGCTCATTGATGTACTCGTCCTTTTTCCTTAGCATGTAAGAGCAGGTGATAAATTCGTTACGCCCTGTTGGAAAGTGGAATCCGGCCTGCTATCCGCCCTCAGTCATCCAGATCACACTCGGCTCCGCCTCGTGATATCTAGATGGTTTCGATTGGATAACAGGCCGGATTCCACTTTCCAACAGGGCGTAACGAATACTAGTAGTATCCGTACTTATTGTTGGTTAGGATTAGTTCTGGCTTCAGAATAAAGGGCAGAAATAGCGCTTGATCTTGATATGTGTCATTACAGGTATAATTACCTTCAACACTTGCACATGTGCGTATTCTATAAAACTATATGCATAATTCAATTAAGGTAAAAGGTACACCCATGGCAACGGTGTTTATCATATGATGATTAAATACAGTGATTAGTTTACAAAAGGTAGAAGCCTAAGTGATATAGGCCATTGCATAGCACCATTTACCAAATTATAACTTGTTTACGAGATACGTGAAATAATGCTTTTGTCTGTTTTTGCATTTACGTCATTGTTTATCATGCCCGATATGACAAATACATCTTGAGTATTCCTGACTTAGTGAAAACATATCACATATCCAATGTAAATGTGAGTTAAGTTGATCATTATACGTAGAGTTATGAACTATTTTGCGAAAGGCGCCCATTTCCAATTATACCTAACTCGTATCTTCTTTCGTTTTGGAAAATAATTTTGACAAAATACTCATCTTGCTATTAGACGTTTAATGCGATAGAATATCTCACATTACCTTGCACAGTATAAAAGTGAATGTGAACACAAAGACACCGATATTGTTAAAAAACATGTTGTTTTGAGGCAATATGTTTGTTTAATGAAGCATTCTCATAACGCAACATACAGGGTGCTTTGGGCAATGGATGGTTAAGGTATGTAGTTCAACCTGGCACCGGAATGTTCATCTTTACTTTCAATGGTGTTAAATCTAAAAGTGACTCAAAAGTTATGTTAAAAGGATTTTTTTCTTGTAAAAAAACATTCTTTTCATTTTGTAGTCACTTGAAATGTTATGGAAAAATCCTAACGTTATCAAATTTCTCATATTTTCTGGAAATAGTCGCAATGATAATTAAAACATGATTAAAATGGAGTATATGTCATCTATTGATTATTTATCTATGACAAAAACTGTTTAAAGAAATATTAGCTTATGGGCTTCAACCGAGTGCCTGGTAATAAAACATGACAGAATATTTGAAAAATACGTATTATTTCCCCTTTATATTATATTTGTATTATAACACCTTTTGGAACAGATACATTGGTTTTATTTTCACATCACTTTGTAGTATAGTATGTCAGTACAGTTAATTAAAAAATGTATTTTATGTGGTGGCACATAGCCGACTGTACTCTGAAACTTAATTTGCAAAACTATGAGTCGCCTAGATATATGTACGTGCAGCACGGACAAACAGGACGAAGTTGTTTGAAGACAACCTCCTTAACCTTCCAATGCTCAGGCACTTTTGCCCAAATTACAAGGGCGTAATACTTTATGAAACCATCTAAACCCTGCCATATTGGTTTTAATTGGATAGCTCTCGCTAAGCTTGTTAAGATGAGTATACCCATGCGCCAAGTTTTCAGTCATTTTTCGGGTTTTTGCATCATTTTGTTTTTGACAAATTTGCCACCAGCAGTATAAGGGTTAAATGAGAGAGGATGTGTTGAGCTTAGTGTACGAAATTGCTTTTACATTAAAAATACATTTTCCTTAAACGGTTTTGCTTTTTATCTACACATATCTTTCTGTGGTAGCACGCTTATACATCTAGTCTCACTGATGTGTTTACTTGTGACGGTCCACAGTTATAACATCGATTAATAAAACAGGATACTGTGTGGTGTTACTCATGAGTATAAGATATAATTCTTAGGGTTATGCAAAATGGAATTAAAATCTTTGCTGTCAACATTTCTAAGTTCCAAATACTAGTACTTCTCGTTTTTATTGTTTTCGTCGAAGGGGCTTTGCATCACATGGTGATTTATATTCTCCTCAATACCTTAACCGAACATTTTGCAGAACTTCGCCCGTGCTGGCATCCTCCTTCAAACCTGTTAGTAGTATATTGCTATAAGAAGATTAGCATTTACAGTGCCGACATATAATTCCTGCACTAAATGCGTGGGCAGCCCGGGTAAAATGCACAACCGCACGCCCGATTGCCAACCAGTTTCCTGAGCATGGGTGCATGGATGACTGCAAAACTTAAAGCAGTTTTGAATAGTAAGCTCATCTGGGTCATTAACGGGCTTGGCTTATTTCATTGACATTCTACCCATGGGTGTTTGTACAATCAGGCTGTGGCAGACGTCCAGTTGATAGGTGCAGGAATTAAATAACTGTACTGAATTTCGTATTCGTCTATGAACCAGGGGTTTAAGTCTAAAGATAACTACCAAGTATGGTAATAGTGTTTACCTAGTATGCAGAAAACTAATTTCTCATGTCCCAGTTGATCTTTATACAGCTGACACCCTTTGTCTTCTTTAAGCCACAGCCTACTCCAGATATTTTTACTCCACCTTACTGGTGCCCCATCCATGAAATATCATGTTAAAGCATGTATTTAAAAGACAAACTCTATCTGTAACGTTTAATGTTTCTGGGACTATCAGGTTTAGCCTACTTTTTAGTCGATTTTGAGGAGTTTTTTTTAAATTCTATTTACACCACATACCGTATGGTTGTTTGGGAGCATGCAAAACAAATCGGCCTCGTAAATGGATAAACACTTCTTAGAATGTTCATCCATTGGGAGTCGAAATACATAGTGGATTCCATATTTTATTAGCGCCACATACCGTATGTTTGTTTGGGAGCATGCAAACAAATCGGCCTAGTAAATGGATAGGCACTTCTTAGCATGTGCATGAATCCATTGAGAGTCAAAATGATTCTTTGGGGGACACCTGAATGACAAGAATGTTCATCCATTGAGAGTCGAAATACATAGTCTTTTCCATATTTTATTAGCATCATTCCCATGTCTTGAATTGGGAGCATTCAAAACAAATCGGCCTAATAAATGGATAAGCACTTCTTAGAATGTTTATCCATTGAGAGTCGAAATACATAGTGGCCTCCATATTTTATTAGCACCACATACTGTATCTCTATTAGGGAGCATGCAAAGCAAATCGGCCTAGTAAATGGATAAGCACTTCTTAGAATGCGCATGAATCAATTGAAAGTCAAAATGGCTATTTTCGGGAAACCTGAATGACTAGAATGTTCATCCATTGAGAGTCCTTTGTGATATTTTATTAGCACCACATACCGTATCTTTAAATGAAAGCATTCAAAACAAATCGGCCTAATAAATGGATAAGCACTTCTTGGAATGCGCATGAGTCCATTGGGAGTCGAAATGGCTATTTTCGAGAAATCGGAATGACTATCCTGCATATTTCCATCGTGTGCTTGATTATTTAAGTCGGCCATTGGCCTCACTATGGATGAGGTTTGGCGTGCCTAAAAGGGGTCACGTGGCCCATGCCATATGGATACGGCCAGGTGAGGGATGTCCATACAAATTGAATTCATTTGTTTTTAATGGAACCTGGTTCCCATCGTGAGAAACCTCAGAGCAAAATAGTGATACGAATGTGTAGCTACCTTTACCTACGGTTAGATTCTAAATGACAAAGGAATCGTTGTTCCCATGTAGATTGTCTCCGATTTTCTCGTGTTTTCTAGAAGTTATGTTGAAATCATATACCTTTTTCAACCTTTGTTCCACAGACCAAATTTCGGCAAAATGATATAAGGAGAATATTAAGAACATTTAATATCATACCAAATGCTGGTTCATAAGACACACAGGGTGATATCCTTTGATATGTAAATATATATGCACAAGGATTTAATTACACGATCTCATTACAAGATTCTTGACAATCCACAGATAGTATATAATCTCCCTGAGAACTGGCGCCAGATCCTGAGGATCCAAAGGTAGGCTCTTATCTCCCTGAGAACTGGCGCCAGATCCTGAGGATCCACAGGTAGGCTCTTATCTCCCTGAGAACTGGCGCCAGATCCTGAGGATCCACAGGTAGGCTCTTATCTCCCTGGGAACTGGCGCCAGATCCTGAGGATCCACAGGTAGGCTCTTATCTCCCTGAGAACTGGCGCCAGATCCTGAGGATCCAAAGGTAGGCTCTTATCTCCCTGAGAACTGGCGCCAGATCCTGAGGATCCACAGGTAGGCTCTTATCTCCCTGGGAACTGGCGCCAGATCCTGAGGATCCACAGGTAGGCTCTTATCTCCCTGAGAACTGGCGCCAGATCCTGAGGATCCACAGGTAGGCTCTTATCTCCCTGAGAACTGGCGCCAGATCCTGAGGATCCACAGGTAGGCTCTTATCTCCCTGAGAACTGGCGCCAGATCCTGAGGATCCACAGGTAGGCTCTTATCTCCCTGAGAACTGGCGCCAGATCCTGAGGATCCACAGGTAGGCTCTTATCTCCCTGAGAACTGGCGCCAGATCCTGAGGATCCACAGGTAGGCTCTTATCTCCCTGAGAACTGGCGCCAGATCCTGAGGATCCACAGGTAGGCTCTTATCTCCCTGAGAACTGGCGCCAGATCCTGAGGATCCACAGGTAGGCTCTTATCTCCCTGAGAACTGGCGCCAGATCCTGAGGATCCACAGGTAGGCTCTTATCTCCCTGAGAACTGGCGCCAGATCCTGAGGATCCACAGGTAGGCTCTTATCTCCCTGAGAACTGGCGCCAGATCCTGAGGATCCACAAGTAGGCTCTTATCTCCCTGAGAACTGGCGCCAGATCCTGAGGATCCACAGGTAGGCTCTTATCTCCCTGAGAACTGGCGCCAGATCCTGAGGATCCAAAGGTAGGCTCTTATCTCCCTGAGAACTGGCGCCAGATCCTGAGAATCCAAAGGTAGGCTCTTATCTCCCTGGGAACTGGCGCCAGATCCTGAGGATCCACAGGTAGGCTCTTATCTCCCTGAGAACTGGCGCCAGATCCTGAGGATCCACAGGTAGGCTCTTATCTCCCTGAGAACTGGCGCCAGATCCTGAGGATCCAAAGGTAGGCTCTTATCTCCCTGAGAACTGGCGCCAGATCCTGAGAATCCAAAGGTAGGCTCTTATCTCCCTGGGAACTGGCGCCAGATCCTGAGGATCCACAGGTAGGCTCTTATCTCCCTGAGAACTGGCGCCAGATCCTGAGGATCCAAAGGTAGGCTCTTATCTCCCTGGGAACTGGCGCCAGATCCTGAGGATCCACAGGTAGGCTCTTATCTCCCTGGGAACTGGCGCCAGATCCTGAGGATCCACAGGTAGGCTCTTATCTCCCTGAGAACTGGCGCCAGATCCTGAGGATCCACAGGTAGGCTCTTATCTCCCTGGGAACTGGCGCCAGATCCTGAGGATCCACAGGTATGCTCTTATCTCCCTGGGAACTGGCGCCAGATCCTGAGGATCCACAGGTAGGCTCTTATCTCCCTGGGAACTGGCGCCAGATCCTGAGGATCCACAGGTATGCTCTTATCTCCCTGGGAACTGGCGCCAGATCCTGAGGATCCACAGGTATGCTCTTATCTCCCTGGGAACTGGCGCCAGATCCTGAGGATCCACAGGCAGGATGTTATCTCCATGGGAACTGGCGCCAGATCCTGAGGATCCACAGGTAGGCTCTTATCTCCCTGGGGACTGGAACCAGATCCTGAGGATCCACAGGCAGGATGTTATCTCCCTGGGGACTGGAACCAGATCCTGACAATCCACAGGCTGGATGTTATGACCCTTAGAACCGGTACATGCTTGGATCGTGCATGGTATGGTGCACATGGTGGTGATATGGTACAGAAAGGAGCAATTTTGATATTTTAGAGCGTGATATTAAATCAACATTTAAGGGAAAGTCATTCAGTCATAATATTGGCACAAATTGCGATCTCGAATCATGCAGTTCCCTCATAACGTTAGTAAAATTGAACAAACATTTAACGAGTTAAATGCGCTAGAAGATGACTATGGCAAAAAGAGCGATAATGTTTTGAATCTAATACTTGGCGCATCAGTTGATGAGCTATCCACAAACAGTTGATGGTCATTTGGGATATAACTGGTTCAACAGTTGCTATAAAGATACACAGACAACTTATAAGACCAAGAGTAGGGGTAGGATTATTGCCAACCTTCTCCTTTCAGTCCTACCTTCTGTATGTTGTTTTGTGTATGAGAAATCTCTTTCTCCCCTTTTTCCGCACAAACGTCGGTAGACACCTTAAGTCTACTCTGGAGTTATGCATGACCAGCGACCTTAATGGGTAATGGTAACTCATGTTTTGTGAATGATCTGTGTTGGAGACCGTTTTCACACCTACAGGCAAGTGCCTGACTCTCATGATATTGTGTAAATACATATAAACCCATATTGAGTACACTATGATGTATTTCTATTCTGGGATATGATAATCCTATGTTAGATATATTTGGTCATCGTTACTCGTTTTAATTAAGCTTTACCGATCCCTTTGGATAAGACAACCCATATGATCAAATCTTATAAAGCAGACTTACAAATATTATATTGTTCTC
>OZ012686.1:28721603-28749103 GCA_963942565.1 Maea johnstoni
TCATCGTCATCACGTGTGTGCGCATAGCTATCTGTCTGCTGAGCCCGGTGACCACGGACGTGGACAGAACAAACATCTTGAGAAAGAAGGATAACTACAAGAAAAGAGAGGAAAATAAACGAAGGGTAAAATTCTTTTTTAGATATATTATTCAATTGGGCATAGCACTCCGTGCTCTACAGTACTTACACTTAATTCCTGCGTCAGTTGACCGGACATCTGCATGTGCCTGGTTGTATAAACACCCATAGGTGGCATGTTAAAAGAATAAGCCAAGCATATCAATGACCCACTTGATTGCGAATGAAGGCTACGTTCAGTTGTGAGGTCACACATGCATCCATGCCAAGGAAACTGAGTGGCAATCGGGCGTGCGGTAGTGTATTCTGCCAGGGCTGCCCGCATTTAGTGCAGGAATTAAATGTCAGCACTGTATGGTCAAGTTCATCACCTGACACTGATTATGTTATCTTAGAAAAGCAGCGTGCTTTATATATCAGTAAATAATAGGGGAGAAACTATTCCTTTATGTGTTTGTCACATTATGTTAATAATCATTTTGCAATAACGGAGTGAGACTAAAATAACAATTCCGACATGAGGTGTCTATTTCGTTGTTCATGTTATCATCTGCAGGGTTGTCCCCGCGGCATTGATGGGGTAAGGTATAGTTTTCCATAGAATTCTATATATGATACACACATGAAACGTTATTAGCGTAAAGAACAAGACAATTGGTAAACCTATTATGTGTGTGTGTGTGTGTGCGTGGGTGTCATGATTAGTTGGTTAGTTGGGAGGGATTATGCATGCCCTTAATCCTTCCAATGCTGAGGCTACTTTCGTCCAAACCACAAGGACGCAAATATTTTTGAAAACCGTTTAAATCCTGCCATGTTGGTATTCTATGGGAAGCTCTCGCTAAGTACTCTTAGATGAGTACTCACGTGACGGGGCTTCAATTTCAGGTTTTTTTCATTATTTTGTATCGGCCAAATCAGCCACCAGCAGCGTAAGGGTTAAGGCAGCTGGGGTTAATTTATTTGACTTAGTTTTCCTTCTTTCCTGCTTTTATTTGACAATTTAACCTTTATAGTCCAGAAGCCAAGGGGCCATACCATGAAATGAGATTTAAAGTGTTCATTTTCTTTGCTGATTCTTGTAGGCTGGACATTGGTCTTCATTTTTCAGGTAGAAGACTGCCGGTCACCCTTGGGCAATTTTCTGTATCAACCCTTTTGTGATGAGGGTCTCACGTCAAAAATGGTCAAATGATCATGGTGGGCCAAAAATAATGCCTGCTAGATTTCTTCATTCTTGAAGGTAATGGATCATATGACCACTCAAAATGTTGGTATTTAGACGCTAAATCATGTATGCAAATTAGGACCATAATGAGATCGCAAGAGTTCAAAACCCAACAAAATGTTTCTTTCTTTGAAATTTTGCCCCCTGCCAAGGCCATGGACGGGCACAAATGGTACAGTTTACACCGCCTCGATTTATACAAATAGACTTGCTAATATTTTATGCGAAGCGCATTCAAATCTTTCATTTTTTTTATAAATGAAAAAATGTGCAAACTTCATCCTTCAAATTCCATAGCATTTGAACAAATTCATAATTGGTAAAATGTGACACTCTTCCCTCCAAAATACCTTTAGCTATTACTCCAAATTCCAAACAAATCCTGTAACATTTGCTACCCAAAACATATGTTTGAAGCAACCATAATGTAGTATAGTATGTTGATTTATGGCATATCATTGGAAAATTATACAGTGTACAAACATACGAACACAAAGTAAATAAGAGCTAGCTGGCAGAAAAACCTGAAATTTATTTGTTTTGTTTGTTTTTACGTATCAGACATGGTACATATACATGCTACGGGTTCGTAGGTAGGGGTTTAAAGCTAGTATTACAGTTTTCACCAGGGAGTTCGCTATCAAATATACTATGTTTTTTTCAGGTCGCCAAGATGATCATGATGGTCGCCATAGCCTTTTTGGTTACCTGGTCGCGTTTTTACTTTGTTGTTCGTATGTTTATTTTCGTGTATCTGACGTATTTCACACTGGGTCAGAAAGCCTCAAAAATGGACACTTATCAATATGTCTACGATGCCATAAAAGGATTCCTTCCGATACTTGGGATATGCAGTCTATGAAAGGGAAACTCTTTTTTTGATAAAAAGGTTAGGCCTTCATATAACCTTGAAGTATGAAATATAATATACAACATTACATTTGGCCTTCTTTCTTAGGCATTTAGGGAAAGAACATCAATATTCAAAAATGATGGTATTGACTTATCAATACTCAAGTTAACATTTTCAAAAAAAATTCTGAAAAAGGCATTCTTGAAAAAACTATATGGAGCATGATGAAATAGCCACATTATCTCAAATAACAAGACTACCAATAGTAACAGTAAGGTATAACCATGCAAACTGCAAATATCTTTTCAAGGAGATATGATTTTTAAAAAAGACCAAGGCAATATCTCCTTTCTGAACAAAGTTACGGTCAATTTTAGGAATTCATTGGATTTAAATGTTGACGGCCATTTTGATCTCACAAAATCAGCCATAACTTATTAAAGATATTGCGTTTGTCTTTTTTAAAAACCATATATACTCAAAGAGCTCTTTGCAATGTACATTGTTCTACTTATCTTTATTATTGGCTGTCTTATTACTCTTAGTCAGGTGCAAATTCCAGAAAAGGTGACTTATTGAGGCATTTTGTGTTAAAAGTCGGTATCCAGTGTTTCTAGCCTAATTTGAGGGTGCTGATTCTGAAAATGACGGATACCAAGCTGAATTTTTGGTTTTTAGTGTCCTAATCGCCATTTTTGGGTGATTTGGGCACTTTTTTGTATGTTAATTTGCATAATGTGTCATTTTTTCAGAACAGTGTCAGATCATGGCAAATGAGGTATCAAATTGAAGCTCTCCACTGTGGGAGTTCATTCATGTGTAGTTCTGGTACTTTTAATGGTTGCCATGGCAACGATAGCCAAGAATTAATCAAAAACAGAGAAAAAATGCTCATTTTTGTAATTTGTGTGATATCTAAGTGCGATATATCCCCAATCAACATATCTAAGGGCATCAGTTTGTTTATCAAAAACTTCCTTGCTCTTTTCTTGATCAATTCATGGCAATTTTATATGATTAAAATAGTTTGGGTCTGAAGTACAGTCCTTTGAAAATTACAATACTGCAAATGCGGAGTCTATCCACAATATGGCTTAAAATGAGTCATTTTATCAGATCAGTGTCAGATCATGGCAAATATAGTATCATATTTAAGCTCTCAACTGTAGGAGTTCATTCATGTGTATTTTGAAATTTTTTAGTGGTTGCCATGGCAACGGGAGCTAAAAATTGATCTAAAACAGAGGAAAAATGGTCATTTTTTGTAATTTTGTGTGATACTTAAGTGCGATTTACCCCAAATCAACACACCTAAGGGCATCAGTATGGTTATTTAAAACTTCCTTGCTCTTTTTTTGATCAATTCATGCCAATTTTATATGATTAGAATATTTTGGGTCTGAAGTACAGTCCTTTGAAAATGCCGATACCGCAAATGCTAAAAGGGTACATCTCATCGTATTCTGCTAGATACATATAGTCTTTCCATGTGAATTACTATTTTTGGTTAATATCAGTATTTTAGTAAATACAGATAGAGTAAATTTATTGTTTGTAAGGGCTTTCAAAATAAAATACTCAAACTCCAGGATTAGTTACCTGCTGCTAAATTAAATTGGGAAACTTGGATAAACAAATGCTATAGTTTCTTAGCCTTGTATGTGCACTTACATGGTAATTAAGTGATCATTTCCATTTAAAGGGAAATGGTTAAGCAATGCACTCTAAGACATATGATATAAGTACACATATTGCAAGGCTGAGAAACTGCAGCATTTATATATCAAAGTTTCCTCATATAATTTGATGGCAGGCAAAAATTGAACCTTTTTAAGATCAATATATTTCCATGATAAAGAGAACTCATCCTGCAGTAGTATGGCTGTATGCACTGATCCTACTTACTATAAGTTTTAGCTGGAGCTTACCTAAGTAGTACTTAGCTGGTAATTTTACTAATGACTTACTTTGCTGCGCTGCGGCACACCAGCCAGCACTTAAGAAAGTATGGGTTTTGTGGTTAGAGGTCCCCAGGGCCATATTGTTCTCAGCTTTTTTTTTGGGGGGGGGGGGGGGGGGGGGGCTAGCCTCTAAACTGTGTGTGTCACCCCAACCTGATCACATGATCTCCTCTTCTTGCTCTCTCTCTCTTACTGATGTATAGAGCAGGCCAAGGAGAATGTCTCTAACAAGAGAAAGGGAAGGACCCAATTTCTCCGAATATAACAAATCTATTTTGGTTTTAAGATGTAGTGGGAGAGTTCAATGATACATATCTATCCATCAATCTATCTGCACATACCGGTACATGCATATACATAAATACATACCTATCTTTCTATCTATCTATTTTTCTATCTATAGCTATGTATCTACTTATCTATATCAATTTATGTATGCATGTATCTATCAGATAGATACACAGAGTAGAAGTGATCGCCCCTTTAAGTTTACCACCCCTCCAAAGTGACCACACTCTGCCAGTCCCATACTAACCTATTCCTATTACTTTTATAGAAAAAATAGTCCCTGTAAGTTGACCAGTTGTGGCTTGTCACAGGATGTCACTTTAGAGGGGTTATATTTATACATATATATATATATATATATATATATATATATATATATATATATATATATATATATATATATATATATATATATATATATATGCATATGTATATATATATGCATATATATATATATATATATATATATATATATATATATATATATAATTATATATGTTTGTGTGTGTGTTTTAAGTATAACTCTTAACCATTCCTAGTGACACTAACACAACTCAAATAACTGGGATTTATTTAATGACTTCATAGTCAAATGTATGGGCACTGCTTAGTGATACATGTGAAGATGAATTTGAATTTTTTAATCATCGATTCTTTTTCTGCCATTTGAGGCTGATTTGCCAGTGTCAAATGGTGGAGGAAACCAGAATACCAGGAGAAAACCACTACCTAACCCGTATACTTACAGGGGTGGTAAGTAGTACTTAAAGGTTGCAGTTAGGACCAGGGCATAAGGCCATGGGAGTATTTTAGTTTATTTTAGTTTGAAAACCCTTAAAACAGTAAAGTTCCTATATTTGTTTCTACTGAACTACTGATATTAATCAAAATATTTATTTTCATGGGGAGACTTTATGTATCTAGCGGAATACGATGAGAAATTCCCTTTCAGAGAAGGGAATAGAAAAATGAATATAACTTTAAGCCATGTTGTGGATAGACACTGCATTTGCATTGTTGTCATTTGTATTTAGACCTAAGACAAAGAGAATGGCATGACCTGGTCAAGAGCAAGGACGTTTTTTTAATAACGATACAGATGTCCACAGGTGAATTGGCCTGCGATAAATCACACTTAAATATCAGGGAAATGCTATTTTTTTGTTGTTTTTGACTAATTCCGACTGGCGTTGCCATGGCAACCACTGAACATTTCCAAAATACACATTAATGAACTCCCGGGTTGAGGACTTTATTTTGATACCGCATGTGCCATGATCTGACACTGATCTGATAAAGTAAATCATCTTAAGCCATATTGTGGATAGACTCGATCGATCGATCGATCGATCGATCGATTCAAAGGACTCTACTTCAGACCCCAAAACATTTTAATCATATAAAATTGGCATGAATTGATCAAGAAAAGAGCAAGGAAGATTTTGATAACTATATTGATACCCTGAGGTGTGTTGGTTGGGGGTAGATCGCACTTTAGTATTACGAAAATGACAAAAATGACCATTTTCCTCTGTTTTTGATTAACTTTTGGCCACCGTTGCCATGGCAATGACTAAAACTACCATTACTACACATGAATGAACTCCCATGGTTTAGACCTTCATTTTGATACTGCATTTGCCATGATCTAACACTGATCTGAATAGATGACTCATTTGAAGCCATATTGTGGATAGACTCCACATTTGCGGTATCGTCATTTTCAAAGGACTGTACTTCAGACCCAAAATATCTTAATCATATCAAATTGGCATGAATTGATCAAGAAAAGAGCAAGGAAGTTTTTAACAAACGTAATGATGCCCTGAGGTTTGTTCATTGGGGGTAAATCGCACTTAAGTATCACACAAAATTACAAAAATGACCATTTTCCCCTGTTTTTGATTAGTTTTTGGCTCCTGTTGCCATGGCAACCACTGAAAATTTTCAAAATACACACGAATGAACTCCTACAGTTGGGAGCTTTAATATGATACCACATTTGCCATGATCTGACACTGATCTGATAAAATGACTTATTTTAAGCCATATTGTGGATAGACTCAGCATTTGCAGTATTGTAATTTTCAAAGGACTGTACTTCATACCCAAAATGTTTTAATCATATAAAATTGCCATGAATTGATCAAGAAAAGAGCAAGGAAGTTTTTGATAAACAAACTGATGCCCTTAGATATGTTGATTGGGGATATATCGCACTTAAATATCACACAAATTACAAAAATGAGCATTTTTTCTCTGTTTTTGATTAATTCTTGGCTATCGTTGCCATGGCAACCATTAAAAGTACCAAAACTACACATGAATGAACTCCCACAGTGGCGAGCTTCAATTTGATACCTCATTTCCCATGATCTGACACTGTTCTGAAAAAATGACACATTATGCAAATTAACATACAAAAAAGTGCCCAAATCACCCAAAAATGGCGATTAGGACACTAAAAACCAAAAATTCAGCTTGGTATCCGTCATTTTCAGATTCAGCACCCTCAGATTAGGTTAGAAACACTGGATACCGACTTTTAACACAAAATGCCTCAATAGCCTTAACGGAGCCCCTTTTCTGGAATTTGCACCTGACTATCTAGTTAGTATGGTTATTTTTTCATGCTCCATATAACATTTTCATTAATGACCTTTTCAAAAAATTATTTTTAAAAATATTAACTTGAGTATTGATAAGGTAATGCAATCATTTTAGAATTTTGACTTCCTCTTCCTAAATGCCTAAAATAAAAGGTCACAATGTTATGCTGTGTCTTTTCATAATTCAGGGTCATTTGAATGTCAAATTTTTAAATAAAAAAAATGTTTTCTCTCATAGACTACATATTCCAATTATCAAAAGGAATCATCATTGTATCTTAGACGTATTGATAAGTGTCCATATTTTAGGCTTTCTGATCCAGTGTGTTTCTATATGGTTTTTGCAGGTCGCCAAGATGATCATGGTGGACGCTATAGCATTTTGGTCGCCTGGTCGTTATTTTACTTTGTTGTTTGCATGTTTTCGTGTATCTGACCTATTTCTGTATGTTTTTTGCAGGTCGCCAAGATGATCATGGTGGTCGCTATAGCATTTTTGGTTGCCTGGTCGTTATTTTACTTTGTTGTTTGCATGTTTTCGTGTATCTGACCTATTTCTGTTTGGTTTTTGCAGGTCGCCAGTATGATCATAGTGGTCGCCATAGCATTTTTGTTCACCTGGTCGCCCTTTTACTTTGTTGTTTGTTTTATTGTTTTCGTGTATCTGACCTATTTCTGCTCGGTGTTTGCAGGTCGCCAAGATGATCATGGTGGTCGCCATAGCAGATTTGGTCGCCTGGTCATCATTTTACTTTGTTGTTTGCTTGTGTTTGTGTATCTGACCTATTTCTGTTTGTTTTTTTCAGGTCGCCAGGATGATCATGGTGGTCGCCATAGTATTTTTGGTCGCCTGGTCATCATTTTACTTTGTTGAATGCTTGTTTCTGTGTATCTGACATATTTCTGTATGGTTTTTTGCAGGTCGCCAAGATGATCATGGTGGTCGCCTTAGCATTTCTGGTCGCCTGGTCGCCCTTTTACTTTGTCACATTGATCAGTCAGCTGCAGCCACAGGAGGATAACTTTCTGCGTCGTTCAAACTATGTTTTCTACATGCTCGTCATTCATTTCTTCGGATTTCTCAACAGTTGCGTCAACCCATTTATTTATGCAGTCATGAGTGAGAAATTTCGGCGGAGTTTTCGTCAGATCATTGGTAGTTTTATGTGTTGCTGTTGCTGTTTTCGTCGCCTGGGGCACTATCAGCTGGGCTTTCCCGCTCGCTCGGACGCCATGTCGCACAGCGGAAGTGAATACGATGGTGAGAGCCGCATTGAGCAAACTCAAGTAAAAAGCTTTTATTCAATTTCCTCAAAAAACGGTGACAGCTTTCAAAGGATATTGAAAAGGCTTTCACCCAACAGTACAAAGTTAGACAACAATTCTAAGATGACGACTCAAAGAAGCAGTGCACGTGGCTGTTTGTTAGGCAGTCGCATTAGCGAGGAGAGTGGTACGAAGGAGGAGAGTGGTACACCGGAAGTGGCTGGGAGCCGCCATATTGGCCCCGACACCGAGGCGCAAGTACTCCAAGTTGACGGCAGTCTTTCAAGTGAGGATTGCGCCACTTATAATAATGTATTCCCCCGCACGGGTTCTGACGTTAAGCTTATTCTAGACTCGCCATGCACCGTAGATTTGCATTCTAAAAGCAAAGAAGGGCGGACTAACGATCGACATGGACCACTGACTTCTACGAACGAGCAGCAAGCACTGGTTTTCGATGAAAGCACGGCTCGCCCCGCTTCGCACCCAATATCAAAAAGAGCCACAAATAACACTTCGTCAACGGAATCCAATGTCTGGATACCGATGAGAAAGTTCAATTCTGAACCAGTGCAACGCAAAAGTTCGTCTCGAAATAGCGGGAGAGCTTCAAGGTCGAATGAAGGTCAGCAATGGACTCATAGAAATGGCCATTCAACTAAGCAAGAGACGGCGAGCGATGTTGACATACCTTACGATATGAAGGAAAATCCTGGCTTCGGTAAACGCGATAAAGCAAAAGCATGATTATCCTTATGGCATTCCGAAATACCAGGTGGATTATCCCATCACAACCAATGAAAGGGGCGAAGCACAAGATTAGATCTACTTGCCAAAAAAATCCAGCAGAGATTAGTGAATACACTTTAACGATATGGAAAATAGTCGATGAAAGACCCAAAAAGTAGATTATATGATTACAAATGGCGGGGAACCTCGTTGGTATTGGCAATGGGCGCTGTTAACTCGGTACAGGACGACACGTTGGGCAGGTATATACATGTAGAGGCACAGAAAGATTCAGCATACTACAACATGCATCTTTGCTTCCCGTATGAAAAGTTTCATTCATAAAAAAACATCAAAACATCATGCATGAAAATGAAATTTCCATGCATGAAAATGAAATTTCCATGCATGAAAATGAAATTACCATATATGAAAATGAAATCTTTCCTTCAATTTTTTATGTATAAGAATTCCATGCAAAAAGGTGTCGTCCAATCACCGATGAAAATTTCTGGTGCGAAAAAATCATCCCAGGGGCAAAATTCTCATTTTCATGCATGGAAATTTCATATTTTCATGTATAAAAAAGAAATTTCATGCATGAAGTTGTCATGCCTCGATTTTTTTCATACATGAAATTGTTCGTACGGGTTTCTCGCGTATAGAACTGAGTATAGTCGTGCTTGATCATTTTTGAGGAAATCATTCCTGTGCTTCGCGGAAATGGTCCAGTTCCTATCGCGTCATTAGGAGATCATTGCCCACCCCCATCCGAGAGAACACTCGTATAACTTCAAAAGCTATGTCATTGTGCAATTAGGCGGCATGGCAACGAGCACAATTGAAGCCAGATATGTCGTAATTGCCGAAGGAAACTGGATAGCCTAACGACAGTAATAACGCCATGGATTTCCGATGGTAGAGATACATCTCGACATATATAGTGGCTGGTGATTGTGGGGTTAGGGCTTGCGACCAATTTACTATTTTACTCATGTTCCTGGGAATGCAAAAAAAGTAAAGCAAACTTATTTACGTTCTACAGTACAGACATTTTATTTCTGCACCAGTCGACCGGACGTCTGTCTGCGCCTGGTTGTACAGATACCCATGGATATTATGTCAAAATAATAAGGCAAGCACATCAATGACCCGAGTAGCTTGCGAATCAAAGCAACATTCAGTTGTGAGGGCATCCATGCCCAGGAAGCTGGGTTACCATCGGGCCTTGGGTCGTGTATTATGCTCGGACTACCCAAGCATATAGTGCAGGAATTAACTGTCGGCACTGCACGCATTGCTGCTAGCGAGATTTACCCTTGTCCCTTACATTACTCTCGAACCTCAAAGCAGATTACACCACAGATGATTGAAATTTTTCAAACTTGGCCAGCTTTGTTAGGAGTCTTATCAAGCGTTCATTACTGACCCTTAAGTAAACACAATAATACTGAATTTGACATCATATTTTTCCGGTCTCAAATGGTTAACCTTTTTGCTAGCGGTGGTTTATTTTTCCAATACAAAACAATGCAAAAAACTGGAAAATGATTGAAACCCTGGCAGTCATGCGTGCTCATCTGAGAGTACTCAGCGAGAGCTTTCCAATTAATACCAACATGACAACGCTTGCAGCAAATGGATGTACGTGCATATGTGTTAGTGAGCAAATGTATGTAACGTCATTGATTTACCCATTGCGATTACAAAATACAATAAACTACAATATAATATGGTAAAAAGAATATACCAAAAAGTTGTTAAAATTGATAAACCCGAGAAAAGACAAAAAGGCGTCAGTTTGATCCAACAGTTTAAATAGAAGGTAATCTCAATGTTTTATGGACTATTAACACTGGCTTCAGTGCCGACACTTACTTCCTGCACTCATCGCGTGGTCATCCCGCCCATAGCAAACGACCGCAGGCCCGATTGCCACCCAGTTTCCTAGGCATAGGTGCATGGATGACCTCACAACTGAGCCTAGCTTTGATTCGCAGGCTACGTGGGTCATTGATGTGCTTGGCTTATGTTTTGACATGTTACCCATGGTACAACCAGGTAAGGACAGACGTCCGGCTGACTGGTGCAGGAATTAAATGGCTGTAGTGTACATGTATTGTGTTGAAGCTAGAAATGGTGTGATGGATCACTCTCTGAGCCTTTCAACATACTCAATGTACAGGATTTAAGAAGCTATAGTTTGTGACAGTTGTGACGTACATTTGCCCGTTACTGCTCCATCAGGATAAAATATAACCTCTGAACGACTTGCCTCATTTTCTAACACTGCTATGTAAATATGCAATGTAATTATCCTTCTTCCCTTTGCTCACGGACTGTCTTGTGAGTAAAATGGATTCAAATGATACAGTGACATTTGTTTGGTGGTTTTTTTAGAGGTGATAACAATTGTTACAAAACTGGAAAATGTGGCTAGATATGTAAAGCATTTGGTTATTGGCTGTGCAGACCCTATACTCAGGTCATCAAATTCTCTTCTATTTACGGTAGAGCCGTTTAGTAAATCTTTATGAGACTTTTCGTTTTGTTGTCATACTTTTTGCTTTCGGTACAACGTATGACCAAGACGTTCCGTGACCATGTTTAGAAATATTCCTACAAACTGACAATATAATGCTTGCTGAAAGTGCACCGCAAAGGTTTGATATAATACACTCTACAAAAGGTTCAGTTCTATGTTATCTATTGTCAAACTAGACAAGCAAACCCACACACACACGCACACGCACACACGCACGAAAGCACGTTCACACACACATAAAACATATACACACACGTACATACATAATTATATACATAATTACATACATACATACATGCATATATACAAATACACATGTACACACACACGTACATACATACATACATACATACATACATAAATACATACATACATACATACATACATACATAAATACATACATACATACATACATACATGTATAGTTACATACATATATAGATATATAAATATATAAGGTGCAAAAGGTGCAAACGCATACATTATACATTAGAATACTTACAAGAATATTATACGTACAGAGATACAATCAATACAAAGATAACGTGATACAAACATAACGATAGTTGACATATGACGCAAACAAACATAGTGATAAGAGAAGAATAAAACTATACGAATACCTCGGTTAGCGTTATAAAATAAATTAAGTTAGGTAAATCGAACTGGAAATAGCGATTGAATAGAGGTAATCTATCATCATACCATAAGCACACCCAACTCAAATCTATAAGCAGAAGTGTCCAAAATGAACCTGAGAACATAAACAATGCATTCACTATGATTTATTTATCTCACTTGATTCAAATACTTCATTCAATCACAGTTTTATGTTGTGTACATACATACACACATACATACGTACGTACATACATACATACATACTTACATACATACATTCATGCATGCATACATGCATGCATGCAAACGTACGTACATGCATACATATATACATACATACATACATCATGCATTCATCCATGCATATATACATATATATATATATATATATATATATATATATATATATATATATATATATATATATATATATATATATATATATATATATACATGTATGCACACACATACATACATACAAACATACATACATGCACACCGATACAGACATATATAAAAACATACATACATGCTAACACATGCATACATACATACATACATACATACATACATACATGTATACATACATAAATACATACATACATACATACATGTATACATACATAAATACATACATACAAACATGCATACACATAGCATACATATAACATACGTATAGCATACATACATACATACATACATACATACATACATACATACAAACATACATACATGCATACATACATATATACATACATATATACCTACATACATACATGCATACATACATACATACATACATACATACATACATACATACATGCAGACAGACATACATACATACATACATACATACATACATACATACATACATACTATTGGGGATAAATGTTGCGGTTTAAAATATGGCCAATATGGCCAAGACAAATAGGTGGCTACATTGGTACAGCAAAAGCATGTACGTAGAATTGTTACTCTATGTGGTCTAAATTGTCGCTCTATGTGGTCTAGAGGTGATCGTTTGTATTGTTTCGAGAAATTTATAGCATGGTGAATATAAGATAAATCGAATGTGCTCGAAAATAGGATAAAATAAAGAATGGAAGCAATTTGCAGACCAAACAATCGCCCTTTGTAATATCAAGCTTATGGTAGCTCGTGGGGTTAGTTTCTTCGATCCAGCTTTTTTCTACCCTGCTATTATTTGACATTTTAGCCTATAAAAAATATACAATGGCTGAAAGGTCATTTGATTCTGTCGAACTTTTCCGAGCGGTGTCAGTTCGCTTTAATGAAAGTTGGAAATGTTGTTCCATATACGTACATTTACAGTATTATTCCTGTCATAAGAATATTAACCTTCAATATTGGCCTTTCGGAATAAAAAATCTCGGAAAAATCCAACATGACAAATTCGGTTATTTTGCACCTCGGATTAATTTCCTTTTCTAGAGTAGATGGCCATTCACTCTACTCGATGATTGCTCATACATTCACAATTTATCTGGTCATGAGGAATACGAGTTAGGCTATAACATATGGAAAAATCTCGGAATGACAATATAATCATAAATTAACCTAACACACTACCTTGAAATAGTATGCAGCTCGATCGAAACCGATAATGATTATTTACAAATATAGATCATGCTAGTGTGGTTGTGCACCACATGTTTTAAATTGGGGTTTTCTTGAACACCGAAATCAATAGTAAACAATTTGTTTGAAAATATGAATTTATTCGAATTAGATTTCACGAAAATACAAGGAAATGACGATGCATCTCATATGAAAGATACATTCATACTTTCAACATGCACAAACTGTATCTGAACTATCGTAACACGACCTTATTGGGTCAATAAATGCAAAATGACACACGCGAAACATTTCAAGTGACATATCCAAGCACACAGAAAACTTTACATGAATATGAAGGATGAAAGAAGCACAATTATAGGCATGATACACGCGACGAACTTTTGTTTTGATTACGATATGCAACAGTGACAGCACCAGTATGAAAGTACTCAGAGTATTTTGGGGCAGGGTGTGCACAAATTACTGCAAATCAACATACAATACTATACTTAGTCATTACCATGCGCATTTTCTGTGTTTAATTACTAACATATTTACATTTCTGAGTACCTTCATTATTCTCTCTCTCTCTCTCTCTCTCTCTCTCTCTCTCTCTCTCTCTCTCTCTCTCTCTCTCTCTCTCTCTCTCTCTCTCCACACATTAACGCACCTGTAGCCACGCCCATATTACATACCATGCTTCAAAAAAGGAAAACATCACGCTCGGAAACCAATTAATTATTGCATGGTTAGGTAAGGGATATGGTAGTGTTAGATTACACACACATATAACACAAATTCTTAAGATATAACTAGATCATTTATCAACATCTAAGCATACATGTATAATTGGTTTCAACAGACTTACATGAATGTTACTCCCTTTAGCCACAACTAATCAGTGCAGATATCTCTTTACCTATTTACAAATCACGAACCTTATTTCTAACGCTAAAGCATTGTGAAATGAATTACATCCAAAATATAGTTTCCTTTCACTTGGGTACTTATTTGCACGTAGATCTTGATCGAAGCGGTGATGAAGTCGTATCAAAGGGGTAATAGCTAGAGAAACAGTATATATATCCGCCGAGTTAACTGATTGATACTATGTTAGTGCGGTGCAATGTATTTAATGAATCTGGGGTACAAAACAAAAGAAAATACAGAGGTATGTAAGCCTCCCACAACATTTCGGTGCTCACTAAAGCAGTGATATATTGGTATATTGGTGTGCAATATAATACAAAATACAAATTGCTAATTTTACAAAAGAGAACCATGTACATAAAAATGATTTGATTTATCTCTGTAAGATCGTGAAATCGTATTTAGAAAACATCTCAACACAAAAAAAACACAAGATAATAAAGTGACAAATTTAAAAACAGTAGCATTTAGAAAAACAAAACAACAATAACATCAGCAACAATAACATTTAGAAAAATACTAATACGTGAAAATGTGATGTGACATCAGAAAAAAAAGTCAAAATGTCGATGCAACAGCATTCACAACAATAGTTCCAGCATATCGATTTTATAATTAATCTTATCATTAAGTTTATTATAACAGTTGCAAATATATAGCCTTGCATTATCTATGTAATGTTGGTGTTCCTTCTCAAAAATGAGAAAATATATCAATATCAAATAGCATTACCATTTTTCATCATGCCTTTGCCGTGCATCTTGATTATTCCAGATAGAATTATATATTAGAATAACAAAGACGGTGGGGTTAAACAGCTAATAACGCTAGGCCTTATATCGTTTCTAGTAATTGCTCTCTCTTGCTTTTATCCAGACAATGTCTGTGTTGACATTGACGAGAATAGATAATTGAAAATGCGTCAAAAGTATGTCCAACATATATATATATATATATATATATATATATATATATATATATATATATATATATATATATATATATATATATATATATATATATATATATATATATATATATATATATATATATATACATACATACAATATATATACAATCTCACCTGTATTAAAAGTATATTGTATATATAACTGCCTTTTCTGTTCGTAATGGTTGAGGTGATGCCAGGGATTTCCAAAGGTGTGAAAACCATTATTTTGTTGTATATATACATATTTGCACCCAGTAAATGGTGTTCTCGAACATGAAATGTTCTTTTAGCCTGTTATGTTGGTGACTATTGAAGCCATCATAGACGTTATACATTATCCTAAAACGTGAACCCATCTACTTGAGGAATCTAATCAAGATTGCTCATCTCATGACTAACCCTGATGTTGCTGGTGGCTAATTTGGCCGTCTCGAAATGATGCAAAAAACTGGAAAATGACTGAAACCCTGGCTTGTGGGTACTCATCTGAGAGTTCTCAGCAAGAGCTGTCCTGCAATGAATACCAACATGACAGGGTTTATTTGATTTTGTATAACCATCCCGTCATTGTGCTTAGGACGATAGTACTATAAGCATCGGAAGGGCTAATATCTTTATATGACCTATGAATAATCTTGGAAACTGTACATATTATACTGTAGAATGGCTATTTTTTCCGGGTAAAACAGGAATAAACAAAACAGGAAAAAATACAGTACATGACCGGACTTAATAAACACAGAGAAATCCTTGTCCTTACCCACTACTATTTACTCTCTGGTATACTAAAATTAAAAATCTACATATAACAGAAAAATTAGTATCGAAAAGAAAATGTCCTCTCGTCGGAAATGTTAGAAAATTCTCATTAAACACATTTACAATGGATTGCAATTCGGTCATATAAGGTATATATAGAGTCGAAATATGGTAGAAAGTAGGTGAGTTGAGAGGGGTCTGAACCTGATGTGTTTGTTTTGAGGTTGGATATATGAAGTTTATTCCCCTTATAAAGGGGAGCATACGGAAGTTATCGTATACCGGATATATATTGTATTTATATCTCAAGGTAACAGGAACAAAATGATATGGAACAAAATGTTTGTTTCAAGTCGGTACCCATTTCCATTTATTACAACTCAAGTATAATATTGGATGGTTATAGAGGGATAATAGTACAGTATCCATGCATAAAGTGGTTCTTTCTGTATATTTTTATAGTCATGTTATATATGTTTAGCACTCAATAAAGAAACTTCTATTGTAAAACATCACTCGTCATCTTATTTATCTAGAAAAGAAGATCCCTGATAAAATCTAAAGTTGGTATTGTGTGAAACAATACCAAGTGCAGAATCTTATTCTATTCTCTTTGAAGAATAGTCTGAAATTTGGCTTTAGCATTAGATTATTCCACAGTATGGGCCTCCGAACATTTCCTTCCAGTTTGTTTGTCGACTTCATACGCGGTTCCACAGTGTGTTTAAAGTCTATATCTTTGGAATATGCTTATTAATGGCACAATGTACTCAATATATATACTTTGGTGACTGGAGGGTTTCTCCAAAAATAAATATAATTATACAGTTACAATACGTTCAAAGTGTATGATATTACAAAGAAATGGCAAATATTACTTAAAACTTAATGATGCAAACAGAACAGTAACTGAGGAATGGAGAAAGCTCCTACGCAATATAAAGCACGAAATTCACACATAAGTAAATTACTGTATAAGCTATGGGAACAACGTAGCTCAGTTGGTTAGGTGTCGGACTAGTAATCAGTAAGTCGCTGGTTCAATTCCCGGCCGGGGCACTTTTGTCTGGTCTGGGGGAAGACAGTTTATTCCAAACTGTCTCAGTTTCTGTGTGTACAGGCCTGCTAGGGGAGGAAGGTCGTGTGAACATTTCGTTGGATACAAGACTACATGTATAAACCGAATACCTTTACCTTTAAGCTATATGGTCATTCGTTCGTGTCGCCCACTCAGGTAAGTCAATCTCACGAAGAGGATAATTATCCTATACCTTTTTTCAAGTCTCAGATTATCTCGGTATATCTTGTGGATATTCTTACCGGCTGCTAGCCATATTCCTCTATTTGCTCAAATGACTTGTTTTTACACCCTTTCCTAAAAGGATTGGAAGAATAACTTCGATATTCTCTAGGAGACCAGCGTCTTGACTAGCTGCAATTTGGTTAAGTTCTGCAAACATTGTGGTACGTCTCATCTCAGTTTATGGGCATTGCAGGACAAGATGTCTGGCGTCATCGGGTGTCGCGAGGTCGCATAATCATGGCAACATCTAGGATACATTCCTGCACCAGTCGACCGAACGTCTGCCAGTACCTGGTCGTACAAACATCCATGCATAACATGTCACAAAATAAATCAAGCACATCAATGACCCACGTAGCTTGCGAATAACAGTTGTGTTCAGTTGTGAGGTCATTTATGCATCTAAGCCCAGGAAACTGGGTGGCAATCGTACGTGCAGTCGCGTATTACACCAGGGCTGCCCACGTATTTAGTGCAGGAATTAAATGTTGGCACTGTAAGACATAGCTCTAGATATACATGTAGGGCAAAATGGTCGGTAAAAGAAACATGCCATCCCGAATTGGCGTAAATGAATAATATTGATGTCCAAAACTTATTTCAACGAAGCTGTTCTCCCCTAAATAGGTCAGTCGATGTCGAGGTGCATATTGTTTGTTTTGAAACGTTTGTCTTTACCCATGTTTGGCGGCGAATCATTTAAGCCGCAAATCGAGATCTCACACCTGAGAACCTAGCGTCTCACCAATTAGTCGCCAGTAACCCTCTCTCCAATCCAGTTGTCATGAACCTCTAGAAGTGCATTTTCCGGAAAGATCAAGGCAGGTGGACACCTAAAAGTATTACACCAAATCCTTCTAGTGTTAGAATTACCATATGTCGGGGATCGCAATATGATTAAGTCATTTGCATTAGGGTCTCATCGTTTTCTCTGGTAAATCCCCCTACTTCAAGGCCCTAAGTGCTACTACTGAGATCCCATACTACTGCCAATTTAGCAGGAAGGCTATCAAGCATATTAGTATCAAAGCATTAGCACCCATCTCGCCGCCTTTTTTTCTTTTTTTCCTGCTCCCATCTGAAAGGCCTTGTGATTGTCTGGGCCAAATACATATAATACAATAGTCTCACCAATAGTGTCTGCGGAAACATGTTATATTTCTGGTCATTCGGCATCCCTGACTGTGGTACAGTACAGACAATGACTTCCTGCACCTGTCGACTGGACGTCTGTTACTGTCTAGTTGTACGAACACCCATGGATAAAATGTCAAAGAATAAGCCATGCACTTTAATGACCCACGTAGCTTACGTATATACGTTCAGTTGTGAGGTCACCATGCACCCATGCATAAGAAACTGGGTGGTAATCGGGCGAACAGTCGTGTATTATACCCGGGCTCCCCACGCATTTATTGCAGGAATTAAATGTCGGCACTGTAGATTGCAACATGATGCGTGAAAAGAAATGTTTTAATACATTCACAGATACAAAATAAAACATTTAATGGCTCTATGAAAATAGACACAGCAAGTGTTCTTAAATGATTCTGCGGACATCATATTTTGTTTAAAAATCTTGTGATTTATCTTGATGATGTAGCATGATAGTTGTTATCACTCACCTAACAGAAAATCTCACAGACAAAATTGTCCAAAACCGACAAAACCCCATGGGCCAAAGAGGTATGGTGCAAACTTCAAGGACGTGGATAAGACAGGCAAAATTCTACGGCAATTGATCCAGCTCAATATATTACATTTTATTACAGCCTCTATGTATAGCATGGTCATTATACTTTCTGAGACTGTGACCAAGGGGCTTTCACAAAGTATCTATAGCTGAAGAAAGGCTGTGATTTGCATGTTTACATAGCTGCTACATCATGGAATACATAAATAAACGGTTCTTGTCAAATAAAATGTTTTTGGGTTACTATTTTCCTTTTCTAGTTGCCACGGGACCACCCTTTCCGGTGTGATAAATTTTCTGATAGTTACCTCCTCTTTGAAGTGGCTGTTACACTCTCCCCCCTCTGATGTAAAATATAAACAAAGTGATATCAAAGAAAAATCTGTGTTATTTCACATGCGTTTGACTAACTATTAAATTGAGGGAAATGAGATACAAAATATGCCAGTGAAAAAGCCGGTTTATCTATTTATTTATTTTCTGAATCTAGATGTTGAGGTCCGGCCTTGTACACGGTTGGCTGTTCCAGTCATACCCCTCCAAACCTTCGCCAGCATAGCAATATGTAAGTTGGATATATTTTGTTCAACTTTCTTAAGGTGATGGGTACCATTGCAAGCCAGTTAAAAGCCCTGTCCCAAAACACACCTCAAAGCAGCATAATCCTATAACTAGGTGTATCTCCAGGTTCCTGAGTGTTATCAGGTAGATGATATCATCGCCAGCTGTCATTATTCAATCCATATTCTGTTTTATTTCAAAATTTAACTTTTTTTTCAAATGACATATTCTCATTAATTACGCAGTTGATGGTTACTGTGGGTTCACAGATACCTTAGGGATGTCATTGACTATGCCCAATAAAAAGTATTTTTTTAATTTTTTACTCCTGAAGATTTTTACAGGCCATAACATTGAAAATTCTAGTGAGAAATCTCGTGTGTGGAGGCATGGGAACCCCTTTGATAGTAGTGGACATACCTCGCTGATCACTCCTGAGCACTCGAAACAAAAGAGAGTTGCACAAAGATACACATCGACGATCTCAAGACAATGGCTTGTGGTCAGGTTGCTATAAATAGGTGCTAGCTATGAGCACGTGAGGTCACCAAGTGAAGTTGGTGTGGAGATTTCTAACTAAAATTTTCAACGTTATGGTCTGTAAAAATCTTCAGCAGTAAAAAATCAAAAAAATACTTTTTATTGGGCATAGTCAATGATATCCCTAAAGTAACTCTGAACCTGCGGTAACCGTCACCTGCGTAATTAATGAGAATATGTCATTTGAAAAAAAAGTTGTAAATTTTGAAATAAAACAGAATATGGATTGAATAATGACAGGTGGCGATGATATTCTCTACCTGATAACACTCAGGAACCTGGAGATACACCTAGTTATATGATTATGCTGCTTTGAGGTGTGTTTTGGGACAGGGCTTTTAACTGGCTTGCAATGGTACCCATCACCTTAACTAATACCCCTTTTTGACTAACGAAAGAATGGGAGACAATTACGGGTGGTAGGTGATTGTGGCTACACGGTGACTTCCCAGTCAGCAGGAAAAATCGAGCCCGTAGGCCAAAGTTTGCTCCCATGTTTCTACATGCAAGATTTCTTTTCACTGTTTCGAGTGTTTAAAAATAAAGCACATAGTGAATGCAAAGCACCTTTCTGTGTTTTCCCAATGACCAAGGGCTCGAGTTTTTCAACTATCTTACTGGCAGTGTGTGTATATATAAATGTATATATATATATATATATATATATATATATATATATATATATATATATATATATATATATATATATATATATATATATATATATATATATATATATATATATATATATATATATATATATATATATATATATATATATATATATATATATATATATATATATATATATATATATATATATATATATATATATATATATGTGTGTGTGTGTGTGTGTGTGTGTGTGTGTAGCAAGATAGATAAATAGATCCTTGTTTGCGTGTAAAACTAAGTAGTGTATATGATCAATGATAGGTGTGTTAGTTTCCTTTTGCAGATGATTGATCTGGGCTGTTTGGATAACAAAGGAAGTTGCTTGGCGTGGAGGGAACTCCTTCCCCTGTCTGTGATTGCCACGGACGCCAAACAGGCAGCAACAGCAGCAGCAGGTGTCAGCTTGTTACCTTTACCTAGAACACAACACGCAAGCCTCACATCTTCGCATCGAAAACAGCATTTGTGAGATAGCAATGGTATTTACACAACACGGTATGGAGCACTAGTAAGAGCTTAGTAATGATATGTTATTGGTCTATGTTGCGTTTGTGCTCCTGGAAGGAAACTCCCAGCCGACAATTTCGACATATAAATATTAAACCAAAGGACTCTATGATAGATCACTATGATGTCCATAGCACTAGTAAAATCTTAGTAATAATATGTTATTGGTCTGTGTTTCGTGTGTGCACCAAGTAAGCCCCCAGCCGACAATCTCGATATATAAATATAAAGCAAAGAACTATAATATACTGTAGAATAGGAAATTAATCCGAGTGGTTTATTTTGCCGAGTTTTTCCGAGTGGGTTCAGTCCGGTATAATGAAACTCGGATGTATTATTCCTGTCATTAGGATATTAACCTTCAATATTGGTTTTTCGGAATAAAAAATATCGGAAAAATAAATCACAAATTCGGTTAACTTGCACCTCGGATTAATTTCCTATTCTACAGTATCCTCTCATCAGTTGGCGAGACCCACACATCAACGGGCATGAACATTTTTGATTTAGAGCAGACTCCAAAATAAGATACATGTGTGTGTTTTTTTCGCGTAGAGTTTTCAGTTTTTGTCGAACATCAATCTCATAAATTTTTCAGATATAAAAATGACCACACTAAATCACTAAAAACTGTGTATGATAGTATGCTAGTCATATCTGGCAAAGTAGAGGTGTTTGAATTATTGAATGGTTTAGGTTATGAGGTAGTAGACATCACCCGTGTCACCGATTAACTTTGCAAATGCAATAACACACTGTTGAAAGCTGGAACGAGAGCAAGCGTTTCTGAACGAAAAATGCATGCATTCGGCCTGGCCTTTGAATGTTATAGACTTATATTCAGTCTTGTGCGTCAGTTTCTACATATCATGACACATTATGCAAAGAAAACTTAAGTGGAAGAGACGTCAACATGAAACCCAAGAAGAGAATGTGTTAGTTATCTCTGTTGTAAACATGTCGTGAGCCCAGCCCTCAAAAGCATCTTGGTAAATTGACATGAACAACGAGCAATGTGTATTTTCTGACTCAAATCATCTCCCCGAGCTATAAAACGGTTTGGATGAGCTGTCTGCGGCAGATATGAAAAAGCATCAGCAGCAGTATAGGAATTTGGAATTTCGTTGTTTCGTGTCTTTTTCTACCTTTTGCGGCTAACTCGTGACTAGCAAGTTGTAACTGGTGGAGGGATCACCGCCAAACCCCAAGTCACTGTTAACTTTCTCACATGTTTTGGGTGGGATTCGAACCCGGGCAGTGGTGAGAGACAGCTAGCAGTCAGTGGCAACGCATTTGACCAAACAGCCATCAGCAGCAGCAGTAGTAGTAGTAGTAGTAGTAGTAGTAGTAGTAGTAGTAGTAGTAGTAGTAAAAGCAATAGTAGTTATATTTGAAGTGTTAATCAGCATTAGTCCTGTGTCTTGGCCTCAGGATATCGTAATGGCTCTTTTGAATGGATGAAGGCATTTGCTATACGACGTTTGCAAAGTCCTCACATTTTGCCCATTGCTTAAATGATTAATTGTTAGCTATCGACCTTCCAGTAATCCTTTTATCATAGGAGGAAAGAGGTGGGTGAAGTCCCAACTGATCTTTGAGTAATCGCTCAGTCTTACCAAGGATAGTGGAAGGTGTGGGTGGAATCCAAATTTAATCAACTCCCAAGGCTTACTTTCAATTTCGGGATCACTGGTTGTCTATATGGATCAGTCATATTACGTGGAAACGCCATAACGAGTCTTCCATTAGGACGTAGACTTGTTAAACTTCTTCTCTTCTCAGACTCTGATTAACACGAATATCTACAAAATTCAGGATGTATATAAATACACACACACACACACACACACACACACACACACACATATATATATATATATATATATATATATATATATATATATATATATATATATATATATATATATATATATATATATATATATATATATATATATATATATATATATATATATATATATATATATATATATATATATATATATATATATATATATATATATATATATATATATATATATATATATATATATATATATATATATATATATATATATATATATATATATAGTTTTGATAATACACCTTTGAAAGTAAAATAGCACTTAGAAGTTCGCTTTAAAGATTCCTGCTCTGAAATAATGATCTCTAACCACTCTTACTAAAGAATAGCGTAACCCCGTGACGGAATCTATTCGAGGCAACTTTCGGTCACCTTTCAATAAGCAATATTATAACATCAATAGAACTACTGATTGCGTAGACACCAGCAAGGCATTAGATTATCAACGTGTTTGGACGTGACTCTTATCCTGCCAACACATGGGTCATCACTGAAATCGCCTGTTTAAGTTGACTAGCAACAGAAATGTTTTATAGCACAGGTACATTGCATTTAGGATCCTGAAAAATTCAGATTACCGGTATATAAAAGTTTATTCTTCAAATTCGGAATTGGTCATGAGAATACTTATAAAAATAAAACGAATAATCTCATAGATACTCTTTTAAACCCACAAGTATTGCAAAATTATATTTTGAATGATAAAGTAAGTCATGGTGAAGTTTTCTTCATCATCCTTCAAAATCAGCTGGTGATCAAGCCCGCACACTTGCTTTTAGCAAGCATACCGCATACAGCTTCAATTTCCTGCACTGCTGGAGGGTATTTCTGCTACTTAAAACTCAAATTCAAGCACCCAAACTATATATGTATTACTATGTATATATTCATTTGAAGGATGTCATTGTGGCGCTATCATGGTTAGCGCGAAATTAGCGAAAATCAAATCAAATATTGTAAAATTACCAGTTGTAGAGTAGTCTCCAGCAAAGAGCTTACACATGGTAACACAGGCATGTATGTTTTCCTACTAAAGGCTGTTGATGATACACAACCTTATAGCAATATTTTAGTATTTACTTTCGTTACTGCCTGTTTAATTTAGAAACATCACAATAGGGCCATAAAATAAAATGAGGAGATGTAATGTAACGTAACGTAAAGTAAAGGAAGGGGAGCAAAATAGCCCAGCAACTGAGATGGTTAGAGAGTCGCCTGAGAAGCAAAACATACAGGTTGCGTTTGATTAAAGTTCAAACGAAATACGAAACCTCACTATATTGAATAGATTTTTCTCTAGCATTCAATTTATAATACAGATCAAGGGCCATTGACCTTTGTTAATATATATATATATATATATATATATATATATATATATATATATATATATATATATATATATATATATATATATATATATGTATATATATATATGTATTTATATATATATATATATATATATATATATATATATATATATATATATATATATATATATATATATATATATATATATATATATGTGTGTGTGTGTGTGTGTGTGTGTGTGTGTGTGTGTGTATATATATAATTAGAACATAAATATAACACGTTTCTCATTCCCGATCTCGTTAGGTATAATTAGCTGATATGTTTACCAGTGTCTAAGCAGATGGTCCTCATCTGCTAACAGCCCATGTGTTCACACGCTATGTTCCTAATAAGCGGGTAATTGCTCTTTGCACTATTAGGAAATGAATCTCCGTACCACCCCCTATCTCTCTAAAAGCATTATACACGACACTCTAATCATTTGGTTGACTCTCGAGACGTTCCAACCTCCTCATTGGAATTAAGGTCACACATATCTGATCTACTCGAATGCCCTCTAACTTCATTTAAATAGATTGTAAGCTTGAAAAGAGCTTCTTTTTCATGTTTCATGTCTTTCTTTCCATATAAGATGGCATTTAAAGAGAACAATCCAATAAGTCTATGAGTTGTTTTCCTTATTCCGCTATCAAAAGGTTGGAGAAACATATTGTTCCACACAATAGAGCGTGCTTAGTGTAGTTGTAGTTGTATATTATTTGTGCATACAAATGCAACCAAAATTGTGCATCTGCTTTATATGCAAATGTAAGAGGCATACACTGCTTACATTTAATTCCTGCACTAAATGCATGGGCAGCCCGCGCACAAATACACGACCAAACGCCCGATTGCCAGCCAGTTTCCTGGGCATGTATGAATGGATGAACCTCACAACTGAACGTAGCTTTGATATGCAAGTGACGTGGTTCATTGGTGTGCTTGGCATATTTTTGACATGTCTGTACACCTGGGCACTGTCAGATGTCCGGACGCCCGGTCGACTGGTGCAGGAATTAAATGTCTGTACTCCAAACATATTAAACCATTGATCCTCACAACAGCACAATATGTCCCGATCACGTGGTGTTACCTTCCAGAAAACAAGCATCCTTTGGAAAATGATTAAAGGGGAAAAACGCGATGAACAGAATTAACCATTATCCTGCTGGTGGCTTATTTGGCCAATACAAAATGATGCAAAAAACCTGAAAAATAACTGAAACCCTGGCTTATAGGTACTCATCAGGCAGTATTCATCGAGACCTTTCCAATGAATACCAACATGACAGGGTTTAGATGGTATTCATAAATCTTTCCATTCTTGTTCTTTGGACGAAAGTAGCCTCCACATTAGAAGGGTAAACATATGCACATTTCAGTGATCGTTAACGTGAACTTTCTGACAATTCCTCACTTCATGTCACCTGCATGGCTGCACAAGTCAGCCGCAGACATTGAACCTTTATTTGTTTGTTTTTCATATTTTGAAATGTCCAACAGATTCTTATTATTGGTTTTTATTATTGATTTTGTTTTTGCATGACTATGGAGAAATAAAAATCCTGTCGCACACGTTTGTAACAACTGCTTATGTAATAACTACAGCTTATGTAATACAACCGCTTCCGTAATAAGAAATTGACTGCTTATGTAATAACACAAAAAAGTTAAACGACTGTAACAACTGCTTATGTAATAATCACGGCTTATGTAATATTCAACCGCTTCCGTAATAAAAAATCAACTGCTTATGTAATAACAACCGCTTGCGTAATAAGAAATTAACTGCTCGTGTAACACCAACTGCTTATGTAATAAACGAAATCTGCTTATGTAATAATAAACCAAATTCGAAAGAAAATACTTATGTTATGGGCCTGCAGCTTGTAAATAATGTGTCTGTACTCTGTATTAGTTTTTTGGTGACTTTCTCTCTTTTTGCAGTTCAGAATTGTTGTTTTGTGTTCCTTAATTACTTCTACGATTTTGGTTTTGATTACTTTAGGGACAAGGTCAAAGGTTGTGGTTATTGTGAAAATCTGATCCATGATTTCTCCACAGCCATTTGGCTAATACTGACAGACTAAGTTACGTAAGATTCTTCTGTATTAGATTTTGGCGACCTTTGGGTTACGGTCAAGATCATAGAGGAACTATTGTATCAGTAATTATCCTGCAACCCTTTGGCCAAAGTCGTTCATATTGACAGGGATTGTTGCTTGGGATGTCCTCTTCAGCTTGGGGTGACCTTGGGGTAACTATAAAGGTCAAAGGTGAAGGACGTAAAGTAAATCTTATAACACAATTTCTCCGAAATGTTGGGCAAATATTGTTCATATTGATAGGGATGTTTTGTTTGGATGTCCTCTTTATCTGATTAGATTTTGGTGACCTAGGGGGCAAAGTCAAAATGTGGAAACACTTGTCTTCCTTTGAATACCGCTGTTTTAGTTTATCTGTAATATTAGCAACAAAACTTTATTTATTTTATTTGAAAACTTTATTAATTTTTTCAGTCAATTGATAATTTGCTTTTTTGTCATTTACTGACGAATTTCAAAATCTCTTATTTCATCTTTTTCTTTCTTAATAAGTTGAT
>OZ012686.1:28754103-28812103 GCA_963942565.1 Maea johnstoni
CCTTATGTTCAAATCAATCACCTGTAATGTTAGTGGTCAAGGCTGATTTGCACCTGGTTTTTATTCTAGTGAATCCACACGGTATAATTGTGATCGTGTTTCAAACAAAAATGTTACTGATTCTCAAATATACGTTACAAATTAAGGATGAGTTATTAATGCATATTCCGTGGAATAGAAGAATATGCCGTTGGCAGGAAAATGGTCATATACATGTAGAGCACAAGCAACTGTGAATTTGCCACATTAATATACGTCCTACAATACACCAAGGATCAAACTTGCTGGCTTGGCATTACTCCTAGATATCTCTTACATAAACACAAATGCGACTAGGTTTCTTTAGATTATAATCTTTGAAATTATATAAAAATTTATGATACCAAATATGTATCAAATACTGAACTATGATGAACACTGTGAAATATAAATGTTTAGTTATATGACTTACTACTGTATATAACCTGGCTAGCTTCTGATTGGGCTCATTATACATATTGCCACTTGAACAAAAGATTTACACATCAAATTTTACCTAAGTTTCATATTACCCTCTTACAATGCTAACCCTGCTTCATGTATGTGTTGAAGACAAGCTTTTGTGTAATACAATGTTAACTAAATTGAATACATTCAAACATTACAATTATGGTTAAGGGCCCATCAGTTGGTGGCCTTACTTTGATGGCAATGAGTAAAAGTGTGAGTTGTTGAAGGTAAGGTTGTTTTTTTTATAATTTTATTGTTCCTTTTTCAAAATACAACGGTGCATGGTTGCATGTTATACAATATCCTTTCCTCATAAGGTCCTTAATACATTTAGGTCCAGACCATTTTTCCTGAGTTTTTGGCAATGCATTTTTAATAGTGCCAATGTATATATCTAGTTCCATCTGATTTTTAAGAACTTTTTGTATTTTTATCAAATTTATACCTGTTTTGTTCCATTTACTTTTGTATATCTCATGTTTTGTTACTGTAAAAATCTGATTAAGTATATAGTCATGTTTTTGTTACCTAGTACAATTGATGGTATTTATTTGTTAAAGGTGAGGTTCCTAGGACATATGTGTATCCAGAAACTCCAAGAAACAGTTTTGCCAGTCAGGAGGGAGAGAGACTCCAGAAGTGGATAGAAGTGTAAGGCATTTGTGGACATTGTTCGATGCTTAGACAACCAAAGCCTGGCTTTAGTGTTTTGGGATGTTATAAATGATGGTAAGAGCATTGGAAATATTGAGAGGACATTATCTTTCTGCTGATGGCATTGCATTATGAACTGAACTCACAAAATTTTAGAAGTCAGCAGATGAGGCACTCAAGGACTACATGTTAAAGGCTTTGACAGCTGCTGCAATGTTAAAAAGCACTGGGGAATATTAGTGATATCCTGTTGATTGCATTGATATAAAGGGAAGGAAGGAAGGCATGGGGTTTCATGTCACTTTCAACAGCTTAGGTCATATCTCAACGAGATAGAAATCCAGAACCTGAAGATATTCCCTTCTCTTCACGAATAGTTCCAAGAGGTCGTTTAGTTGCATAAGGAACATAGACAGCCCTCCACAACTCCGTACATTTATATATCGAGCAGGCCAACCCACTTGGGGAACCAGCGGAGAATTGAATCTGCAAATTCACACTTGGGACCCAGGCATCTTAACCACTAGGTCACGGCAGATCCCCTGATATTAAAGGGTTTACCAGCAGAGTGTAAGCCATCTATCACTGTAACAACTCAGAGAAAAGGCCCTGAAGAGTTCATGGTATTTAAGGCTACTCTCTGTAGCTATGAAGAGAGAATGAAATGTGTTGTGATAAAGAAACAACTGATAATGTTATGACAAAAAGCAAGGACCTAAGGAAATATGTCAAATATTACAGATGTGAACAGCTTGGGCATAGTAAGTCAGAATGTAGAGACAGGAAATAGCGACCCGCAGAAAGAGAGAATGGTAGAGATGGAGGCTTGATTCCTATCGCAGTGCAATGCATGACACTAGCTCCTGTGGCTGAAAGTTGCAGTCATGAGCATGACCAATGAATATGAGCATATGTTTACATTCAAAGTGTTTGTCAGTAATGTCAGCCAGAGCAGCTGTAATCCAGCACCCGAAATAGAGGATGTGCTGTTAGTGGATACTGGAGCAATAACCTATATTTTAGATACTGTAGAACAGGTAAAGTTCGCGTGTGCGATTATTTCGCGAATACGCGAACTAGTATCGCACTCGCGAACTTAGCGCACGCGATCAATTATATACATGGTAACGCTACCCACCACTGGAGGTGGTGGCGCGTTGGTCGGTGAATTCCACTCCTAGACGGTTACCAATGTATCATAACATAATTCGCATTCTTACATCTCAAATTTCTAGGATACCTGGGCCAATCTATGGATCTCTTACGAGAAACAAGATGGCTGCCACCATTGTTCGATAGACTCGGACAGGTGATGCGATGGAAACATTTGATAATTATCAACACACATACATGTGTATGTTGATAATTATCAGAATAATGGATATTATAAAGAAATAATGATATTGTTCCTGACTTGAATTGAATCGTTGCCAATTTACTGTTTATGGCAATACGTGTATGTGCAGTTGACGAGTATATACCAGCATAGCGTGATTCTCACTCGTAGCCGGTCCTAGGCTGAAACGAAGGGGAATACATGCAACAACTTCACAAACTCATTATAATATGACACATTGGTAACTTATGAAAAAGTTACCAAGGTATCATATTATAAATGGCATGTTTACCAGTCCAATTTTGTTGAAACTTCTGCCAGATTATAGCCGCAAGATGGCCGCCGAATGTTTTCATTTTTTAGATTACTGTTTGGTTCAATAGTTGGCCCTGAAGAACATGCTCACAAGCGAAATAAAGTACACGCGAAAAACCGAAAAATCGGCTTTTCGCGAATTTTTTGTAGCGCGATATATACCTATTCTACAGTAATAAGTTCTTCTTGAATTTTGACCATGATTTTGATACTGCCAGTCACTTTCTTGATCTTGTGGATGGGAGAAGGTCAAATCTAACTGAGAAAGACCTGTCTTATGTTAATGAATTAAGTGTTAAGGTATTCAAAGGGTACACTTGAATTTAAACTAGTATTTCATAAGGAGGATGAGGTTCAGATTTAAGTTTACAATGATTTAGAGTAGGCATCATCTTCTGATCGAAAATGTGTGTATGAGAATGTTTTTCAAATAGCTGAGAATGGTGCAGGTGGCTTTATTTCCTGGAGAAATAAAAAGCAACCAGTTGTAGCTCTGGCTTGCTGACAGGCAAAATATATTGTATTCGCTGGATGTGCCCAGGAGTGTTTATTTCTTAGGAAATTTGCAGGTAATAACATGCATCCTCAATTTCATGAGTCACCAGTTGTGTTAGGGATAAAAAGTGCAATTGCACTTGCCAAGTATCCTGTGAAACAGCAAAGCTCAAAACATAAAGACGTGAGATATCATTTTGATACATAACAGCAGCTTCTTTACTGCACCATTTAACTTTATTTGGCCATTCCTTAAAATTCCTATTCATATTTTATCCCACTATTAAAGCAAATGAGCGTATTGCTAGTAAAGCATCAGTGCCACTATCAATCCTTTCTCTGCGGCATGTGAACAGCATCAAGAAAATCTGCACGGTACCTGCTTTGTAACATGGTCCACCTGGCCTATATAATCAGCAAATGTGTAGAACTTCTCTTCGCTGAAACAAAAAGATAAATCAAAATATTTAGATTGAGTGGACATGCTCATCTAACATCAGTATGTACTGGGTTTTGGCATCAGGAGATGTCTGATACCATTACTAATAAGCACTATCAGTCTCAGAGCTGCGGTCATACCTGTTGTTATCTTCATCTGCAAGCCGTGGATCATGAAATAGAATAAACCCAAGGAATTATAGAGTTAAAGATGAGATATTGTAGCATCCAGGCAAATATTTCCGTTAGGTTTCTAAGCTCCTGTACTGTTATTTCAACCTGTCCAATCAAGGATACCTTTGTAATAATACCTTGATGCAAACTACAAAAAACTAAAATGATGGTGACACATTTTACAGTTCATGCCTGAAGTATCTAATGTCCATGTGTTCACCCGCTCAAAGCCATTTAGAATAACAGTCCAGTCACTGGACGGCCTACATGGCCCCTAAACTCGAGTTAATAATCTATTAGGTACAGTTGTAGATTGCCTGTTCTTGGTAATATGACGTACTTGATACGTCAGTAAATCTCGAATTGTTATTTGTCTAATATTTGAAAAATATCGCAAGTGTGAGCAGTGCTGTCATCTATATTGACAAAATATATCTGCACCGAGCGCCCAAAGGAGTTGTCGTTAGTTTTTGACCAACAGTTCGCTTCTGATTCTTTTCAGAATTGTTCTGAGCACAATAAAGGTATGCCTTACAGCTAACAGGCATGAATGGATTAAAGGGTTAAAAAGGCATCCCTGTCTCTAAGAGGAGTATCTGCAGCCAAACCAAAGATCAGCGCTGCCAGTCAGTAATGAAGTACCTCACATAGTCTATCCAATATCCACTTGAAGTCACCTTAAATCTACCTAAAGGGAGAGGGATTACTGTAATAGCCCACAGTTTGTGAGATAATGAAGAACAACGTGGAACGTAGCACCTTTGATGAATTGATGAGTATCATAAAGAGTGATGGGATTACCAAGAACGGGATGGAAGAAGCTATAATGGTAATGCGCTTGGTCTATATGACGAGATATGGCTAAATGTTTGCTTTAGTGATGATGAGGATATCCTTGGGCAGATAGCATATGGTGTGAGATACACAATGCAGCGGGTTATGGGTGAACTATTGCACACATGGGTCTTCCTGCGTTAGATAAAGGCTACTTTAATCTTCCACAGTACTCTCTCAAGTTGCTTGAAAGTGTTTTGAATAGGCTATATTGATATCCTTACTATACAAACGTATAGAATACTCAGATAATGTACTGTAGATTCACAAAAGATTGTGTACAGTAAATTTTGCGAATTAACAGAAAATCGATCGCATTCAATAACATATAGCAAAGAACAGAGGTTAGGTCCTAAAAACTGCCGCAGTGCTGCTGCTCAGGTGACTTGCCCATGCGGACTAACACACACAGTTCTGGCAAAATGATCAGTCAAGTTTGACCAGGGGAGCAGTTGCTATCTTAAATGGACAAGGGGAGTAGTTCTGAGTCAGTATACTACAAAACTGTACGCGGATTATATCATAGAGCTATCGTAAACCCTAGATATTTAGAAAATCGAAGTTGTAAATGACTGAAAACCATAGACTAAAAAAGTAGGCTGTGAAATAAAAGTAAAAAACAAACAGGACAATGCGAAAACATTACTCAAAAATGTATTAATTGCAATTTATAAAACCTTTGTATTTGCCAATCAAATAATAGAATATTGGTATAAATTGTGGAAAGGCTGCCGTATGGGTGGCTAACCACTCATTACTTGTTCATACAGAACTGTTGCTGATCTGTGTGTTGGATCTTTCATCACTTCAGTTCCACCTACCTACCACAATGCGTGCCTGGCTGTGGCCTATGGTATATTTCTCCTGGTCGTTTTCGGCAAATGTCTTTTTTGTCTGATCACCTGACCCGCTTAAGACTCGGGGGAGAGGGGACGCTTATTGAAAGTGACATTCGCGTGCTAGTTTAGCGTGATACATATTATGAACGTAGCAGAACGATTTCCAGTGTTTCCCTAACGGATATAAGGGTCGTTTTAAACATGACCTTTAAAATTGATGTCGTGTAAGGTAATAAGATAGTGTCCGCATAAGAATACTACATAGGAGTGCGGTTTTAAGGCAAAGGCAAAAGCTTGGCACATATATGTATATGTATACACAAACACACACACACATATATATATATATATATATATATATATATATATATATATATATATATATATATATATACACACACACACATATATATATATATATATATATATATATATATATATATATATATATATATATATATATATATATATATATATATATATATATATATATACATATATATATATATATATATGTATATATATATATATATATATATATATATATATATATATATATATATATATATATATATATGTGTGTGTGTGTGTGTGTGTGTGTGGAAGAGAGAGAGAGAGAGAGAGAGAGAGAGAGAGAGAGAGAGAGAGAGAGAGAGAGAGAGAGAAGGTCAGTCCCATCGGGCAGTTTGTGATACTTTTAGATGTGGCTGGCTGGACGTCATCATACCAACCTTTTCAGTTTCCATTTGTTATGATGACCAATATTCATCTGATATGATAACAGATACCATCTAACAAATGTCACTTTGTATTGGATTGATTGTTATGCTATAAACACTAACAAAATCAAACTAAAAAGAAATTTCAATATCTTTTCCTGCCATAGCACTGACCGACATGGTTGCCATGGCAGTGGCCATATGGGATATTTATCGCGCTACTGACAACGACAGTTAGGAATGGTATCGTTAGGATGCTAATACAAGTTTAGCGCAGCAAGAAATTGACTAATTAACTGCTAGAACCAGACAAAACTAGTTACAAACACACCTACACACAGACACACATACACACACATATTTAGTGCCACATATATTCTAGTATCGCATCGAACTCGTCATCGGTACCTTCATGAAATTGCTCTAAACGCCAAAAAATATATACTATTACTTAAGATATATCGCTACATGATTGACCTTTATTTACATTGCATTTATCATTACTAACTTCAATTGGCATTATACCAGAATATTTGTAAAGTAAAGTTACAATCATAAGTGATATCCGTGATATACCTGAAACAATTTAGTTGATTTGAATTTGTATCAACAAGGTGTTGGTGGTGGATCTCACAATGCTACATAAGGTTATATGATTAAAGGCAACAGCAAATAAAGGTATGCCACATTCCAAAATGTCATTTCCCACGATCATTAGCGACTTTGTGTACCATGCACAGTGCGCATGCTCATATGACGTAGCAGACTCGCCAGCTGCTGTCAGATTTACTAAACTAAAATGGTAGTAGAAATTTGTTGGAAACGTATTTCTGAAGATTCGGTTTATAAAAATAGACGATTTCACCTTGATATTGTATCTTCAAATACTTATGAATCTTTTCAAATAACAAAAAGTTAAATAAAAAACGATTCATTCACTTCCTTTTTCACTTTAAAAGGTACTGTTTTATGGTAACAATTCCCTTCTTTAAGTCATTTAGAGGATAGGAAAATGCCTTGAAACACGGATTTCAACCCATTTTTTGACGAATTTATAAAGGTGGCACCAAGCGATTTCACCCGGAACGTGAAAGTAGACATCTTTGGCTGTATGATTCAGTAGAAATTAAGGTGATTTCTGAAAGTCGGCCCGCTTCCATTTTTCACTTGAAAATTTGTTGTTTTAGTGTTTTGCTAGATTACCAAAGACGATTGTTTCATCGTGTTTGTGCGATTGTTAGCTCACATTTCCGACAGTTTACCAGTTTATCGGCAACTACAGCATTCACAATTGAATTAGCCCGTACACATGCGCTTTAAAAATATACCCAACCATGAATTACGAATAATCATAATTACATATAATTAAGGAATATTCCAAAATGAATCATGATTATTCATTATTCAGCCTTATAGGAATATTTAGATTCGTTAAGAAATATTTATTTGTCATGATATATGTCGCGGAGGGGCAAAAGTTATGCATATAGTATTATTTGTGCCTATCTTTGTTCATATAGTCCAGAATTTGATAATTAATTGGTCTTACACAGATGGATTTCAATTCTAGTAGATTGAGTCTATCCGCCTGAGTGATTGGTGACGTAATTTACGCGCGTACTTAGTTGTCCCGCATTGGCTAACGAGGTGTTAGTAGGCGTGGCCTCGCTTACTACAGCGCGATCCTGGCGGTGGGTCCATCGTTACTATGACCGGGAAAGTCCGTATTGAAGGATTAACCCCATGTTTTCCAGGAAACAAATTAATCCCATACATTCTAAGACATCGATTGATATGCATATGTTCTTTCCAAACGCCTTTCTAACACTCGTGGCCAATATTGGCATTTGGCAGAGACGTCCTATGCTCAGACGGCGGCAAAAAGGTTCCGTTCAGCTTAGCTATCAATATTCTACCAATGTTTGCTTGATAGACATCACAGCCTAAGTATTGGAGATCGTTTTCACCGTGATGGGTCCGAAAGCGAAATATCTTCATGGATAATCGAATAAACTCACAATGAATGCCGAGATAATTAAGATGATGATACTGTAGAAATGACAGCCGCAATGGTTGCGGCGAAAAAACTAATAGACTTGGAGATAGTGTTTCATTCCAAGTCGATGGTAATGCATTTCGATGATATCTTACTAATACAATCTGCAGCTTGAGGAAAATGATGGGAAAACGATACGTTCTCCTCTCAGACGTCGGAATCTTAAAGGAGCATAAGGGGTTCTTATAATACAAGTTCATCCATACGAAATACTGTCAAAGTTACTGGGGACTGTCTGTTGCCAAATGAATGTGTCTGCCATTCTGCGCTCGAAGGCCTCACTAACTACTGTAGATTCACAAAAGATTATGAAAAAAATAGATGTTTACGTTTTTTAACTCTGCGAACACGGAGTGCCAGCTATACACTTAAAGCGGCAGCACTAATCATTGCGAATTTTGATTTTGCGTCCGAGGCTAAACGCAAAATACGCAAAAAATCAACTAACGCAATCTTTTACGAATTTACTGTATTGCCCCATGACGGAGAGTAGCGGAATCCTCATTGCAGTTTGTTACTTAAAACACTTAACCCCTATGCTTCTGGTAGCTAATTTGGCCAATACAAAATGATGCAATAAATAATGAAAAATTAACTGAGACCCTGACACATGGGCACTCACCTGAGAATATTCAGCGAGAGCTGTCCGATGAATACCAACATGGCAGGCTTTGGAAGGTTCGCAAAAACTTTTGCATCCTTGTGCTTCGGATTAAGGTAGCCGCAGCATTGTAAGCATTGGGTTAAGATGTTTCACCATTAAGTCTTGCTTTTAACTTCTATATGCAGGTACTCAACAAAGGGTATAACTTTACTGCTTGTAAAGACCAATATATCATAGATACTGTAAATTCGGAAAAAAATTGCGTTAGTTTAATTTTAGCGTTTTTTAGCGTTAAGCCTAGGACTCAAAAATAACAAAAATCGCAATTATAAGTACTGCCACTTGCACTCCATTTGCGGCCAATTCGCAAAATCTACTCTACACAATCTTTTGTGAATCTACAGTACCAGATTTGACTCATTGGTACTCGCCTGATTGACGTAACTGGCTCTGGTCGCTGATTGCCCACAGACAGTAAACAAGCTGCCCGCATGCAGCCATTGGAGCATTCATCAGGGACTTGTTCCATGTTCTACACAACTGCAGCGCCAAATTAGAGCAAGTACAAGTACATCTCTCATCAGCGAATGTCATAAGATGTAAAGATGTAAACACAAACGCTGCAGGAAATAAAAACAAACTGCAGATACATTGTACACATAGAGCGAACTATCATCGCTAACCGTCAATGCAGTATGTACTGCAACCAAAATTTCAAATTAATCACCATGTTTATCTCACATCCGCATCCTAACCTTTTAGACAACGCTCTTCATTATTGATCAGTCCAGTATACACGAATGGTAGACAATGTCTGGACAGTAAGACATGACATAGTACAGTATTGACATTTAATTCTAGCACCAGTCGACCGGACGTCCGCCAGTGACTGAGGCTGTACAGCATCCATGGAATATCATGTCAACAAAATAAGTCAACCACATCAATGACCCATGTAGCATGCGAAACAACGCTACGTTGTTGTGAGGTCATCCATGCATCCATGCTCTGGGGCCCTAAGTATAAAACTTTGCGTGGTGCATGTGGTTAAAAATACAAAGGGAGAACAAGCACCACAAGCACATCGCAAGCACTACGCAACGCTTTATACTTAGGACCCCTGGTAACCTGGCAGCAATCGGGCATGCAGTCGTGTATTATGCCCGGGTTGCGCATGCATTCATTGCAGGAATTGACTGTCGGCACTGTATATGCCATCTAGTGTTGGTATAATGATGCCCTCTGTTCTATTTCAGTTCATAACAACTATTCGACAACTCACCTGCGTAGCCTGCTAAACCTTGACATGTGGCGGCACACGCCATGCCAAATATGCAATCAATTACCTAAAATAACATAAAAATGGGGTTTAAGGGGTCAAAATAAGGACAACATGGGATTAATCTGGCTGTTTTGTTGCACCTTTGCATTCCCCGAGAAGCCTCGAGAAAGAAAAATGGTATGTAACCTATCATGCAACAAGTTCTTAGAATTGTGTTTTTGTAAATCTGAAGCAAACAAAGGGTTAAAACACACGTATGTACATGTTTTGAAATGCGTACTCAACCAATAATATATTAATAGAGATCCATCCCTTTCATATAAAACCGATTTCGCTTTCTTCTACTGCCTGGAGGGGTTGTTCATTTTTTCAAGCCCCTTGCCATTGCAATACAATGCAAGCTACTTGCAATTTTCGAACAACGCGGCAAATGAGAGTTTGTCGATGACTTAATGGCTAAGTCTTTGTTTTACTCAATTTCTCCAACGTATAATTTTATAAATCAATGTTACTTTAATTTGATATCTTTAAGACGTTTGTGCCGCAAACTATTTTGCATCATAGAAGGATCATTGACGCCATTTTAATTTCACAATTGCCTACATGGCTTTTTGCTTATTTACTGGTTTATGATACTCACCCAAAACAATAACGACACCTTTTGCCTCCTCAATTGTGAAGCAATGGTTTAAGCTTCCAGCAAGAATTGGTGAATGAGATTATTTTCTATATATTCCGTATAATTCTTAGAAGAAAGTTGAAAGGGTATCATTTGCCCTGAAGTTGAGTTTCTATTGGATTATGTTGTCTGCGGATGATTGAATAATCCTAGATAAGCGGATCCTTTACTGAGGGCAGGCATGGTCAGTGTCTGCTAATCCCAAACACCTGCGCAACAAAGCCCTGTTTACAAGTAGTAGATTAACCATTTGTTCAAGGAGTTGATAACCACATAACCACGAGTCTATTGTTCGAGGCGCTAGCTACTTGATTGATACGGGTTTTGATTCTCAGATTGTGATTGTCCATGGTTTATGTTAGTTGTACCACAGTTGTCTGCCTTCTACCAACACAGGTCTCGAAAAGTGTAGGTTATATGACATAACCATTGTTCTTCAATTTGCTAAAACATCAAAGGTTGCACCAAAGGGTATTAAGCAAGAGTGAACAGCTAAGCTTGGTGGAAGGAGTGGCACAAGCTACATAGACCTTGGGATTACTCGGCTCCGCCTCGTAACACCTCGGGTATGTCACATACACCACAGCTTCCTTGGGATCTATCTACCACATAGACCAGGCCACCTACCCACTTGTCATTGTTCTCGGCTGACACCTCGAACAATAGACTCATGGTTATGTAGTTCCAACACATTTCAAATATGGTCTTTCTACTACATTCAAAAGTTTGTCTAAACTCGTATCTTATTCCGATGAGGTTATTGTCATGTGTGTCTGAGCCAGAGACTGGGCCAGGGGGGGGGGGGGGGTATTCTGAGCATGGAATGCTAGGCCTCGGGGAGGATGCGCATGGTCTATTCATTAAGACACTGTCCTTGCTGCCAATATCCACTTTCTCCATCTACACAAAAACACACTCACAGCCTCCATGTCCTACAAACCCTTTAATGAAATATATCTCCCAAATCCAGTTAGAAAACACGGATAAATTCATTTAAGCAATTATCTTTAAGTGGTAGAATTTTTAAAAACTGTTATTAACGAAATGAAGTATGTATTAAATGCTTAAAGTCTTTTATGGTGCCAGTAACATTGAAAATGTAAGTGAGCACTTTAGAGTAACAACGTGGCGTGATAGTGCCCAGGAAACTTCCAAGGGAAACGTTAATAGTAACTGAAGGAAGCTGATGATACTGAACTTTTCACGAATCACATCTCAAATTAAAAAAAAAGAATTCGTATGTATATGTTTTTGAATACATATGTGCATAGAGGAGATTGTAGCAGCTATGCATACATTCAATATATCCATGCATACATGCACACATACATACACACATACATACATACATACATACATACATACATACATACATACATACATACATACATACATACATACATACATACATAAATACATACATACATGTACATACACACACACATACTTACATACATACATATATACATACATACACATATACATACATACCTACACACATACATACATACATACATACATACATACATACATGTCAGTGCCTTGCGTACATACATACAGACACATATACTCACATACATACATACATGCATTCATAATTGCATATATAATTACAAACATACATGATAGTCTGAAAGATTCACCTCCGAAAAATAAGACGGGCTGGAGGAGTTTAATATTCTTAGCATAGTCACCCGACTTAGAAACACGTTTTTGTCCCTCGACATTTTGAGCTCCTTTTGCAATATTAATCATGTTCTTACGCTGCGTTGATGCTTGGGGGTGACCGATTTCCAGATCAGATTGTCTGACAGCTGCGTGATATCAAAACAGGTCTCTAGAGGAGACAGGGAAAGACACATGTCTAGTTTGTCACAGCCATGAAGAACAGATGAGTTGACATTTTCATCTGAAAGTTCCATTTTCCACAAAGGGCAAAGGGTGCATTCATCCTGGATTACTTTTTTCCAGCGAAATGTCCTCTCTACACTACAGCCAGCAGATTATCGGATATCTATAGCCTGACTGACTCAAGCTTTGCTAACCGTTTTCCTCTTTTTTTGTTACATAAAGTTCATATTTCCTGTCCGAACTTAGGATCATTGTGTCCTTGAAAAATCAACAGTACAGAGAGAAAGTATGTCACTTAATAATAATAATGATAATGATAATAAAAACAATAATGATAATAATGATAATAATAATAATAATAAATAAAGGTTTATCATCATTATTATTATTATTATTATTATTATTATTATTATTATTATTATTATTATCATTATTATTATTATTATTATTATTATTATTATTATTATCTAGTGACATACTTTCTTTCTCAACTCCGTAAAATGCTGATTTTGCTCATTAGGTTTCCATAGTAAAATTCCACGCGAGATCGCTCACATTTGTATTATTAGCAATGGGCAAATTTTAAAATGGGACCTAATGAGCAAAATCAACATTTTATGCAGTTGAGACAGATAGTAGGTATACACATACGAGAGTTAGTGCATCTAAGAGGTTTGCCAAGTTTGGATGGCAAACATGATTTTTTGTAACAAAAAGCTTTGGTCAGACAGAGTATGGGTTGCTAATCTGCTATTACAAAGCCTATCCAAAAATAAAATCGATTTAGAAATAGATTTGCCTTGAACAAGAGTTAACCCTTCCAGTGCTAAGGCTACTTTCAGCCAAATCAAAAGGACGCAAAAACTTTTGAAAAACAGCTCAACCCTGTCATGTTGGTTTGCATTTGAAAGCTCTCGCCGAGTACTCTCAAATGAGTGCCTATGTGCCAGTGTTTCGGTCATTTTCAGTATTTTGCATCCTTTTAAATTGGCTAATTAGCCACTAGTAGCATAAGGGTTTAATATTCGTAAGTGTATTCGGAGCCTGAGTTTAGCCATAAATAGGTCCACTCCCTCAAGGAAAATTGTGTTATATTCAACCATCAACGTCAAACCTATGGCACCTTAAGTATGTGCAAGTCGATGCAAAGTGGCTCTCATTAATCAAGTGCATATGGTCGACATGTTGATAATCGGAACTGAACACGGACGATACGTACCTAATCTCGTAGCTTGCGTGACTGACCGATAAATGTGTCATAAATGTTAAGGAGAGTGCTTTAACTTGGAACTTTATAATGTACCTGCTATTCCTAAATCAAACTATATCGTCTCAATAGAGATCATCTTGGGTTCATCATAGAGCTGCACTCACCACTCACGCACTGATGCAGGCTCGCCGAGTTTGAGCTGAAGTGGTCAACTCGTGTGCTCGTCTATGTTAGGAACACAAACGTTACACAGAGCACCAAACACACCTTATTGTAACTGCTTATCGCTGCCATGTCTTCTTTACAATCTCCAATGTATACAGGTAGTGTTGAGTTTTATACTGACCTAAAATGATATAAACATGGCAATGTTAATAAATCCCCACCAGTAAGTATTTATTTCTTAATACATTGGCTGGAAAATAAGTGTTGTTTTTTTAATCCGCGCGTCTGTGAGCTCATGAGCTCACGAGTCAAAAGGGTGGTGAGCTCATGAGCTGATCTTCCCCCGTGAGTGCAGCTCTAGTTCACCATACATAGACGACCAGGTTGGCTGAAGACTAACATAACGTAACATAACCTTTATTGATATTATAACTTATAGAAATATTGCAAAAGATGATATGAATTACAACCCCGATATTTTTATTTGTCACTCAAAATATGAAATAGTTAGTTATGTTGTGGTGCAGTGCGATCATTCTATCACAGCCCCGATATATAGCATGATTATGATACTTTCTGAGACTGTAAACATGGGGCCATCACGAAGTATCTGTAGAAAGGCTGTGATTGACATGTTTACATAGCTACCACACCAAGGAATCCATACATAAACGGATCTTGTCTATCAAATTGTTTTTGTGAGCTGTTATTTTCCCTCTTCATTGCCAAGTGGCCAACCTCTCTGGGTGTGATATTTTTCTGAGTGTAACCCCCTGGTGTTAAAATGTAAACTAACTGATGATAAAGAAGATCTGTGTTATTTTAATTGCTTTTGACTTCTTAATGAGATGAGGAAAATAAAATGAAAATATGTCAGTGAAATAGTCGGTTATTTATTTGTTTGTTTTCCAAATCTGAATGTTGAGGTCTTCCCTTGTACATATTTGGCTGTTCCAGTCCACCCCCTCCAAACTTGGCAGAGGCATTTCAATATGCTCATTGGGTATGATTTGTTCATTTTGTTAATGAATGTGTTTGTTTGTTCGTCTTGTTTGTTTCTTTGCTTGTTTTTTTTGTTTTTTGTGTGTGTTTTTTTAAGTGGGTTTGGTCCAGGGTGGTAGGTGATTGTGACTTATACAGGGCCCTCCTACTCAGCAGCCAAAACCTTGCCCTGCGGGAATAATATATTAGAAAGTAACCATAACATCCTGTACACTCTACTAGCTAATGAAAAAAATAATGTATCGCAGGAAAAACATTCGATGTAAGTGATATGTGTACTTTACGATCGGAAGTCTCTATGATGGTGTAATAAGTAACACATAGTGATGAATCGATTGTATACATATTTATTCAAAATATCGTATCTCGCACTAAGGGTAGTACTGCTAGACCTTTTAGTCTCTACATATTTAATTCTTTGTATTGTTTATTAACCTCAGTACTACAATCATTTTGTTTTTGTCTACAAAATGATCTATATGAAAATATGAGTTTGTAAAAATATTTACATTCAATAATCATACATACATACATATATGTACATACATACATAGTACATACATACATGTACATACATACATACATACATACATACATACATACATACATACAGTGCCGATATTTAATTCCTGCACTAAATACGTGGACAGCCCGGGTATAATACGATTGCAACCCAGTTTCCTGGGCTTAGATGCTTAAATGACCTCACAACTGAACATAACTGTTAATTGCAAGATACGTGGGTCATTGATGTGCTTGACTTTTTTTTGACATGTTATCCATAGATGTTTGTGCAACCAGGTACTGGCAGACGTCCGGTCGACTGGTGCAGGAAGTAAATGTCTGTACTGTACATACTAACATACGTACGTTACGTATGAACATATCTAGCGGCTTACCATGTATTGTATGTAAGGTTTTGAGGCACCTTTAAACACTTAAAGACCTACACGTCGTCTGTGTCATTTTAGACACACATTGTCCAGCGTTTCTGGACACTTAACTCTGTAGGGAAGAAATGTGAAATCATTTCCATCCCATATTGAGTTCCCCTGTTCCTCCTACTGGTAAACCACTGAACCACAATAATAGCCTTTTTTCACAATAATTTTGACTTTATGATTTTTGGGGATAAAGCCGTCATGATAGTACAATCCCCCTAGTGTCAAGAGATGAAACTAATAGTTCTTCACCGTGACAGTCTACCTGTATCATGCCGTCATTTCTATACACTTAATTCCGGCACCAGTCGACCTGACGTCTGACGGTGACCGGTTGTACAAGCACCCATATATAACATGTCAAAAAATAAGCCAAGCACATGAATGACCCACGACGCTTGCAAATCAAAGCTACGTTCAGTTATGCCCATGCATTTAGTGCAGGAATTAAATGTCAGCACTCTACATTTGGCTAGTGGATTTTCTCTTGACGTCTTGTGATTTTGGTGTGATGGCCTATTTATGTTAGTTAGACTCACGAAAATGATACAAATCAATCACAATTTGGCTCTTCTTGGAAAAATGTAATACCGATATTACTGCCATCTATAGGACATCAGGAAGACCGACCTGCAGAAACACCTTAACATCAGGTTAGGGGTGGCATAACATTTCTATCTTGTTGTCCTTTTGCACGATTGATAGGATCTTTAGTTTAGTTTTTTTTCTATTAAATTAATGATAGACTTTTTTAAATTTCAAATTGCACACGTGTGCAACAGGATTTGTATTTCTCCATAGTCATGTCAATAAAAAAGAAGAAAAACAAGTAAAAAAAGGCTGCAGGACATCTCATGAATAACAATACAATAATGTGGTTCTCTTACTTTAGTGAATGTTGTTATTTTCACCGTGCTGTATGATACTTGAGTGTGACCTGTATATGGATGTTGCACCAATAAAGTATGTTATGATATCATGATAGGTACCAGCTATTTTTTGTGTTGCTGTCTTCTCTAAGGTCAGTCAACTTCATAATTTCATGTAATCTTGTCATGTTTAGATTTTTCTGTAAACTACTTTTTAAGACACCTAGAGTCATTACTTTTCCTGTTTTTTCCTTTAAAATATGTTACATCAACTTCATAACTTCATGTAATCTTGTCATGTTTAGATTTTTCTGTAAACTACTTTTTAAGACACCTAGAGTCATTATTTTTCCTGTTTTTTCTTTTAAAATATGTTACATCTTTGACACTCACAATGATTAATTGTTTAACTGGACTAATGTTATTTTCTCCAAAGATTGTTTCAATATCTAATATTTTGAAATGGGCATCATAAATCATCCTAACCCAGTTTTCTGTAACCTTCCACAGACTTTTTGTATTATCACATTCAATATAAATATGTTCAATTGTTTCTGTTTTACAGAAAAGACAGTTTTGAGTTTCTAATACTAGTATTCCCATTTTAAATAGCAATTTGTTGTGCACCGTTCTTCTATGTAGCAACTTAAAATTGTTGAAATGTTGGTATACTGATAGAGCTATAGTTTTGATATTTTTAAAACCCTTGGTGACTGTCTCAAAAGTAATATCAACGTTTAAGTGTTTTGACCTATTGTCCTGGACCTGTTTTGAAATACTGTTCCCTGATTCAATAGTACTGAAATATACATTCTTATAACCTTTTATATCTAGGGCAAGGATAGTTATAGACTTTAATCGCCATTTTTCACAATGCTTTGTACATTATTTTCTACGCAGTATAGCCTCGAATAAAGCTGTTACAATCAAAACACTCGGAAAGTGCGGCTAAAATCATACCGAGCAATGTTGAATGAATCTAAAAGCTTAACGCTTCCAATGCTAAGGCTACTTTGCCATGCCATGTTGGTTCTCATTGGACAGGTCTCACTGAGTTCTTTCAGAGGACTATCCATGTACCAGGTTTTCTATCATATTAGCCACCAACCGCATAAGAGTTAAACAAAGGTGTAGCTGAAGCAACAGTGGATATTGTATACTGAATACTCATGGTGTCGGTATTCTTAGTAACGCCCTGTTGGAAAGTGCAATCCGGCCTGATATCAAACCGAAGTCATCCATATCTCACGAGGAGGAGCCGAGTGGGATCTGGATGACTGAGGGCGGGTAGCAGGCCGGATTGCACTTCCCAACAGGGCGTAACGAATTTATCACCTGCTCTTTCATGCTAACAAAAAATAACAAATACATCTCATTTTTTGTATTGATAACTTTGGAAGTCAGAACGAGGCTGCTGCCCAAGTGGTAATATAGACCTGCTATTCTACTTTAATACAACTATGTGGTTTGTTGCTACCTCACATGGCTGATTCCACCTCACCCTTCCACCCTGTTTCCTCTGCAGGGAACCGTCATTATTTCGCTCAGTCAGGAGTCAGGACTCACATGATTGGCATGGTTCCTCCTACCCGCAAGCGATTAATCGCTCTGAAACCATAGACCTATACAGATTGAAAAGAATCCACACATTTGCATTCGGTGTACACACGTACATGTTACATGATAATGTTGAATTAACAACCGGAAAAACCGATCGGTGTCCGAAGATGAAACGTGTGGCATGACTTATTCGTCCTGATATGTATACACCGAATTGTTACTGTAGTTAAAATGGCCACATCTATCGCCGTGTGTGACTTCATGTTTATTCATGAAAGCGAGTTTTTCGAATTGAAGAAGCGCCGCTAATTCTAAAATGATTGCGCCGTAATCAGTTTTGCTAATCTGAATAAATAGTAGTAATATATCAAAGCACATTTTAATTTTCAGTTTTTCTCATTCGCGACATTTTTTTCTTATAAATATCAGGACGCATAAACCTATCCATGCTGTCGACCATTTCCTCCTAAATTGTATTGTGTTGTATGTTTATTTGCTGTAATCTGGACATTACAAAATCATACAGTAATACATAATAAATCAGTAACAATACAGTTCAACTCTTTTAATTCATTATAACTGAACAGTGCGGTTAATAATGATTGAAACTAAATTGAACAGTTCGTGAACTTAAACCATAAACAATATGCTTTGCTTCGGCACCCCATGCTCATCTTATGCAGGTATATGTATTCATACTAGGCGTTACATACATATACATTATTTTCTACTCTGAATGATGGATGGATTGTTGCCTGCGGACATGCATAGGACTTAAAAAGTGAGGCCACAATGCTAAAATACTGCTTGGATTTGAGACAATGGTTGTAGAATGTATTGATAAAACGATAAGCGGTTCTGCGCAGGGATGTATGAACATAAGCGGCAGGGGAGAGGGGAAGAAAGTTTAACCTTTTTTAGTCATAACCCAAGGATAAAAAGTGGTCTAAGGCTGCTAAGGCAGGGCTTGGGTTTGAACAATAGTAGACTTTATTATATCGGTAGAAGGGTAGTGGTTGAAGTAAAGTATACTGCAAGACCCAATGTGGGCTTAAGCTTTATTCATGAAGTAAGTGTGCTTAACAATGAAATTTCAAGATTAAGTCTCAACATGACAGAACAGTGATGATAAAGAAAATTCCAATTTCTGAATGAGACAATTTTGCTACCAAAACTAGTAGTTCTATTAAGCAGACATGGCGATCATATGGCCATTACTTAAGTTTCACAACGGTGTACTAAACAGGAGTAATAATAATAATAATAAAATTGTCAGTTGATATTGCGCCCTTTCCATATAAACATGCTCAAAGGCGCATTACATTCCATTGTCAAAGGATAGATGTTGATATCCACATAGTTAATTGATATATACATCTTTGAACAGATGTGTTTTCAGTTGTCGTTTAAAGATTGCCACACTCCCAGCTGCCCGAATATTATCTGGGAGCTGATTCCATAGTTTTGGGGCACAGGCACTAAACGATCTGTCACCCTAGGTTTTCATGTTGTTTCTCTGCTCGCAGAGTAAGTTCTTGTATGTTGATCTCAGTGTCCGGGGTGGGACATACTCTTTCAGCAATTCCCTCAGGTAAGAAGGTGCAGTTCCATGCAAACACTTGTACGCCAGTAGCAGAATCTAGAATTCAATTCTCTTCCTGACTGGTGGCCAGTGCAGCTCCTTCAATACTGGAGTGATATGGTCATACTTCTTTGTGAGAGTGATCACCCTGGCTGCGTAGTTTTGTACTCTCTGGAGCTTACGTATAAGCTCTTCGGTTATTCCACAGAGAAGTCCATTGCAGTAGTCAAATCTTGAGGTTACCAGGGATATGACAGCACTCTTACTTGATTCTGCAATCAAGTATTTTCTTATCCTTCCGATGTTTCGAAGGTAATAGTTTGCAGATATGACTGCCTTTGACACATGTGCTGCCATATTCATGCTCGGATCAAAAACAGAGCCCAGATTGCCGATAGGTATATTGAGAATATTGACAATCTCACCATTTACTGAGATGCTAGGCACAGATATTTTGGCTCGCTGCTTAGGGGTACCTATCACTAGGACTTCCGTAGCTATGAGACATCGTCTCATTTCTGATACTAAGGTAACACCATCCTAAACTGCACACACCAAGTACAGTATAGTACTAAAGTGCTGGCATATAATTCCTTCACATAATGCATTGGCAGCCCAAGCAAAATACACGACCCCAATGGACAATGGATGCGATCACAGACATCACAACTGATTGTACCTTTTTCTCGCGATCTACGTCGGTTATCATCGATATGCTTGGCTTATGTTTTTTGACATGTTATCCATGGGTGTTTGTACAACAAGGTACTGGCAGACGTCCGGTCGACTGGTGCAGGAATTAGACCTCTGTACTGTAGTCAAATCTCTAGCTCTAACTAGTAAAGCCCTTAATTCCTCGAGAATAATGTCAGCTCCAGAGTGTGGGGTATTCAACCTATTCATTTCCTTAACAGAATAGAACCAGAAAAGCCTGCCTTTGCTTGATTCGTATAACCTTCTCAAAGATAATCCTTCTATGAACGATACAAAGGAGGTGGAGTGATAGTTGTAGTTTTCAGTGTGCCATCAGAGAGCTTTGAGGCAGAAGCCTCCCTTACTAACAAAGACGGCTATAGTTACAGAAGCACAGATGTCACCTTTCAAGACTAATCATTTTATGCATCATGACTTTCATACACTTTGGGTCCGGACTGAATGAAACGCTTTGATCTGGTGGATGAATGAAAAAGGTATTCACTAATCATTTCATGAGAGATATCAAATTTCTATCATCAGTAGTATGGACGACGGACATCCCAGTAACTTTGAACTGAATATCCTAGTATCTTTGTCTGTTTGAAACACTCTTTTAAATGAGGACATTGAACCTACTCAAAGGCAATTTTCTGTAAATGAAAAATATAAGTAAAAAATGTGCTCGGTGAATATTTTAATTGAGATGATTGGCTTCTCCATGATTCTATTTCGATATAAATTCGTGTAAAAATGAAAAAAATTCTCCGGATTTTACTATTTTCTTGGAATAAAAATCTCCAGGAATTATTTTTCAAAAATGTCTCTTAACAAGTTTTTGAGCCCTCGGCTGATCAACAATCGTGCCAAATTTCGAAAAGAATGGATCGGCCGTTTTAAAAATTCACCGAAGGTGAAATTTACTGCTAGAAACTTGACTACGGCAAAAGACGCTGGCCGTTACAATGTTGCAATATCACGCGCGTGACGGGGAATCCCCAATACAGTCGCTGAGATGTTTCCAGATCGAGCACTCCACGTTTTCATTGCAAAATACGTATTCAAATGTTGGCATCAATTACTTGTCACACATCTCTAGTACTCAGAATTTCATAAATAGGACTACAATTTTCGTTCCTTCTTTCGTTCCCTGTTCTATGTTATTGGAAAAGTCATTAGCTCTAGTTGTAAGGATTTTCCTACATACGTCTTGATCAGTCATAACCAAGATGGTTCTTAGGAAGAGTAGCTTTTTTACCTGTAGATCACCCTGTCTATGCTCATTCACCCAAGGGGTGTGTATGCGCTGTAGATTGGTGTTCTCTTTGGAAAGCGTTGACATCTTCTGCCAATGTACCTTTGGAATTTCCTGAGCTCATTAACTTCCTTGCTACTCATGACCCATAATTCGCATCCATATGTGACTATTGTTACTATGATGGACCAATAAAGGATAGAACATGCAGCCATGTTAATACCCTTTTTCCGCAAGCCAATGCTAGCAATTGCATTGAAAGCTCTCCTGCCTCCACTAATACGATCCTCTGCTCTAGGCATGTAATTTTGAAACAGACAATTGTTGATGCCAACGTGATCGTATTCCGTTTTTTTTCTGGAACTTTCTCTTTCCCAATTAATGCAAAATTACGAAATTTGGAGCCTCTGTCGTGCTAGCGTTTTGTTTTTCCAAACACCATTACAGCACTTTTCTTAGCATTATATGAGTATCTCCACTTTTTGCGTGAGTGTCAATAATGCTGAGGGTTTTGTCTACATTGGCTTTTGATGGGCATGCAGAGGCCATATCATCGACATAACCGACCGAATTGGTCCTAATGTTGGAGATTTGAGCACCCAGGCATGTGTTTTCTAATCTGTTAGAATCTTCGCATCACTGTAGGTGTAAGAGGAAACACGGACACCGTGCAAGTAAAGTGCAGATAATGGCTGGTTTCTAGGAATGGAGAACATCTATATCCCTGGGGCACCATCTCCCACTTAAGAAAGTATTGTCAGCTGCATGACAATGAGCATGATCGTGATGTGCCAGTCATATTGATAGTTCTAGTTAAATGCAGGGCTACCTTCTGTCCTAACATGCTAGCTGTTACTATGCCTTAGATAAAATTAGATAACAAAAAGTGCTAAAATGTATAATATTTGATGACAACTGAGGGAGGGCATGTCCCGGTAGCCGTGTGGTCTATGGCGTTGCAATTGACGGCTAGCTGTCTTTCACCACTGTCCGGGTTCGAATCCCACCTAAGAGTGAGTAAGTTGCCAGTGACCTTGGGTTAGGCGGTGGTTTGTAGTAGGGTACTCTGGTTTCCTCTTTCCATCTTAGACGCAATATAGCAGAAAAATTGACGAAAAACGAAGTTCCAAATTCCAAAGGCAACTAAAGAGAGGAAACCGGTGTCTTCCCATTCAGAACTCGTCTTTATACTGCATGTTTTACTCGCTAGTGCACAGAGTTATATCGCTCGTTAAACATCTATATTTCATAAAATAGTCCTCGCTGCTGTGTAAGTGTGCCAAGCATGGTGCCCACCTGTTAACCCTTGTGCTGCTGGTGGCTAATTTGGCCAATACAAAATGATGCTAGAAACCTGAGAAATGACCGAAACCCTGGCACGTGGCTACTCATCTAAGAGTACTCACCGAGAGCTATCTAATGAATACCAACATGATGGCTCTGAGATGGCTCTCGCTGAGTACTCTCAGATGAGTTCCCACGTGCTAGGGCTTCAGTCATGTTCAGGGCTGTTTTGCATCATTTTGTATTGGCCAAATTAGCCACCAGCAACATAAGGATTAAGGTGTGTCAAGTGCCCAGGCATCTTTCACTTGTGATGAGAAGCTCTATATGTCCCCTGGGAGACGGGCTGAGTGAAGGGTGGCTTCAAAAATTAGACATTGAGAATCGATGAGGGATTAAACACCCGGTCATTGGCCTGAAGGGGAGTGGCAACCTTCTCAACGCACCAGCTAGAATAACCAGTAGCAGCACTAAAGCTGACAAATGGGAGAGTTGTTGCATGGTGTGAAATCTCTTTCATCATTTTGAATTATACACATGTACCATCAGGCTTTAGTCCTCCCTAGGTCATTTTCATAATACATGTGTGTATATATATATGTATGTATATATATATATATATATATATATATAAATATATATATATATATATATATATATATATATATATATATATATATATATATATATATATATATATATATATATATATATATATATATATATATATGACAATATTTCGTAGCCATAAATTGATTTATATAGATGCCTATGAAAGCCAAAAAACGAGTGTATAGTTTAGGATTTTCAATAATCGCGTGTTCAGATTTTCTACTTGTTCCATAATTTGATTTATATAGATACCTATGAACAACCAAGTAACGTGTTCCATTGTTTAGGATTTTCAATAATCGCATGTTCAGATTTTCCATCTGTTCCATAATTTGATTTATGTAGATATCTATTGACAACAAAAAAAAACGTGTGTTATTGTTTAGGATCTTCAATAATCGCATGTTCAGATTTTCTACTTGTACATTTTCATTTATCTATTGGTGGTAATCCAGCTGATTACATTTCTGAATTGGCCATATTTATCAAACACATATCTTGGTATATAATATGCAATTTTGAAAAAATCACTGACTTGTTGGAAAATGTTCCTGTCAAAGATAACATTTCAATGTGTTCAGTGAGCAGATAGAACTCATGTTGAGGCCCTGTGGAGATGAGAAACAAAACAACGTATAGTGCCGACGTTTAATTCGTGTATTAAATGTGTGGGCAGCCCGGGCATTATACACGACTGCACACCCGATTGCCAACCTAGTTTCATGGGCATGGTTGCAGGAACGACCCCACAACTGAACGAAATGCTAATTCGCAAGCAACGTGGACTTGGCTTATTTTGACATGTTATCCATGGGTGTTTTCTTAACCAGGCACTGGTAGATTTCCGGTCGACTGGTGCAGGAACTTAATGCCTGTACTGTAGATAGTGAACCACGAGGCAGTGAATTTTAAAATACTTATAATTCATTAATGTCTGTCTAAAGGATCGGAAATGGATGGGGGAGGATACCAGAGTGCCAAGATAACCAAAGGAACCGTCTCACACCGTTTGATGTTGTAATAATATATGAAACAGTTATAAATTATACGCCAGGTCGATGCGGAACCCCGGGCCAGCATTTTTTTCTCCATCCTGGTAGTTGGCATCTCAAGGTATGGCTCAGACAAAAATTCTCTTTTAAATACTAGTAGCTGATTAGTTCTTAGTGTATTATTATTTTCCCTGTTTAAGGTGGCATGAAAATTAGTTTTGCAGAGTTCCTGACCAATTTCTGAAAAATCAACTACCAAGTTAATATCATTAAGCCTATGGAGACTGAGGATCTCATAATGTTTAGCCACCTTAAGGGGCCATGTGTTTTGACATTTCGTATACCGGTATGAGCCCATCTAAAATTCTATCTTGGAAGTCGAACAGTAATCATTTGAGAGAGACTACATTTGCTCAGCCAATGTCGATGGAATAGTAAAACCCAGCTCATCTCACCCTGAACGCCTGCAGTCGTAGCTTACCGGCTTAGACCTGAACACACTCGGCAAACCCTATTTTGTACCACATTTATATAACTGAATTCCCTCAAACCCCATATTGCTGCACAATAGTCAATAATTGGCGCTACAAGAGACTCATACACCTTTGGAAACACTTTGCTAGGCATACCACCATTTGCATAAAATTTGGAAATTATTAGACCTAATGCCACACTGGCCAAAGCAAATATAAGGCCTAGATACTTAAATGTGAGACCGTTTTAAGCTTTTGGTCACCACAATAAAATAGGAAATTTGGCCCCTGCTTGGACGGGTTTCTGAAATGCATAATCTGAGTTTTTGTATCTCTCCTCTCTAAATAAGGCAATTAAAAAGTTCTTCTCTGCTCTGAGTGGCTACATACTGTTGCCATTGTACATTTCCTGGAATGCTTTCTCTGCATTCCTTGTATCTAACAACCTGATGCTTATTCAGCAAATTAAATTAGATTAATAAAAAAGAAGTTGACGATGCCCCGATTCTTTGATTCTGTTAAGCATGACAATAGCATGCGTCAGATAGATGATTTTTTATAATATATCAAGTCTGTATTACTGCTTTGAAAAATGAGCACAAGTGAAGGTAACTGTAGGGATTTATGAATGCATCTTCGCAGCACAATGAAACAATTAGATAACCAAATTATGATTTTAATTTGCTAACCTTTTCAGTGTTTATATCACAAAGCTTATAGGCAGACCCTCTCTATTCCTTAACTTGTTAGGTAGCGCTTGTTTAGTAGGATACAAGACTCCTTTCTCATATATATATATACATATATATATATATATATATATATATATATATATATATATATATATATATATATATATATATATATATATATATATATATATATATATGTATATATATATATATTTGTGTGTGCTAAAATTAGGAACCATAGCAGCTGGTAAATTGGTTTCAAAATGAATGTTGAAATTATATTTCTAATTACTACCTGGGAACTTCCTTTTTCAATTATACACTGACATTATTTATGGCCTTGTCACGTATGGCACACTAGCTTCCAGAAGACATAACTATTCACAAAAGGAAATAAACCATCAACTCTGAACGCAGTAAAAACAAGTCAGTACTAGTTCTCGCAAGTAAAGTAAGTTTTTCTTCAAGCTTTAATAGCATCAGCAAATTACCCATTAGGGGATGAGAGTACATGTACATTGTACGTGTTATTAAAAGCTGATTATCTTTCATTAAGCTGTCACTCTTGCTTTGTTATCACACTCTCAAGCTGAGAGAATAGAGAATTCAAAGACATTGGTTAGAATTTTTCCACCAATTTGGTACCAACCAACCCTCAGGCTCATAAAGCTTTTACAAAAAAATGTTTCACAAAATGACTATCGTTCAATTAACATTATTAAAAATCATTAAAGTATGATTTTAGGACCAAAACTAGTTTACCAATCAGGTTAACCGGAGAGCTAGAATATTTCCGTAGATATTATGCTTTAGGCCCAATAACAGCGCATCCTGCCAGGGTTGATGTAGATTTCAGAAGTGTCCCCCCACCCCAATATATGTAAAAGGGACCATAAATGGACACAAATAACAGGGATAGGGATAGTAAAGGCAACCTAAAACACTCATAACTCAGCTAAAGCAATCATAGGGATGTGTGATTGGTATTAAATGTTGGTTCGCAAAAGAGGTATCTTTTAAAACTTTAGACATGGAAGACTCTATCGTATGATGCGATAAAGCCATTCATTGTCGAAATGGCCAACAGATTAAGAATCTGGGATTTTTTCATTCATCTATAGTGCTCGTTTATAAACTTCTCAATTTTGATGAGGGTATTATTTCTATCCTGGAGCTACTTTATCTAAAGGAGTATCATTTGGGGGGAGTTGTTAGACATTTTAGAAAGTTCATTGAGTGTACTAAGTCCAATTTTGAGCTTAAGTGTACTCAGTGGGAATCCCATCATGTCTTTAGCACCCCAAAAGTACCAAAAATGGCACGAATGTAAAATATAGATAGTTTAAAAATCAAGGTCAAACCAACGTCAAAAGGCTAAATATAGTATTTAGTACTTTGAAGCAAATATCTCGACGCTGTAGTTACATTTTAGCCACAAAAGCCATGATCCTTGTTCACCTGAAAGGAAAATGTTGCAATTATGAAGTGCAGGAACTGCGTTAGTTTACGACTACATTAACATTACCAAATGAAATAAGTTGCTTTTGAATGTATGTGGATGTCAATGATAGAGGAGTTATTTCTGAATGTTCGAAAATGCCAAGTTAAGTCAATTTTGATTTTCTTGGTTATAATTAGGTAATCTATACCAAACTTCATGCAGAAGGTTTGTTATCAAAATGCTTGTCAATGCTTGTCATATGTCACTTTTTTGTTGGAACAATTCTTGGGTAGGGTGGCCTTATTACGTCAACCTGTTAAGCCTATGTCACACTGTCCCGATTATAAGCCACGATAGGCCACGACTACAGCAACCACAGAGAATCGGGACGTATCGGTGGTTGCCGTAGTACTATCCGTCTGTGTACGTGGCTATGCGTGACTTGACGGGACGGTCCGGGAAAGTGCCACGAATGTTTTGAAATGTTCAAAACATTCGTGGCACTGCTACGGTTATATACCAACCGTAGCAGCGTCCGTAAGCATACGTGAATGATCGTAGCTAACCGTAGCATATACGTAGAATTGTCGCAGTTGTTTATATCTACGGCAATACTACGCAAATGCTACGATCAGTTACGGTTGCACTGCGACTGCTTAACGTTAGTAGTACGCAGACCCGCGTGTTTACCAAGTTGGTACTACGTTCGTACCAAGGTTGTGTCAAGGTTTTACTACGTTTGCTCTACGCATATTAAAAGCCTATGAACCTATAGTACAACTGAGTGGTCGTAGAACCAACTTGGAACAACCTTGGCCAACCGTAATGCCAACGTAGTAAATCGTACTACAATCCTGACAACCGTAGCGCTGGCGTAGCAAATACGGGAGATTTACAGGTTAATACCGTACCACAGACGTAGTACATTCGTTTAAATACGTTGTAAGAACGTACTGCTTAAGTGCTATTGCGTACAACGTCCGTACGCAAAAGTCAACTCGGGGTTGAACTACACGATTGTCCACGTATTTTAAAAGTTTCTGAATCGTGGCCAATCGTGACGTGCACTGGGGGAGATACGTGACAGTGTGACAGGGGCTTTAAGGAATGCATACTCTTTCTTTCATATAGCTTTAGAATTGTTTTGGATTTTACGTCATTTCAGAAACTTAGGTCATATCACAAAGAGATAGAAAGCCGGAACCAGGAATAAATCCCCTTCACTCTGAGAATAGTTCAGAGATTTTTTTTCTATCTTTAACTGTACATGACAGATACAGATAGGCACGTAAAAAAGGCGTATGTGCTAAATTGAAAATGAAAGCTGACACACCATAAGCTATGACTCTGTTATGGCAACTTAGAACTTGGTGTGCTTATCATAAATCGAGATTTATGTTAAATGGGAGTGGGGGAGCATGCCCTTGTTGTGTAAATGGTGTACGGCAAGATGCCTGCGTTCAGTCGTCGGGTATCGTACTCGGCCTGATGACCTTGTGCGATACCAGACGGCTTCTCGCAGACATCTGGCTGTACATCATTTTCACAACAAGCAAGACTAATAGTATCAGACCGCTCGGATTTGAGGCTAGCCCTTTAAGACACATTTAAGTTTAATCAAAAGTGGACACAGACTCTCGATGACAATACGTCACGAGTACGTGACAGGGCCATAGAGTGAGAGATGCAAAAGTTCTGTATTTCATAGTCTGCCTCGAAAATACGTACATGCATGTAGTCGATGACGTCAGTCGTTGTAATAAGGACACACATCTCCAAGAAATGCCTACAGACGAGTGGAGTGTTTTTCCGCCTAAATGTCAATTTCCCTCGTGAAAGTGGTTATGATTTCGTAATGAGTCTATGTCTAACCTTTTCGTAAATTACACATAACAACCATCCGGAGTCTCTGCGTGCGTGAAGCGCTGCTATCCAGTGCCAATCCTCACGACCGGGGAGTCAAACTAGAAATGCAACTGTGACAGGGTGTGATTTTAGCAGGAATAATGATAATAACGGTGTTATGAACATAGGCAATCAATGGCAACCACACTGCGAGTCATAGCAAAACATAAAATGTGGGCAGTGTTATTGTAGACGAACTTAAAAAACGTTCATCCTTTTTGATGTTGTCTTTTTTTCTATCATTTATTTTTTCATATCATATACCCATGTTATACCGTACAGTCTAATTTCTCTATGTTAGTCATTTAGTTTTCCTATTCCCGTTTACTATTATTATTATTATTATTATTATTATTATTATTATTATTATTATTATTATTATTATTATTATTATTATATTTATTATTATCATTATTATTATTATTATTATTATTATTATTATTATTACAATTATTACTATTATAATTATCATTATAATTATTATTATTATTATTATTATTATTATTATTATTATTACATTTTCATTACTATTTCGAAGTATATGTTTTTTTACATGTATTGCAACATTGTCAATAAAACATATATCTATCTAACGACCACAACATGCTCTTAGGACTGATTAAATATATATACCAAATCATTATTTACTTTTAAGGCGGAATGTCAAATCCATAATTTCATTCCACTATCCTGTTGCTGGATTGTGGATATTGGACAGGACGTCTTATTTCTTTAAACAGTTTTAAATCTTTCTGTAAGTAAGAGATTACACTTTGGATAAGATTGGCAATAATTAGATAAGTGTGACTTTTAGTAAGCAATTCGCTGTCTAAAGAGCTAGAGAATGGTAAAGATTGCATTAAATCTTTCTGTAAGTAAGAGATTACACTTTGGTTAAGATTGATAATAATAAGATAAGTGTGACTTTTAGTAAGCAATTCGCTGTCTAAAGAGCTAGAGAATGGTAAAGATTGCATTAAAGTTTTCTGTAAGTAAGATATTACACTTTGGTTAAGATTTCCGTTATTAGATAAGTGTCCCTTTTAAGAGCTACAGTACAGGCATTTACTTCCTGCACCAATCGACCGGACGTCTGCCATTACCTGGTTCGTACAAACATCCATTGATAACATGTCAAAAATTAAATCAAGCACATCGATGACCCACGAAGCTTGCAGATAACAGTTATGTTCAGTTATGAGGTCATTTATTATAACTATGTGCGGTCGTGTATTATACCCAGGCTGCCCACATATTTATTGCAGGAATTAAATGTCGGCACCGTAGAGAATGGCAAAGATTGCACCATTCTTACAAGAATTATGAAGGATAGGAAGAGACGAACATCACAGGGCAGTTCCTTAACACTTATGCTGCTGGTGGCTAATTTGGCCAATACAAAATAATGCCAAAAAACTGAAAATGACTGAAAACCTGTCATATGGGTACTCGTCTGAGAGTTCTCAGCAAGAGCTTGTATATGAATACCAACACGGCAAGGTTAAGATGGTTTTCAAAAAGTGTGCGTCCTTGTGCTTTGGACGAAAGTAGCCTCAGTACTAGTAGTTGAAGGGTTAATCATCGCACATTTATTCACCAATTTCCCCATTTATCTAATGTCAAGTGCAACCCACTTATGCCGGTGGTGAAAAGTGTCTGACAATTTATGGAGATATCTTCCATGACCAAAGTATGATTTGATAGCGATGTGTGGGAAAATATCAGCCACAATCCTATACCTTATGACTTATAGTCAAAAGGGTAATTGATGTAGACGTTATCAAAAGAAGCTCTTATCATACGAGTAAATAACCTATTTGTAGTCATCCCTATTTCATTGGGAATTTCGATTATCTTCACCTTTTTGCCATATATAACCTAAGCCGTGACTAGTAAGTTATAAATGGCGGTGGAAATCGAAGTACTAAGCGAAAAACACAGTCCACATTTTCTCACATGCCCGGTCAGGATTCGTAGATGTTGTATATTCAATTCAATTCAATACTTGGTAGTCCATATACATAGGTATACTATTGACTAGAAATTGTACAGGGAGGCTAGGCAGTGTTTACTTACACTACTATCTCTAATATACTTTTCTACTGTTTGAAGGACACTGTTAGCACTGTTATTGATTAGAGCTTTGAATTGGTAAATATTCCTCCGGGTAAGTTCCCCGAAACTAGGGATTCTATTCAGAACAAGCATCTCCTTGGCACTACTATCTCTTTACAGGTGTAGAAGCCACCTGAAGGTATTGTTATAACACTGTAATAACAATATCTTTTAACAGACTCTGGGCGAGTTGTATGTGTTTTAGCAAAGATCCACCGCAGAGGGGCACACTAAAGTACAGTGCAATAATAAGCTCTATAGAGTGTGCCACTAGGCGTTCCTCCCAGTAGCCAGAAGCGAGGATTCCCGAGTTTACAAGAGAAAAACAAAGTGATGAACTAACTCAGGAAGGGTTATTTCAGGTTTCCCACAAGACAAAGACAAACTCATCAATGATAATACGGGTCGACCTGCCCGTTATGAGATAACGTTATCTTGTTAGCGTAATTGGATTTCATAAAGCTCGTTTGTGTAATGCATTCCAAAAATATCATAACCACAAACAGGGCTCTTCTCGTCGCATAATGGGAAAATGTGAAGAACAATGTCAGGTGTTGGCATAGAAAAGCCGGGCAGAACGGATTGATGTGTTTCATTCTTAGATTGTCAAAAATTGTCTGATGATTAATCCTTCCAATGCTGAGGCTGCTTTCGTCCAAAGCACAATGACACAAAGATCTTTGAAAAACATTTTAACCACGTCAAGTTGGTATTCATTAGATGGCTTGCGCTGATCATTCTCAGATGACTACAAATGTGCCAGGGTTTTAGTCATTTTTCAGTTTTTTTGCACCATTTTGTATTGACAGATTAGCCATCAGCAGCATGAGGGTTGAGATTATCAATTTCTTTAATTGAACAAAAACCTACGAGGACAAAGTACTGTAAATTCGGAAAATATTGCGTTAGTTTAATTTCTGCGTTGTTTTATTTGCGTTTAGCCACGGACGCAAAATAAAAATTTGCAATGATAAGTGTTGCCACTTTAAGTGTATTACTGGCTCTCCATGTTGCGGCCAATTCGCAAAGTTAAAAAACGCAAAAATCGATTTTCTGTAAATCCGCAAATTATACTGTACACAATCTTTTGTGAATCTACAGTATGTGAAAGACGGTCAGAATTCTCTTCTATGAGCCGATTTCTTGCCTTGTGCGAGGCCAAGTCTACACGTAGCACAGATGCCTGCCTTACAAATGGAAGTTTTTGAAGTTAGCCGGCACAGATTTCCCCAAACACGCACTTGTGCCAAAAATAAGCGGCCTCCTAGCTACCACACACAGGCCTGTAAAAGCACTACCTTTGAGTCTTGGCTCCCTACCCTGATTAAACCACAGCGGGGACTGCACCCAAGAGTCCGGTGTTAGAATGATCACCAAAGCAAAAATCATTACCTGGCCTGAGATTGGTGAAAAGTAGGTCCTATATCTAAGTTATTTACCTTCCCCTACAGTGGTCGGGGAAAAATAGATATATTTTCTGTCTCTACCACCCGCCGCAAACGGTCGTGTAAATAAAAAAAGTTTTTCATGTGCTCCTTCCATCTTAGGAAACCAACATGAGTTCATTGTGAACTTTATTATCCTCTGAGTGGCAGAATGCGGGGATTTTGAAGAGCCACGCAGACAGGAAGTAAATTGCATCTAGATCACATCGTTCGTCATCCACTTTTGAAAAAATATGTAGGTCAGTTTTTTTATGTACATGTAGGTCAAAAAGAGCACCGCCAGAAATGTCATCAAAAATTCATCTGGTTACGTGTCCCTGAATTCTATCAACCTTTCCTTTTGATCGCGCTGATATTTGGATTATTGGTTTGAAGATCTTGGGATAGCAGAACGATTATTAAATGCCAAGAAATAAACTCATCAATCACCGTGTTTACGTGCTTGATCATATCAAGGCAGATTTGGTGCCTCCAACTGTACCGACTTTTCATTTTGCAAAGTTCTCACTGAGATGAATAAAAACCAGGATCGACATTCGTGGTTTTTAGTAAAATCTTAGATGAAGAAAAGAATGAATATGTAGCGAGAGATCAATTACTATACTAGTATGCGCTATAGTGAGGTGCTGGACTCATGCCAGGAGTCACTGACTGGCAGAAGCACGAGGTCACGTGGGAACAAGGACCAATCAGGGCTCTCGTATCGATTACATTACAGAGAAACCTGATCTCCACCATCAGCTGGGCACCAATTTTGGGCTAGTAGGGGACTATTAGTTGACACTGGTTGAGGCTAGCATGTTCAGGTTGACCGGCTGGTTTCGAATCCACTTGTGTTTGGTCATCTAAGGTAAAATGAAAAATCAGCTCAAGGTACAAACCAACGCGATACCCCAGTCATTTTTGCACCAGTCGATTGGACGTCTGCAAGTTCCTGGTCGTACAAACATCCATGGATAACATGTTAAAAAATAAGTCAAACATATCAATGACCCACGTAGCTAGCGAATAACAGTTATGTTCAGTTGTGAGGTCATTTATGCATTCAAGCTCAAGAAACTGGGTGGCAATCGTACGTGCAGTCGTGTATAATACCCAGGCTGCCCACGTACTTCGTGCAGGAATTAAATGTTGGCATTGTAGATACCGAGTTAACAGAAGACAACAGTACTTATCCCACTGTAAAGGTTACATCTCATGGTTCACGAATAACAATACACTTATTAAAATTGGGTATTTTGATATAACAATACATGTTGCACCACTCGGATAGCATAGCCGCATTAGTTTTTCTTTTGTAGAATATAAAGGCTAGAAAACCTGACGGTACGGTATGATCAGAAAATACGTTTGGTAAGGTCCATGTTCCTACCTAAACAGGAGATTTGCACGATGAGTGTTTAAAGACATTTCTGAATGTTCCTATACGACTCCAAATTACCAATGTACGTGTTTATGATAGTACATGCTGATTTTCAGGCCTTGTCATAATTCAATGTACCAGTGACATGATCTCGAATCTAGAGGGTCTTCATACCTGTCCAACACAATGGCTTAAATGACTACATCATTATTCACTTTCACTCCCAAAATGTTATATGATAACAATGGTCAAAGCAGACAACTAGGTTCTTTTAGGAGGAAACCCCATATGCCGCATTCGTCTCGAGAATTTGAGCTGTGATGTGATACACATACACACTTATAATACTTTCACTCCACACACTTTGGATGGAATGTGTTGGTACATGTAATTTATGACGATATAAGTATGACTGGTTGTGTAGTCACCGGGGTAAATAGACACGATTAAAAGATCAATACTTCTGACAATTCAACCAAGTTCGGATAAAAAGGTATGTTCAACACTGACCTAGGGTTGAGGTAATCTAAATATAACTATCATCATGAGGATGGAAGGCATCGTTCGTCTATGCAGCAGGTCAATAGAAAGTGACTTGGTTTAGAAGGGTGGTCAGTGAACGCTCATGTGTATCTCTGGTGGGATATATATATATATATATATATATATATATATATATATATATATATATATATATATATATATATATATATATATATATATATATATATATATATATATATATATATATATATATATATATGTATATATATATATATATATCAGCTGATATGCATGTTCAGTGGTCAAATATACATGTTCATTGGCCATAGTTTTCTTCGCAGCTACATTTATCCTATGTTTCCACCTTCCCCTGGTCACATATGACAAAGACCCCCGTGCAGCTAATTGATCGCATGCGTCCAAAGTGCCGTGAACAGGTCGCATGCGGCCAAACAGAGATCTTTCATTTGTGGTCACAAATGAATTGGCCGTGCGGCCAGTCGTGACAAGTTTTACAATCACGTTCCTATTAATGCACTAATGCGGAGGATGCACGGCCACCTTGAAGAGGCCTTGAGGAGGCCTTCCTGTAGCCTCACGGTTAATTAAATTAACATTTATTCTTTTAAAGAGTGTCGTGAGGCACTCTCAAGGATCAGTGCGAGCGCGTCAGACGCTCAGTCAGTAAATGTCCGTAGGAAGGACGTGGACCGTAAACTGATTTGCGAACATGTTTGCAAACCTCTCTACGGTCCACGACCACTGATTTTGGACCTCACGACCTCTACGGCCAACTCCTTGAGGCACCCGCAAGGCGATACTGCGATCCCCACAGTTTTCGACCGCAAACAGACCGCACGGTTGTCAACGTTTCTGCAATGCATTAGATTGGAAAGTCCAAGCCTTTCTGGCAGAAATATGAGCGTTATAATTAACACAAAAAGAGACCCAAAACTGCTCTGATGACAGCCAACGTTCATATATTTGTGAATTTATACATCTTTTAAGAACTATGGATAATCCATGTTCGTTTATTATCATATATCATATATTTTGTACATATATACAATATGTACCTGTTTTGTAATAATCGTTGATTTATATAATTCATGTTTTAATAACTGAGAGATGTGCTCCCTATTTTCTATTTTTGATAAACCTCATGTTTATATCACTATGTGTTTTCCGGTCTTTTTATATATTTCAACTTTATCGTTTTGCATGGAAAATACTTCTATTTCTATTTCCAATAGTCTCTCAAAATGGACTATTGAATAGGACCTTCTTTTTCTCTTAATTTGGTATACTACCAGAAGACACAGATTGAACAATATGTCTCTGTCTGTAACCCCGAGTATTACTCTTTTGTTCTGACCTAAACTTATGGTATCCCAAATGTTGTAGCCATGTTGTCAATTCACTCCAAAACGATTGTACTCGTGCACACAAAATAAAAGCGTGCTCTATAGATTCTGGGTCGTTACAAAATTCACTTCAATTATTTTCATCTTATATAGCTTTGTATGTGTAGCTATTCTTGAGTGCCATAATTTAAATTGTATATCATACAGGTACATATTTCTTGTTATTTTTCTGTTTCTGTATAAACTAATTGCTTTCTTGATGTCCTCATAGTCTATTTCTATTACCAAAACCTTTACCCATTTCTCTGCCATCTCCTGTAAAATTCTTAAGTTATATTGTCCAACTCTTCTGTATATATATATATATATATATATATATATATATATATATATATATATATATATATATATATATATATATATATATATATATATATATATATATATATATATATATATATATATATATATATACATACATACATACATACATACATACATACATACATAAATACATACATACATATATATATATATATATATATATATATACATATATATATATATATATATATATATATATATATATATATATATATATATATATATATATATATATATATATATATATATATATATATATATATATATATATCGTCAGCCACTTTGCTTTGTAAATACTAGATTTAGCATTTCTGGTCTGTGTGGTCCCATATTAAATGGTGTTTTTCTTTGCATTTTATAAGCTGCCCCTTTTTACTGCCATGTATTCTAGAAAATTCAGTGTTAGTACTTTACTGTTGAAGTACTTTGTTTGTTGAACACATTCCAAAATGGATCCAATAAGTCTCAGACCATGAACACATTTTTCATTTCTAAACTTATTATTCTCCCACAATTATGATACATTATCTTGCCAAATAGGCCAATTTAAGTATTCAAAATAAATGATAGGCTTAGTCCTTAGTCTTAAATCAAACATAGATTCAATTATTTCTTTCCAAAATTCATTTTCCCTATGTTGTTTCTGGGTCTCTAAAAACTTATATCTATAAATTACACACTTTTCTGTCTCAAATCAAACATAGATTCAATTATCTCTTTCCAAAAAATTTATTTTCCGTACGTTGTTTCTTGGTCTTTAAAAACCTAAATCCATAAATTACACACTGTTCTACCTTGTAGTATGTTGCAAAGTCTATCCAGCTACTATTTGTCACGGTTATTCTCCTCACCCATGCAGTCTTGAATGACATTACAAATCTTTTAAGTTATGTAATTGTAATTCACCAAGCTTGGATGGGAATTCCAATATTTCTCTTCTATACTTCGCTGGTTTCCCTCTCCGCAGAAAATCAGCTATTATGGCATTGTAGCATTCTATGAACTTTTCTTTTGCTACTCTCTCAAATGTTTGTGATATATGGGCAATTCCTTTTTCTCATTTGGTAGGATTTAGAGTCCAGTCACGTGCTGTGCACGGGGGCCAGATAGTTCTATATAATCATGAGATGGGTTTGGTAGGGACAGCAGGGTGTGTGTAATCATGCTTGCTTACACACGTTGTGAATTCATACATTTGAAGGCTGGCATCGGTCTGGGTGTAACCGTGTTCTTTGATCAGATCCCTCAAAACCCATAACGTTCATACTACTGCAAGAGGAGTTTCCAATACCGAGTAGTATTGAATCTCTGCACACATGGGCAAGGGGGGGGGGGGGGGTAGTCAGGTACAGAGGGGGGCCACACCTGTGTTACGTATTTCGGGGAAAGCAGGGGGTCTTTTTTAAGACCTCCGCATGTCCGCGATTTGTAAAAGAAGGGTACTCTTTGGTACCCAGGTACGAAGTATGAGGGGCTAAAATCCCCTTACAATCCACAAAGTATCCGCGGCTCTGACGCCGAGTGACTCCCCAAGTGACTGGGCTTCCGAGTCTGCTGCCTCTACTGCTGCCGCTAAACATGCAGAGAATTATAACATCAAAAAGTTAAAATGCGTGTTCTCATTCATCCAATATCAGTGTTTTGATAAAAGAAGGGGTATTTTTTTACTGGCGTATTCCGAAAATAAGGGTGTTTTTTTTGGCCTGAAATCAGTGCTTTAGGGGTATTTTAAAATGATGATAAAGAGCGTATCTACCCCCTAAATACCGAAGTGCCCCCCCCCCCCCCCCGGGATTCAACCCCTTCTCATGATCCTCTAATCATTCGCCACAAGAATTATGCAATGACTCCATGCAACTAAACAGCTTTGCCTTTAACCCTTCCCCTGGTAAGGCTACTTTCGTCCAAGTACAAGGGCGCAAATATTTTGGAAAACCCATCTAAACCCTGTCGTGTTCGTATGCATTTTATAACTCTTGCTGAGAAGTCTTAGATGAGTACCCATGTGCCAAAGTTTCAGTCATTTTTAACTGTTTTTGCATCATTTTGTATAGGCTATATAAGCCACCAGCAGCATACGGGTTAAAAGGAAAATAAGTTTACTGAAAGAAAAATGAGCTTCCTCTAAAGGTAAACCAAAAACAGTTAAAGTGAATTGTTTTCATTTTGTGCCTAAAGAAAAAATATATTTTCTGTAAAAAGAGACTATTTTCCATCAAAGCAAAAGGACACTCAGAATTTCCTTTGAAATAAAATCTAAAATTGTACATTTTATTAGAGGGAAATGATTCTTCTTTAAATGGAAATTATTTTCCATTAAAATGAAAATGCCGTGTTGCATAGCAAATAACAATCAAACGTGCATTATTTGCTGATGGTAAGAGATCATGTAGCAAAAACCATCATCTAATTGGTCATTCCTGTTCTATTACTCAGATGTTGCGTTCAGTGTAATTCCTTTCTTAGTGCAACATAACTGGCAAGACTACAAATGCCTTAGTCCATTCCATCCTAGCATGCCTCCCAGGCCATATTTGAACGTCATCCCTTATGGAAAGATGATATTGAGGCATACTGTAACTTCGGAAAAGATTGTGTTAGTTTAATTTTTGCATTATTTTTAGCGTTTAGCCTCGGACGCAAAATTAAAATTCGCAATGATTAGTGCTGGCACTTTAAGTGTATAGCTTGCACTCCATGTTGTGGCCAATTCGCAAAGTTAAAAAACGCAAAAATCGATTTTCTGTAAATTCGCAAAATTTACTCTACGCAATCTTTTGTGAATCTACACTACTAGCAGGGTAGTTGGAAACTACCATTACAACCCTCTCGCGTAGCCATTGCGTACACTAAATGACCAACAGTAGGACATATCCCCTTTGTAGGGAAGGTGCAGGCAAACACTGATATATATAAAAAAGTAAAACACAATAAAGCCTAGTAGGTAGGCTAATCTCATCCATGCTACAGGGCATGGCAGTTCGTGTCTCATTCTGATTGTCACGTAAAGCATTGCGGCAAGGAGGAGAGTGCCAACTAGTAGGGCATGCAGCTGGGCTAGAACACAAGGAGGGTCACTTGATTTAGGATATTCCTTTGGGTGAAGTGCACACTAAAGTCATTTATATTGGCTCAAAAATGTGCCTGTTTGCGGGCAGTTTACGGCCGAAAACCGTGGCGATCGCAGGATCACCTTGCGGGTGCCTCAAGGAGTTGGCCTCAACCGTAGAGGTCGTGCGGTCGAAAATCAGTGGTCGTGGGCCGTAGAGAGGTTTGCGAACATGTTCGCAAATCAGTCTACGGTCCGCGACCTACCTACGGACATTTGTTGACTTAGCGTCTGACGCACGGCAATCTTTAAGGCCGTGCGGCGCTCCCACTGATCCTTGAGAGTGCCTCACGGCACCCTTTAAAGAAAATAGATGTTAATTTTATTCCATAAGGACCGTGAGACCACAGGAAGGCCTCCTCAAGGCCTCTTCAAGGTGGCCGTACATCCTCCGTGCAAAGGGGATAGTGCGTTAGGGCCGTTCCATATATATATATATATATAAATATATATTTATTCTCTCTCTCTCTCTCTCTCTCTCTCTCTCTCTATATATATATATATATATATATATATATATATATATATATATATATATACACACACACGCATATATATATTTATATATACATATATATATATATATATATATATATATATATATATATATATATATATATATATATATATATATATATATATACACACATACACACACACACACACTTTATATATATATATATATATATATATATATATATATATATATATATATATATATATATATATATATATATACATTACGCAAAATAAAATCGGGGGGGGGGGGGGGGGGGAGGCGGGGTAAAATAATTCAAAATTCGACCCCTCCCCCCCTAAAAAGATCTTCCGTTCCTCCCCCCCCCCCCCCCCACCACACTTTTAAATGGAACTGCCCTTAAACATTTTCGTGATTGTTAAATTTCTCACGACCGGCCGCACGGCTAATTCTGATGTGACCACAAATGAAAGATCTCTGACTGGACGCATGCGACCTGTTCACGGCACTTTGGACGCATGCGATCAATCAGCCGTACGAGGTGACCAGGGCTTTAGGTAGTCAGTGGTGTTCCCTGGGTGCTCAGTTCCAGCTCAAGGCATGTGGAATGGTTCTCAATGATTCACTAAGGTGGTCGGCCATGTTCCCTGGGTACTCAGATTATGGCTCCAGGCATGTAAAAAAGTTCCCAGTAGTTTACTAAGGTAGTCAATGGTGTTCCCTCGGCCCTGAAGATTAAGGAACCAGGTATGTGAAAAGGTTCTCAGGGTTTGACTAAAGTAGTGTACATTCACAAAAGATTGTGTAGAGTAAAGTTTAGGAATTTACATAAAATCGATTTTTGCATTTTTTTAACTTTACGAATTGGCCGCAAAATGGAGTGCCAGCTATACACTTAAAGTGGCAGCACTAATCATGGCGAATTTTAAATTTGCATCCGAGGCCAAACGCTAAAAAACGGAAAAATTAAACAAACGCAATATTTTCCAAATTTACAGTAGTGGTGTTCCCTGGGTACTCGATTTTGCTGTGAAACACAAATGCATTTAACAGATTAGAACAGGCAGCTTGCACTAATAACAGTGGCATACCTATGGTATCTAAGCTAATGGTTAATGAGTAGTGATGAATCGTTCTCATTTTGCTCAACTCCTGTTTTCTAACAATTTGCATGTGATAAGGTTGCCAGTGACACTAGAGGTTAGGCGGTGGTTTTCTATGGGTACTCCAGTTTCTTCCATATTTTACAAATGGCTAGTCCCACTAAGCAGTTGTCTGCCTGATTAACTATGTACATAAGACATATATACATCAAATCTTGTCATCATGCTAGATTGCTCTTGAGCACAAAGCGGACACTCACTGAGACACTCACACTTACACTCATCAGTGCTCATGAGCATAGAGAGACACAAGAAACCTAATTCTATGGTGGATCATACTGTTGGTTGTGAACACGTAGTATACCTAGGTCCTAGGGTAGAGCAGGGAAGTCTAGCTCATTAATTTAGATACTGTAGAATGGCTTATTTTCCTGTGTAATAATTTTTCCTAATTTTTCATTTTTGGGCATTTCCGTTTCTAATATTTCCGAAGAGAGGACATCTGTTTTTTCCATTTCTAATTTTCCCGTTTTATGTAGATTTTCAATTTTAGTACACCAAAGAGTAAATATTAATGGGTAAGGACAAGGATTTCTCTGTGTTCATTAAGTCTGTGCTGTTTATTCCCGTTTGAAAGCATTCGGGAAAAATCGGGAAGATAAAACTCAGGGAAAAATTAGCCATTCCACAGTACATAGAGTGAGGTGATCGAGGCTTGAGCATATAGCTTATGTGGGTGTGTGTAGAAAGTAGGCAGACAACCATCTCTAGAGCGGCCTCCACTCTATAGTGAGGTGAGGCTTCTCAAAGTTATCCGTTACCACAAACCATATTGCAGTCATAATCTGATACACAAACAATGGTATTTATTTCTCGCCTTCTCGTGCTTAGTGTGTCCATGTGGGATGAGAAAAAGGAAGGGCAAGTAGTCATTTTCTTTCTAGGAAAAGAAGAGGCGGGGGATTTAATATAAATCAGAGAAAAGTCACATCCTCCTAGTAGACAACTTAATTCTTCCAATGCTGAGACTACTTTCATCCAAACACACTGATGCACAGATTTTAAAAAATCATAACCTTGTCATATTGGTATTCATTGGAAAGATCTCGTTGAGTACTTTCAGATGAGTACCCATGTGCCAGGGTTTTGGATTTTTTTTAGTTCTTTCGTATTATTTTGTAGTGATCAAATTAGCCCCCACCAGCATAAAGGTTTTTACCCATGAAGAAGATTTAATTTTATTTTCATTTCCCTATCCTCTATTTCCTGCTATTATATAATATGATTTATATTATCAATACAATTGATGAATTCTTTTTAAAGCTATCGAGCGCCCAGTCTTTGGGGAGTTCAGCGCTGCATACAAGGCTTTTCCCACAGATATACTGTATACGGCTTTAATTTGGAGTGCTAAAGATTTCCCCTTACAGCCCTGCTGGAGGGTATTTGTGCTACTTTAAACTCATACATTCAAGCGCCCAAAAGGCCAGAGATCAACACAGGATATCCATTTGAAGCATGTTATTTTGGCGCTATCATGGGGTGTACGAAAATAAAATGCCTGTAAATATACCTGTTATACTGTATCTATAGCTAAATCAGCTCTCGCGGCAGGGTCTGAAAGTGTTTGCCGCCATTCATAGGAGTTCAGTTGGCATATCAAGTACACCTTTATCAGCGTAATTAAAATGCTGAGACTACTTCTGTCCAATGCACAAGTTCTTTCAGATGAGTACTATAATCCAGGGTTTCAGTCATTTCCTTTTAGGTTTTTTGCATTATTTTGTATTGGCTAAATTAGCCACCACCAGGGTTAATGTACGTGTCTCCACGATCGAATGTTAGGCAGTCAATGAGAATTTAGATAAAAATTGCTATGCAACACAAGATCATTATAACAATTAAAACACCTTGAAATATATTCATATAGTGACTGGAATGATAGTTACGCATTTTCTTCTTACTCATAATTATATTACATACATATTTGACATATTGCCAAATTCCTGTGTAAGAAAAGAGAGGTTTTCTTGGTGTTCAGTTGTTTGACCATTTTGACTTACACACTTGTGTAATTTGAACCCATTTTTTTGTGACATGTAGGTGTTAAATATTTTCTGGTACTATTAAATATTCATTGACACAATAATCATCATATATTTATACTCCATAATTTATTTTTCTATAAAAGTCTCAGTCTCCTCTGAGGGTTACATTTAGGCAGCAGAAGCATCCCAAACTCATGATACACAAATCTCCTTTATTAAACATACATCACATACAACCTACTCTTTTCATCAGGGTTACCTCCTTTCACTTCCATAATACAGGTGAACCTGGATATGACAGACTCAATGGGACCAGGAAAATTGGTCCGTCATATGCAAAATCTGTCATATACATATGACACATACTTGATATGCATGGGACTGGGACCAAGCATATTGTCCGTCATATGCAAAAGTCTGTCGTACAGTGATCCGTCATATCCAAGTTCACCTGTACCGTAAATTCTCAGAAATTTGGGACGCTTTTAATGATTACTATTTTCACATACAACCTTCCCTTTTCATCAGGGTTACCTCCTTTCACTTTCATATTACCGTTAATTCTCAGAAATTTGGGAAACTTTTTGATGATTACTATTTCTATGGGTTCATATGTGGCTCATGTTATCTGGAAATATGTTGATTATTTTTCAGCAACATTTACAGCTAGTTTCATATTTAATGAAATGGCAACTGGCAATAGATCAAGAATTGCCCAAATTTTCCATAAATCATTTTGTAAAATAATTATTCCTAGGGTGGTCTATATTTTCGACAATATATGGTAACCACCTAAGCAGAAAACCTAACAATATTTCATTCTCTTAATGGTCTTTTTTCATTTCTTACCAGATGGAACTATTACAACTTAATCAAAAGTGTCATTTTGAAAGGAGATTTGATTTAATGTTCTACCAATTTCTGTTCTTGAATTTTTTGAGCATAGAAAATATATTGTGGATTATCTAAGCAACTATTACCCTGAGAATGAAGGGGCAAGAACACACAAGAAAAGGGTTTGCCTAGCTCAGGCGAAGGGGGAGATTGGCAAGGCCTAGGGTTTTCTTTTAGTATGTACAAGACAGCAAATATCAACAAGTCAAATCATGGCAAATTAAATAACACGATAAGCTGGTATTTGGAATGAATTATTGCTGAAATGACGATTCACCTTAATGGCAGCATAAATGTCTGCCTATCCTTCCAGGTTCTCACATTGTCAGACAAACATGTACAACAATAAAATCATCATAGACACACACACACCCATATATACATATATATATGTATATATATATATATATATATATATATATATATATATATATATATATATATATATATATATATATATATATATATATATATATATATATATATGTATATATATATATATATATATATATATATATATATATATATATATATATATATATATATACATATATCCATAATTATACATATTATATATATATATTACACTTATTCATTGTATGAAGAATGTGTCATCAAATGTAGAGTGCACAGTCAGTACACATCAGTGTTCCATTTATTGAAGCAATTAAGCTTGATAATTACTGAGGAAATATTGTACCTCTCAGAGACATTTTTTATTTGTCGCAAAACATCACTAACAAATTTGCAAAGGCTTGTCATCCTTCTGTCAGATCAATTTCACCGATTAAATATTGACAACTGCAGTCTTATATGTACAACATACCCTCCAACTATGAGACCTCAAAATAGATCATAGTTAAAGAAAAGCCACAATAAACAAAGACTTGAATTGACTTGCTAAATTAAGACAACAATATCATCAATGAAGTACACAAACATGCATTAACTAAATACTTTTCCAAAATCAAAAATTAGGAAATACACCAAGTACCTATTAACATTCATTTTAAGAATAATTTTAATTTGGTTAAAATACCTTTTTTTTACGCACAAGAAGATTGTGCAGCAAAAGCACAATTTTGATACTGCAAATGTAACTCATAATTATTTCAATAGCAAAAAGATACAACTGACGGTGCCATGCTTATAAAACACAAGGGAGGGTGGTGAATGAAAATGTCGGGAATCTGTGTTCTCAGACTAAATCCATTACTTTTTTTTTGTTATCATCTCAAAAAAAACTTTTTCTCCACTCAGTCAAGATATTTTTGTACATTTGTATCATTCAATCATAAAATATTTTTGCTCCTCTCTTCTTGTTGGCCTTGGCTTATCTCTGTCTCCTGATCATTAGAATAAGTCCTAGTAGCATAGCCAGCACCGTCATCACGTAGATATCCCAGTTAGGCCCCAGGTACCACCTCACGTCCAGGTTACGCCAGAAATCCCAGTTCTGAAAGAGAATAAACACCTTATTAGGGAAGAGTTTCCAAGAGTATGGAGCCTAAGAAGTTCTGATACCATTCAGGGCTCAACAGGAGCACATTAACCCTTATGCTGCTGGTGGCTAATTTGGCCAATACAAAATGAACACATGAAAAATGACTGAAACCCTGGCACATGGGTACTCATCTAAGAGTACTCGACAAGAGCTATCCAGTGAATACCAACATGACATGGTTTAGATGGTTTTTAAAAATCTTTGCATCCTTGTGCTTTGGATGAAAGTAGCCTGGAGCTGGATGGCTTCAATACAAGTGTGCCTTGTTGTAATTGTCTTTATATGCAGTAATCGTACTGCAGTTCATCCAGAAATTGATAATAATGGTTGGGGAATTGATATTTAGAACAGCGAGGCTTCCGGTGACTGGTGGCCCTACTGATTAAGTTAACCTGTCTCTGGATTTGTTTTACTGTTTTTGTGAAGGAACATTTCATTTTTCAGTAGGATTGGCAAAAAAAACTTTAGGGTAGGGGACAAAAACTAGGAAGAGTAGGGTAATAGGAACCAAACATATTTTTTTAGGCCTTGAAAGTTCCCTTTGGGTGCTCTGACAAGTAAACTTACAATTAAGTAAAAGCATAAATTTAAAAAATAAACAGTGTAACTGGAAGTTAGAAATTTGTTGCAATAAACTGTTCTACTCCAAAAACAATTCAAAAATATCTTTTGTTTGGAGAGGTGTCGCAAAAGCTGGCGGGACAAGTGCTCTCTGGGTTCTCCGAACATTTTGAGTATAACTTACAAGTAAAGCATAAATTTGAAATAAATAGTGTGACTTGAAATTAGAAATTTGGTGCAATAAACGGTTCTTCTCCGAATATTTTTCAAAAATATTTTTCAAAAATATTCTTTATTTGGAAAGATGTCACTAAAGCTACAAGTGATGTCTAGGTACTCAGTCGCTATAGAGTATTTCTTACAATGAAGTAAAACATAATTTAAAAAAACCCACTGTAACTGAAAGTTTTAAATTTGGTGCAACGAACTGTTATCCAGTCCGAATATTTTTCAAAACTATTCTTTATTTCAAAAGATGTCACTAGAATTATAGTGTGGCTGCTAATGGAAGTTCCAAGTATTCAGGATTAAGATCTGGAATACTAAGTAGAAGAGCTTGTTGTGTGAGTAGCCAATGCAGTTATGCGCTATAATGTCATTGCTGCAAGCAAGATACAAAGAACATGTTCATGTAGTTGTCAAGTGCTAACCCTAATCATATTTTCCAGTTTCACCTCAGGCCACTCCAATTTATTTACTTGTCTTACGTGCTCAGGAGGTAGGATATGAGCCATTTTGGAATAAAAAAAAAAGTTGAAAAATGTGACTTTTTTAATTTTTTAATTTTTTAGAATTTTTTAGAGTCTGACGACTAGGACTGGTAGGGATATGTTTCTACCAGCCTATTCTCAGCTGAATAAAATCAATCAATCTATTAATCCCTGTAACCTGAAGGGTGGGAGGTATACCTCCTCAAGTCTGAGGCTCTACTAAAGCAATGATAGCTTCCTGTAGTTGATTGAATCACACTTACAAAGAATATTATTAAAACTTGCATTTTTTTTTTTTTGGAGTCTGACAGAAAATTTCAAAACCACTTTTGTCCGTAAGACACCAAAGATGACTTTTTTTTTCTTTTTTTTTTGAGTCTGACAGGATTTTTTTTCCAAAAAAAGCTCGTAAGACAAGTAATTAAATTGGAGTGGCCTCAGCAGTTATATTCATTTCTAGACTTAACCCTTATGCTGCTGGGGGATAACTTGGTCATTATCAAATGATGACAAAAAGCTGGGAAAGGACTGAAACCCTGGCACATGGGTACTCACTCATCTGATAGTACTCAATGAGAGCTTTCATATGAATACCCACATGACTTGGTTTGGAAAATCTTCATAAATTTTTACATTTTTGTGCATTGGAGGAAAATAACCTCAGCATCAGAAGGGTTAACCCTTATCCTGCTAACCACAACAATTGTTGTGGGGTGCAGCAGTGCTCATAGGTTTCACAGCAGGATAAGGGTTAATCCTGTTTAGTGTGTTGGGGACAGATAAGAAAGTGGAGTAGCAGGGAAACATACTGATTGACCCACCAGGGAAAGCCATAATTTAGGTATAACGTGGCTTAATATACACATTTTACAGGCATTTCAAGTCATTCAACTAGTCAAATGCATCTCCAGTAAATGTGGACTGCCATCTGAAGCAGGGGTGTCAATGCAAACTTTGAAGTCCTGGAGCACAGAATTTTTGGTTGGTGCTGTGCAACAAAATGTTTGAATATAGTCACCACGTGACACTATACCATATCAGCATTTGTAGAATATTGAAGACCAGTAGATCACTCAATAGGTTTTATCGATAAATGGAGTTTTCGCGTTTTTTGAGTACAATCTATAGTTGAAAATGCAAGTGAAAATCTAATACACTCATTTGGTCATGCTTGTGGATCGAAATTTATCTGAAGTAAAGAGTGATTAAAGATTTTGTCTTGTCACATGTTTTGAGGCCCCTGTCACAGGCTAGTGTGACGATGCAATAGTTGGACACCTACGTACATGAAGTGGAATCTAACGAGTTTTCTGATTGGCTAATCATTAAACTAGTCAAATACAGTTCCGAAAACCTGTCACCTGCATCTGAAGTGGAATCTAACAAACTATATCTAATAAATATCTAAGATCTATATTTTCCCTTAAGAAATCTGAAATAAGAAGATAAGGCTACTATATCCGTTACAGATTATCATTTCAACCTGATTCATGCAGAAGTCCCAAAACAGTTTGACTTTTGTGAGTTATATATTCCCCTAAGAAGTCTGAACAGACCCTAAGGCTACTATTGCTTACTGATTATCACCTCAAGCAAAACTCACACCTTTAACCTTTTCAATAAAACAAACCATTTTTAGAATATATTTAAAGGTGAAATATTAAATTCAACACAATATTTGAACTCCTGCCTTTTAAAAAGATTAAATTTTATACTTACTTCCCAAATATCTAACCTCAAACTCTCCTTGAAATATTTTTTTAATCCCTGCTATACATGCACTCTAATTGTCAAGTGCCCTAGCTACTGAGGATATAATCTTTTAAGAACTCGGCATACATCCCTTATGACTGATTACCAGCACTGCCATAGTGACATAAAACAGGTTATAGTGCTATAGTTATGCATCATAACTTAACCTGTTTGACACTGCAATAAGCCAGCCAGCCAGCCTGCCTGATGAGGGTTAATATTACTTAACAGCTTCACTGACACCACAGCTTATTACTCACAAATCTACTAAATCGCGGACGTATGATAAAAACATGACACAGTGGCACCCTCATTTACACTTTACCTCAAAAAGTCTTTAAACTATGATACAGTGAAAGGCCCATGGTACAAAAACACTTTCTTTCCATTAGCTGGAGCTATTAGGAGAGGACGTAAAACGCTGTGGAAGGAGGATGAGATTCGATTACTGCGATTAGTGTCTGTGTCATTGGCTCTGCATATTTTCCTGAGAAGCTGAGCAGAAAATCTGCAATAAATCTGCAATACCAGCACTAAAAGGACCATCATCATTTTTTTTCAGAATTGTATCTAATGAAATAATATTCAATAACCCTTCCAATACTGAGGCTTAACTTTCGACCTAAAGTACAAGGATGCAAAGATTTTTGAAAATCATCAAAAATTCTTAACCCTGTCATGTTGGTATTCATTGGATAGCTCTCACTGAGTACTCTCAGATGAGTACCCATGTACCAGGGTTTCATCATTTTCCAGTTGTTTGTGTGTTATTTTGTATTGGCCAAATTAGCCACCAGTAGCATAATCTTTAAGCAACTGCTAGGTGAGATATGATAGGAGTTGCACCCTGTTCAGTCATTTTTATGATTTTTTGCAAACTTTAATAACAGCCTAATTAGCCACCACCAGCATGTTTGCCAAGATCAACTAGACTGCTTGCACTTAAAATAACCTGATTTTTTTATGCTCAAGTAGTATAATTTTGATATTGGCATTGTGGAAGATTAGCCATATGGAAACACCTAGCGGTAACTGCATCTGTTCATCTTCTCAATGAAATTCATCATAATCAGTCTGTGCCTAATTACACAAGTGGCCAGCAGCTTATTGATTGAGGAAATGAAGAGCCTGTAATAATTACACCCTGAAGAAAGTACTTTCCACTCCCGCCTTATTGCAGCACAACAGCTGCCTGCCTGGACCTCAGGGCAGCCTGGGGGTGTGTGATTTACTCAACACTCACACACACAGTCTCAGCTATCTCCTCTTACATAATTAATCTGCTATAAGTCTCTCCTGTACGCAACCAAGATTCAATTCTCTACAAGATGCTCATAAGTGTGTGTGTGTGTGTGTGTGTGTGTGTGTGTGTGTATGTGTGTGTAAGTATGTATGTATGTATGTATGTATGTATGTATGTATGTATGTACATATGTATGCAAGTGTATGAATGTCTGTAATTTTTTGTATGTATGTCTGTATGCATGTATATCTGTATGTAAGTATGTATGAAAGTGTAAATGTATGAATGTAAAAAACTATGTATATTATGTAGGTATGAATATATGATTGTATGTACATATATATATATGTATGTATGCAGGGTCTTAGCCAGGATTTCAAAAATGCCTGTCCAAAACAGCAATTTCAAAATTTCTTACCGTCCAGATTTAGCTACTAATCTACTTCAAATCCTTATACCAGCTACAATTGATAGCCTAGTGTGTCAAAAAGGGCAAACACTTCAGCTATGTCCTGCAAGATAGTTTGTTAGGACAATATTTGGTTATTACACCCCAAAAGTCAAAATTGAAAAATTTTCATAGGAAATTTTGCCTGTCCAAATATGAGGTTTTTAGGAAACTACCTGTCCAAAAGACAGGTAGGACCGGTCCTGGCTAAGTCCCTGTATGTATGTATGTATGTATGTATGTATGTATGTATTTATGTATGTATGTATGTATGTATGTATGTATGTATGTATGTATGTATGTATGTATGTATGTATATAATGTATGTAATGTATGTAATGTATGTAATGTATGTATGTATGTATGTATGTATGTATGTATGTATGTAATGTATGTATGTATGTATGTATGTATGTATGTATGTATGTATGTATGCATGCATGCATGCATGTATGTATGTATGTATGTATGTATGTATGCATGCATGCATGTATGTATGTATGCATGTATGTATATAATGTATGACTATATATGTATGAAGTATGTATGTGTGTACATAGTTTTTATAATTCTCATAGCATCCAGATAACACTTAACCTGAAAATGTCATTGAGTACTAGAGGCAGGCAGTGAAGGCTGACTGCAGCGTGACTGATGTCCTGTCATGGAGACCGTTTTGGGTCAGTCAAGAGCACTCACTATAATGTCACTGTCAATCAAGACAACCCATGCAATCTTATTGCAGGCTAGGTGCAATTAGCCTAGTGAACTAATGCTTTGCACCCTTACATAGATTTTGTCTCACCAGTCAGGGAGGAGGTCGAGGAGGAGGGGGGGGGGGGGGGGGGGGGAGGCCTGGGGATGAGTCCCACTAGAGGCATGTGACAATGAAGCCACAAACTTAAGTTGCTCTCAGTGTTGAGCATTTTTCATTAACCCTTCCAATGCTGAGGATACTTTCATCCAAAACACAAGGACGCAAAGACTTTTGAAAAAAATCTGAACTTGTTGGTATGGATTGGATAGCTCATGCTGAGTTCTCTCAGATGAACACCATCATCATCATCATCAGAGTTTCGGTAACTTTTCAGGGCTTCTTTCATCATTTTGTATTGGCCAAATTAAGCCCCTGCAGGCACACAGTACTCACATCAATAGCTTATTTATTAAACATGTCTATCAATGAGAACATGATAACAGGATTATGAAATAATTACCCTTACAAAACATGTCAATACAAGAGTCTCCACAAAGAACTGTCCACTGACACAGCCAAGATTGAGAATAAGACGTTAACCCTTATGCTGCTGATGGCTAATTTTGCCAATACAAAATGATGCAAAAAGCCTAAAAAGATGACCGAAACCCCGGCACATGGGTACTCATCTGAGAGTACTCGGCGAGAGCTATCCAATGAATACCAACATGACAGGGTTTAGGCGCTTTTCAAAAATCTTTACATCCTTGTGCTTTGGACAAAAGTAGCCTCAGCATTGGAAAGGTTAAAGAACAATTGCACCTCGAATAAAACATAGGCCAAAATAGTGTCTTATAGTATTCTCTACTTAAAGCTAAGTTCCCACCACTGGCAACCTTCATATAGTGTAGCAGCACAGGCCCAAAAAGTGGCTTATTTTAGGAGTAACCCCAACCGGCGGTAGACTAAGCAGCATCATAAATCAAATGAAAGCTAAGAATCTCAGGATTCAGGAACTGCATGATGCCGGAACCAAAAAGTTGTACAAGCAGAGATATCGCACCGTTTCCATGGCAACCTTTTTGAAGTAGTGAAAACACTGACAAATTACTCTTCAATTAAATCCTTATTTTGTGGCCTTCTTACCAATATTCCTCATTCAAATTACTCCTGATAATTAATAAGGTCCTTGTCTAGTGAAAAAAAGTCAGAGAAAATGTCTAAGTAGTGTTTGTACTGAGTGACCTCACATTTAGGGTACATATGTAGAAACGGGTAAAAAATTAGTATTTTTGGACTTTAAAGTTTTCATAAAAGGCTTATATGAAATTGTTCAGGCATGCAGTATATATTTTCAGAAAGTAGACACTGTAAGCTTTCATTTGATGTATTATTAGACTCCTGGCACATTTTGTTACTGACGATTTGGCTTCATAGATAGTAGCTGTAGTGGGGATTTTATACACCAATTTGGTGAAAACTCACCCAATGACTATCTAACTCTAGTTTAGTGGCTACATAGCATTAATCTTCATTCAGATTACTCTTGAAAGTTAATAAGGTCCTTGTCTAGTAAAGTTAGTGAAGTTAACTGTTAAAAATGTGCTGGTACTGAGTGACCTGGCCACGTTTAGGGTAAATATGCAGAAATGGCCAAAGACATTGTATTTTTGGAACTTTTTTGTTTGAATAAAGGGCATCATACATCAAATGAAAGATAAAAATCTCAGGATTCAGAAACTGTGTGATGCCGGAACTGAAAAGTTGTACAAACGGTGATATTGCACCATTTCCATGGCAACCTCTTGAAGTAGTGAAAACCCTAAAAAATTACTCTTCAATTAAATTCTTATTTGGTGGCCTTCTTACCAATATTCCTCATTCAAATTACTCTTGATAATTAGTAACGTCCTTGTCAAGTGGGAAAAGTGGAATAAAAAGTATTGTTTGCACTGAGTGACCTCACATTTAGGGTACATATGTAGAAACGGTTAAAAGTTTTAATAGAAGGCATATATATATATAGTTGTTTAGGCATGCAACATATATTTTCAGAAAGTAGACATTGTAAGCTTTGATTTAAAGTATTATTAGACTCCTTGCACATTTTTATACTGAACATTTGTCTTCATACATAGTAGTTGTGGTGGGGACTATGTACCAATTTGGTGAAAATTCAATTGCTATCTCACTGTAGTTTTCTGGCTTCATAGCATTCTTCTACATTCAAATTACTCTTGACAGTTCATAAGGTCCTTGTCTAGTGAAGTTTGTGAAGACATGTTAAAAATGTGTTTATACTGAGTGACCCCATGTTTAGGGTAAATATGCAGAAATGGCCAAAAACATTGTATTTTTGGATTTTTTTGTTTTAATGAAAGACATATATGAGATTGAGCAGGCAAAAAATAGATATCTTCATAAAGTAGACACTATGAGCTTGCATTTGATTATTATTAGACCCTTTGCACAATTTTGGATTGTAAATATGACCTCAGTTCATAGCTGTAGTGAGGGCTTTGTACAAAAACCTCGTCATAAAGGTACCTTATTGCCATCTCACTCTACTTATGGGGCTTCCCAGCATTAATTCTCATTTAAATTACTCTTGGCAAATAATTAGATCCCTCTTTAGTGAAAGAAAACTGTTCAGCTGTGTTTGCACAAAATGACCCCATGTTTAGAGTAAATATGCGAAAAGGGTGTTAATTTTATATTTTGGACCTTTTTGTTTTAATGAAAGACATACTAGTTTTAATAAAGCAACCAATGGCTGCAATCAAGAAAGTAGACCCTCCAATCCCATTGTTTGTATCATTCACCATATCATACTCCGTAGTGTAAATAAAGCTCCCTATAATAGTTTCAGAACTTGTCATAATAGGCCTTTTTACAAAAATTACCTGATTGCTTTATTCATTTCTTGTACTAATGTTATCTAATTTTGGGATAGTCTAAACTGACTGGTGTCTTTGTTTGATAAAAAGAACAACCAAAAGTTGGCCAGCACATTTGCCCTCATTGACCCATAGCTTCAGGAGATGTTTGAATAATCCCGGTAAAAACTTTGATTTCCCTAGTGTTTGTCAGTTATGAAAGGTAGGATCATAATGCCAGAGGTGTCTACAACTCTATCCTGAGGTATGCTGTTAACTAGATAGATAGTACAGAGAACTTGTGTCTAGTTTAATGATATATCTATAGGGTGTCACTTTATGTCTATTTAATTGTATTTCAGATTATGAGGAGCAATATTAATTGCATTTGATATTGGTTTTGGGGTCCAAAGAAGTTCATTCAAATTGATCGAAGGAACACCCTGAATACTGCTCTGTTAGTAGTTTCCAACTTGCTGGTGAGGTGTTCAACTAATCAAGGCCTGCAGCACCTCAAAAGGGCTGTTTTGATGTTTTCCTACTAAAAGCATATTTTGAGTAGCACTGTTAACTGTAGCATAGTTCATCACTCTCCTTAAGATATTTTTTGATGCTTTATTTTATTCATAAATTATGTTCAAGGATATCTTAGATCTAGACAATTCTCTCCGATTAGAAATTCAATTGTGGATAGGTTTAGGTAGCTTTTTTCGGACTCGGTTCTTCCCCTATGCTGCTTCTATTGGACTAGTTAGCCTATATGAAATATATATTTAGGCATCACAAATATGCCCTCCCAGCGATGTAAAAGTTTTTGGGTGAAAAATTGAAGAAACATGTATGGTATAATCAAATGGAGCTCCTATCAATAGTAATGGACTATGGACCATCAGACTTCATAAATATGTAGAAAATATCAATTAGAAAAATGGATTCAGCTACATGAGAAAAAAGGTTTTTTGAAATTCTAGATTGCTTAACTTAAGAACAACGTCAAAATAGAAGAAAGATGTTTCTCCTATTCGATGAAGGTTATTTATATCAAGAGAATCCAATAACGCTTATTGCCCAACATACTTGTTTCAAGCACCAATTCTTATGGTGCAATTTGATATGGAGAAAAGAGAGAAGATGTTCGGATTACCTCGGCTATGGATCATAGTTTTCTCAATATTTCACTATTCAGCTTCTACTGAGAGGGCTAGGTTGGAGGGTGAGGCAGGTTGTAGTGGGATTGTTTGGTTGACTCAGGTAGCAATCTCCCAATGATCCATCGGTCAGCTTGTACTGAGGGGTGGGAGGGGCAAAAGTGAGGGGTGGGTTTTAGGTTGGATGTATGAGGTTGCTTAGGGGATTAGAGGAGTGGTTTGGATGACCTTTGTGCAATAACTAAACTAAATGATTCACTTGTATAAATATGGGGTGCTTGGGTAGGTGTGGTTGGGTGTGACCTGTGGTGTGATGGGTAAGCATGGTTGAAGGTGGCCTATGTTGTTGTCTGTTTCTCTGCCTCTACTGGGGTGAGGGTAAGGTATGCTAGTGGTTGACAATCCTCACTTGTCTACTTGTATGTGAATGGAGGGAAAAGGGGTCCAGGGGATGTGGTACATTTATCAGCTTGTAATATGGGCTGAGGGAGGGGGGTGGAGTAGTCCTGGTTGTGGGAGACCTGTGATGCAATCTCTCAAGGATTAGTTCATAGCTTGCATTATGGGTTGGAGGGAGGTTAAGCTATATTTGGGGATGACTTTTGCTGAGATGTCTCCATGATGAATTTGTCAGATGGCCTACCCTGATGGCCTTGTGGTCTAAGGCATTGCCAAAGACTGCTAGGTATCTCTCAAATCCTGGCCAGGGCATGTAAGAAAGTTGTCAGTGACTTGGGGTTAGACAGTGGTTTCTGCACCAACTGGCAAAACATGACTTAGGTGCAATATTACAGAAAAGGTGACAATAATCAAAATTCCAAATTTATTTGTCAACTTGTCTTATAGGTTGTGAGGGGAGGGAGACTAGCTATGGTTGGAGTTTGCAGCCCCAAGACTAAAAGACTATGTGCAACAACAACCTACGTTAGTACAAAATAGCTTTTAGGTTGGTCGATGATCCCTTATTACCTTCAAAAACATCACATAAAATAAGATATCAGGTATTAGGCCATAGGGCATTATCTACAAAACTCAGTTCAAATGGATATCCATATTAGTTTTATTGTATATCAGGTAGCATTGGTAAATGTTGTTCAAAGTAACAAGAGTGGAAAAGAGGTTTTAAGTAAGTTTTTACCAAGTTGTCGTACATACTTCTTACTAGAGCTATACTGAATGAAGCCATATTTCTAAAACAAAAGTGCTCAAAGGGGTAGAATAACACATCAAATGAATGCTCATATTGTTTTTCTTCTATAGATAGCTATTGTTCACCTGCACAGTCTCATATATGCCTTTCATTAAAACAAAATCACCAAAAATACACCATTTTTCCCCCGTTTCATCATATTTACCCTAAACATGGGGTCACTCAGTACTAACATATCTTTACCATTTGTCTTAGATAATTTCACTTGAAAACTACCTCATTAACTGTCAAGAGTAATTTGAATGAAGAATAATGCTAAAAAGTCACAAAACTAGAATGAGATGAGCAATAGGTGACTTCACCAAATTGCTGTGTATATTGCCCATATGTACAATCCAAAATTGTGAAAAGTGTCTAATAATTATCCCATACACGCTCGTAGTGTCTACTTTATGAAGATATCTATTGTTTGCCTGCACAATCTCATATATGCCTTTCATTAAAACAAAAAAGTTTCAAAAATACAATGTTTTTGGCCATTTCTGCATATTTACCCTAAACGTGGGGTCACCCAGTACAAACACATCTTTAACATTTGTCTTCATTAATTTCACTAGACAAGGACCATGTTAACTGTTAAGAGTAATTTGAATGAAGAATAATGCTATGAAGCCAGAAAACTAGAGTGAGATAGTCATTGGGTGAGTTCTCACCAAATTGGTGTATATAGTCCCGACTACAGCTACTATCTATGAAGCCAAACCTTCAGTACCAAAATGTGCCAGGAGTCTAATAATACATCAAATGAAAGCTTACAGTGTCTACTTTCTGAAAACGTATAGTGTGTGCCTGAACAAGCTCATATAAGCCTTTTATAAAAACTTTAAAGTCCAAAAATACTAACTATCTTTTTACCCGTTTCTACATATGTACCCTAAATGTGAGGTCACTCAGTGCAAACACTACTTAGACATTTCGTTTCACTTATTTTCACTAGACAAGGACTTCACTAATTACCATGAGTAATTTGAATAAGGAATATTGGTAAGAAGGCCACCAAATAAGGATTTAATTGAAGAGTAATTTGTCAGTGTTTTCACTATTTCAAAAAGGTTGCCATGGAAACGGTGCGATATCTCTGATTGTACAACTTTTTGGTTCCGGCATCACGCAGTTTCTGAATCCTGAGATTCTTAGCTTTCATTTGATGTATGATGCCACTTAGTCTACCGCCGGTTGGGGTCCATCTCAAAATCTGGTCCTTTGCTGCTCCACTATTAATACTGCATCCTCAACTGCTTTATTTCTCTGGTTTTTAGTCAATTTATTTCCTTCTTCTCTTTCTTTCTTTCCTCTATCTTCAAAACCCCCAAACGTTTATTTCTCCACCCCAGCCCCTCCCCCCATCCAGTGCGGCGACGCACCACACCGATGATGTCGTTGAAGGGTACTAGTGGGGATCGCCTTAGGCATATCAAGTATGTGCTGGAGGCTATGGGGAATAGTCTCATTCCTTGGTCCATGAGAGAGGGGGACCCCCAGGCACAGCAGCGGCGGGGGTCCAGCACTCAAATGTGTGTAGCTGGTGGTATACTGTGAGAGAGGTTTCACAGCCCATGTAATAAGGCCAAGAAAAAAATATTGTTTGTTTCCTGTAACGGTT
>OZ012686.1:28812303-28847670 GCA_963942565.1 Maea johnstoni
CCTCAGTCTATTTCTATTACCAAAACCTTTACCCATTTCTCTGCCATCTCCTGTAAAATTCTTAAGTTATATTGTCCAATTCTTCTGTATATACATATATATATATATATATATATATATATATATATATATATATATATATATATATATATAATATATATATATATATATATATATATATATATATATATATATATATTATATATAAATATATATATATATATATATATATATATATATATATATATATATATATATATATATATATATATATATATATATATAAAAATATATATATATATATATATATATATATATATATATATATATATATATATATATATATATATATATATATATATATATATATATATATATATATATATATATATATATATATATATTACGCAAAATAAAATCGGGGGGGGGGGGGGAGGTGGGGTAAAATAATTCAAAATTCGACCCCTCCCCCCCTACAAAGATCTTCCGTTCCTCCCCCCTCCCCCCACCACACTTTTAAATGGAACTGCCCTTAAACATTTCCGTGATTGTAAAATTTCTCACGACCGGCCGCACGGCTAATTCTGATGTGACCACAAATGAAAGATCTCTGACTGGACGCATGCGACCTGTTCACGGCACTTTGGACGCATGCGATCAATCAGCTGTATGGAGGCCTTAGTCTGATGTGACCAGTGCTTTAATCAGACGCTCCAGGTCAAGCATAAATTTTGTCAAAGTTTCTGCAATGCATTAGATTGGAAAGTCCAAGCCTTTCTGGCAGAAATATGAGCGTTATAATTAACACAAAAAGAGACCCAAAACTGCTCTGATGACAGCCAATGTTCATATATTTGTGAATTTATGCATCTTTTAAGAACTATGGATAATCCATGTTCGTTTAGTATCATATATCATATATCTTGTACATATATACAATATGTACCTGTTTAGTAATAATCGTTGAATTATATAATTCATGTTTTAATAACTGAGAGATATATGCTCCCTATTTTCTATTTTTGATAAACCTCATGTTTATATCACTTTGTGTTTTCCCGTCTTTTTATATATTTCAACTTCATCGTTTTGCATGGAAAATACTTCTATTTCTATTTCCAATAGTCTCTCAAAATGGACTATTGAATAGGACCTTCTTTTTCTCTTAATTTGGTATACTACCAGAAGACACAGATTGAACAATCTGTCTCTGTCTGTAACCTGAGTATTATTCTTTTGTTCTGACCTAAACTTATGGTATCCCAAATGTTGTAGCCATGTTGTCAATTCACTCCAAAACGATTGTACTCGTGCACACAAAATAAAAGCGTGCTCTATAGATTCTGGGTCGTTACAAAATTCACTTCAATTATTTTCATTTTATATAGCTTTGTATGTGTAGCTATTCTTGAGTGCCATAATTTAAATTGTATATCATACAGGTACATATTTCTTGTTATTTTTCTGTTTCTGTATAAACTAATTGCTTTCTTGATGTCCTCAGTCTATTTCTATTACCAAAACCTTTACCCATTTCTCTGCCATCTCCTGTAAAATTCTTAAGTTATATTGTCCAATTCTTCTGTATATACATATATATATATATATATATATATATATATATATATATATATATATATATATATATATATATAATATATATATATATATATATATATATTTATATATATATATATATATATATTATATATATATATATATATATATATATATATATATATATATATATATATATATATACATATATATATATATATATATATATATATATATATATAATATATACAGTGTACATATATATATACATGTGTATATATATATATATATATATGTATATATATATATATATATATATATATATATATATATATATATATATATATATATATATATATATATATATATATATATATATATATGTATATATATATATATATATATATATATATATATATATGTATATATTGGCAGCCACTTTGCTTTGTAAATACTAGATTTAGCATTTCTGGTCTGTGTGGTCCCATATTAAATGTTGTTTTTCTTTGCATTTTATAAGCTGCCCCTTTTTACTGCCATGTATTCTAGAAAAGTCAGTGTTAGTACTTTACTGTTGAAGTACTTTGTTTGCTGAACAAAAATCAAAATGGATCCAATAAGTCTCAGACCATGAACACATTTTTCATTTCTAAACTTATTATTCTCCCACAATTATGACATATTATCTTGCCAAATAGGCCAAATTAAGTATTCAAAATAAATCATAGGCTTAGTCCTTAGTCTTAAATCAAACATAGATTCAATTATTTCTTTCCAAAATTCATTTTCCCTATGCTGTTTCTGGGTCTCTAAAACTTATATCCATAAATCACACACTTTTCTGTCTTAAATCAAACATAGATTCAATTATCTCTTTCCAAAATTTATTTTCCGTACGTTGTTTCTTGGCCTTTAAAAGCTTAAATCCATAAATTACACACTGTTCTACCTTGTAGTATGTTGCAAAGTCTATCCAGCTACTATTTGTCACGGTTATTCTCCTCACCCATGCAGTCTTGAATGACATTACAAATCGTTTAAGTTATGTAATTGTAATTCACCAAGCTTGGATGGGAATTCCAATATTTCTCTTCTATACTTCGCTGGTTTCCTTCTCCAGAGAAAATCAGTTATCATGGCATCATAGCATTCTATGGATTTTTCTTTTCCTACTCTCTCAAATGTTTGTGATATATGGGCAATTCCTTTTTCTCATTTGGTAGGATTTAGAGTCCAGTCACGTGCTGTGCACGGGGGCCAGATAGTTCTATATAATCATGAGATGGGTTTGGTAGGGACAGCAGGGTGTGTGTAATCATGCTTGCTTACACAAGTTGTGAATTCATACATTTGAAGGCTGGCATCGGTCTGGGTGTAACCGTGTTCTTTGATCAGATCCCTCAAAACCCATAACGTTCATACTACTGCAAGAGGAGTTTTCCAATACCGAGTAGTATTGAATCTCTGCACACATGGGCAAGGGGGGGGGGGTAGTCAGGTACAGAGGGGGGCCACACCTGTGTTACATATTTCGGGGAAAGCAGGGGGTCTTTTTTAAGACCTCCGCATGTCCGCGATTTGTAAAAGAAGGGTACTCTTTGGTGCCCAGGTACGAAGTATGAGGGGCTAAAATCCCCTTACAATCCACAAAGTATCCGCGGCTCTGACGCCGAGTGACTCCCCAAGTGACTGGACTTCCGAGTCTGCTGCCTCTACTGCTGCCGCTAAACATGCAGAGAATTATAACATCAAAGAGTTAAATGCGTGTTCCCATTCATCCAATATCAGTGTTTTGATAAAAGAAGGGGTGTTTTTTTAATTGGAGTTTTCCGAAAATAAGGGTGTTTTTTTTGGCCTGAAATCAGTGCTTTAGGGGTATTTTAAAATTATGATAAAGAGCGTATCTACCTCCCTAAATACCGAAGTGCCCCCCCCCCCCCCCCCCCCCCCCCCCCCGGGATTCAACCCCTTCTCATGATCCTCTAATCATTCGCCACAAGAATTATGCAATGACTCCATGCAACTAAACAGCTTTTCCTTTAACCCTTCCCCTGGTAAGGCTACTTTCCGTCCAAGAACAAGGGTGCAAATATTTTGGAAAACCCATCTAAACCCTGTCGTATTCGTATTCATTGTATAACTCTTGCTGAGAAGTCTTAGATGAGTACCCATGTGCCAAAGTTTCAGTCATTTTTAAATGTTTTTGCATCATTTTGTATAGGCTATATAAGCCACCAGCAGCATACGGGTTAAAAGGAAAAATAAGTTTACTGAAAGAAAAATGAGCTTCCTCTAAAGGTAAACCAAAAACAGTTAAAGTGAATTGTTTTCATTTTGTGCCTAAAAGAAAAAATATATTTTCTGTAAAAAGAGACTACTTTCCATCAAGCAAAAGGACACTCAGGAATTTCCTTTGAAATAAATCTAAAATTGTACATTTTATTAGAGGGAAATGATTCTTCTTTAAATGGAAATTATTTTCCATTAAAATGAAAATGCCGTGTTGCATAGCAAATAACAATCAAACGTGCATTATCTTGCTGATGGTAAGAGATCATGTAGCAAAAACCATCATCTAATTGGTCATTCCTGTTCTATTACTCAGATGTTGCGTTCAGTGTAATTCCTTTCTTAGTGCAACATAACTGGCAAGACTACAAATGCCTTAGTCCATTCCATCCTAGCATGCCTCCCAGGCCATATTTGAACGTCATCCCTTATGGAAAGATGATATTGAGGCATACTGTAACTTCGGAAAAGATTGTGTTAGTTTAATTTTTGCATTATTTTGAGCGTTTAGCCTCGGACGCAAAATTAAAATTCGCAATGATTAGTGCTGGCACTTTAAGTGTATAGCTTGCACTCCATGTTGTGGCCAATTCCGCAAAGTTAAAAAACGCAAAAATCGATTTTCTGTAAATTCGCAAAATTTACTCTACGCAATCTTTTGTGAATCTACACTACTAGCAGGGTAGTTGGAAACTACCATTACAACCCTCTCGCGTAGCCATTGCGTACACTAAATGACCAACAGTAGGACATATCCCCTTTGTAGGGAAGGTGCAGGCAAACACTGATATATATAAAAAAAAGTAAAACACAATAAAGCCTAGTAGGTAGGCTAATCCCATCCATGCTACAGGGCCTGGCAGTGCGGGTCTCATTCTGACTGTCACGTAAAGCGTTGCGGCAAGGAGGACGGTGCCAACTAGTAGGGCACGCAGCTGGGCTAGAACACAAGGAGGGTCACTTGATTTAGGATATTCCTTTGGGTGAAGTGCACACTAAAGTCATTTATATTGGCTCAAAAATGTGCCTGAGAGGGTGGAGAGCGAGCCAAAAAATGTGCTCCATGGGGCTGGGAAGTTCTCACACCATCCCGCCCCTTCCAAGCCCCCGACCTCCTAGCAGGGATTCAACTGAATGGGGCATCAATGAATGATTGCTTTATTACTATTTAGATGTAGTGTCATATTTTAGATCCACAGTTTTATTCGATTAAATTTGTTTGTGTCGTATAAAGTGCCAGCCAGTAGTGATGTCAAATGCGTTGCTGTTCACTACTTTTTGCCTATTTAATAGCATGGCGAGAGGTGCAGGTTTGATCTTGGCTCAAGGCATGTGGGAAGGTTTCACAATGACTTACTTAGATAAAACTCAAGGAAAAATTAGCCATTCCACAGTATATAGAGTGAGGAGATCGAGGCTTGAGCATATAGCTTATGTGGGTGTGTGTTGAAAGTAGGCAGACAACCTTCTCTAGTGAGGAGTGGTTTCTCAAAGTTATCCGTTACCACAAACCATATTGCAGTCATAATCTGATACGCAAACAATGGTATTAATTTCTCGCCTTCTCGTGCTTAGTGTGCCCATGTGGGATGGGAAAAAGGAATGGCAAGTAGGCATTTTCTTTCTAGGAAAAGAAGAGGCGGGGGATTAATTTAACCTAAATCAGAGAAAAGTCACATCCTCCTAGTAGACAACTCATTTCTTCCAATGCTGAGACTACTTACATCCAAACACACCGATGCACAGATTTTTAAAAATCATAACCTTGTCATATTGGTATTCATTGGAAAGATCTCGTTGAGTACTCTCAGGTGAGCACCCATTTGTTAAGGTTTTGGTCATTTTTTAGTTCTTTCGTATTATTTCGTAGTGATCAAATTAGCCCCCACCAGCATAAGGGTTTTTACCTATGAAGAAGATTTAATTTTATCTTCATTTCCCTATCCTCTATTTCCTGCCATTATATAATATGATTTATATTATCAATACAATTGATGAATTTTTTTAAAGCTATCGAGCGCCAAGTCTTTTGGGAGTCCAGAGCTGCTTACAAGGCTTTTCCCACAGATTTACTGTATACGGCTTAAATTTGGAGTGCTACAAATTTCCCCCCTACAACCCTGCTGGAGGGTATTTGTGCTACATTAAATTCACCCATTCAAGCACTCAAAGGCCGGAGATCAACACAGGATATCCATTTGAAGGATGTTATTTTGGCGCTATCATGGGTTGTACAAAAATAAAATGCCTGTAAAAATACCTGTTATACTGTATCTATAGCTCAATCAGCTCTCGTGGCAGGGTCTGAAAGTGTTTGCCACCATTTATAGGATTTCAGGTGGCATATCAAGTACACCTTTATCAGCATAATTTAAAGATGCGTAATTAACCCTTTCGATGCTGAGACTACTTTTGTCCAATGCACAAGTTCAGATGAGTACTATAATCCAGGGTTTCAGTCATTTCCTTTTAGGTTTTTTGCATTATTTTGTATTGGCTAAATTAGCCACCACCAGGGTTAATGTACGTGTCTCCACGATCGAATGTTAGGCAGTCAATGAGAATTTAGATAAAAATTGCTATGCAACACAAGATCATTATAACAATTAAAACACCTTGAAATATATTCATATAGTGACTGGAATGATAGTTACGCATTTTCCTCTTACTCATAATTATATTACATACATATTTGACATATTGCCAAATTCCTGTGTAAGAAAAGAAAGAGAGGTTTTCTTGGTGTTGAGTTGTTTGACCATTTTGACTTACACACTTGTGTAATTTGAACCCATTTTTTTGTGACATGTAGGTGTTAAATATTTTCTGGTACTATTAAATATTCATTGACACAATAATCATCATATATTTATACTCCATAATTTATTTTTCTATAAAAGTCTCAGTCTCCTCTGAGGGTTACATTTAGGCAGCAGAATCATCCCAAACTCACAATACACAAATCTCCTTTATTAAACATACATCACATACAACCTTCCCTTTTCATCAGGGTTACCTTCTTTCACTTCCATTATACAGGTGAACCTGGATATGACAGACTCAATGGGACCAGGAAAATTGGTCCGTCATATGCAAAATCTGTCATATACATATGACACCTTATTGATATGCATGGGACTGGGACCAAGCATATTGTCCGTCATATGCATAAGTCTGTCGTACAGTGGTCCGGCATATCCAAGTTCACCTGTACCGTAAATTCTCAGAAATTTGGGACACTTTTAATGATTACTATTTTCACATACAACCTTCCCTTTTCATCAGGGTTACCTCCTTTCACTTTCATATTACCGTGAATTCTCAGAAATTTGGGACACTTTTTGATGATTACTATTTCTATGGGTTCATATGTGGCTCATGTTATCTGGAAATATGTTGATTTTTTTTCAGCAAGATTTACAGCTAGGTTCGTATTTTATGAAATGGCAACTGGCAATAGATCAAGAGTTGCCCAGATTTTCCAATAATCATTTTGCAAAATAATTATTCCTAGGGTGGTCTATATTTTCGACAATATATGGTAATCACCTAAGCAGAAAACCTAACAATATTCGATGGTTTCATTCTCCTAACACTCTTTTTAATTTCTCAACAGATGAAACTATTACTTAATCAAAAGTGTCATTTTGAAAGGAGATTTGATTTAATGTTCTACCAATTATAGTTCTTGAATTTCTTTCTCAATTGAACCTGAGAATAGAAAATATTTTGTGGATTATCTAAGCAACTATAACCCTGAGAATGAAGGGGCAAGAACACACAAGAAAAGGGTTTGCCTAGCTCAGGCGAAGGGGGAGATTGGCAAGGCCTAGGGTTTTCTTTTAGTATGTACAAGACAGCAAATATCAACAAGTCAAATCATGGCAAATTAAATAACACGATAAGCTGGTTTTTGGAATGAGTTATTGCTGAAATGACGAATCACCTTAATGACAGCATAAATGTCTGCCTATCCTCCCAGGTTCTCACATTGACAGACAAACAAGTACAACAATAAAATCATCATAAACACACACACCCATATATATATATATATATATATATATATATATATATATATATATATATATATATATATATATATATATATATATATATATATATATTATATATCATATATATATATATATATATATATATATATATATATATATATATATATATATATATATATATATATATGAATATTATATACATCTATATATGCATATATATATATGCATATATATATATATATATATATATATATATATATATATATATATATATATATATATATATATATATATATATATATATTCATATATATCTATATAATTATATATATATATATATATATATATATATATATATATATATATATATATATATATATATATATATATATATATATATATATATATATATTCATATATATCTATATAATTATATATATATTACACTTATTCATTGTATGAAGAATGTGTCATCAAATGTAGAGTGCACAGTCAGTACACATCAGTGTTCCATTTATTGAAGCAATTAAGCTTAATAATTACTGAGGAAATATTGTACCTCTCAGAGACATTTTTCATTTGTCGCAAAACATCACTAACAAATTTGCAAAGGCTTGTCATCCTTCTGTCAGATCAATTTCACCGATTAAATATTGACAACTGCAGTCTAATATGTACAACATACCCTCCAACTATGAGACCTCAAAATATATCATAGTTAAAGAAAAGCCACAATAAACAAAGACTTGAATTGACTTGCTAAATTAAGACAACAATATCATCAATGAAGTACACAAACATGCATTAACTAAATACTTTTCCAAAATCAAAAATTAGGAAATACACCAAGTACCTATTAACATTCATTTTAAGAATAGTTTTAATTTGGTTAAAATACCTCTTTTCACGCACAAGAAAATTGTGCAGCAAAAGCACAATTTTGATACTGCAAATGTAACTCATAATTATTTCAATAGCAAAAAGATACAACTGACGGTGCCATGCTTATAAAACACAAGAGAGGGTGGTGAATGAAAATGTCGGGAATCTGTGTTCTCAGACTAAATCCATTACTTTTTTTTTGTTATCATCTCAAAAAAAACTTTTTCTCCACTCAGTCAAGATATTTTTGTACATTTGTATCATTCAATCATTCAATCATAAAATATTTTTGCTCCTCTCTTCTTGTTGGCCTTGGCTTATCTCTGTCTCCTGATCATTAGAATAAGTCCTAGTAGCATAGCCAGCACCGTCATCACGTAGATATCCCAGTTAGGCCCCAGGTACCACCTCACGTCCAGGTTACGCCAGAAATCCCAGTTCTGAAAGAGAAAAAACACCTTATTAGGCAAGAGTTTCCAAGAGTATGGGGCTTAACCCTGGTGCTGCTGGTGGCTAATTTGACCAATACAAAATGATGCAAAAACCTGAAAAATGACCGAAACCCTGGAATGTGCGTACTCATCTGATAATACTCAGTGAGAGCTATCCGATGAATACCAACATGACAGGGTTTAGACGGTTTTCAAAAATCTTTGCATCCTTGTACTTTTGACATAAGTAGCCTCAGCATTGGAAGGGTTAAGAAGTTCTGATACCAGGGCTCAACAGGAGCACATTAACCCTTATACTGCTGGTGGCTAATTTGGCCAAAACAAAATGATGCAAAAAAACTAAAAATGACTGAAACCCTGGCACATGGGTACTCATCTAAGAGTACTCCACAAGAGCTATCCAGTGAATACCAACATGACAGGGTTTAGATGGTTTTCAAAAATCTTTGCATCCTTGTGCTTTGGATGAAAGTAGCCTCAGCATTGGAAGGGTTAATTTATCCATAAAAGCTGTACACAGCAGGTTGAGTCTTCCATATATAATCATCAAAGACAAACCCAAAACATTCCAATATTTCAGTCCACTTGCCATTCAGACAACAATAATAATAACAACATGCAATAAAACAATTATTGCACATACAATACAAAATATGTTTTTTTTGGTTAAACATGTAGAACTTTTTGGTCAGTTCAAAGTTCAAGCAGTTTAGGCCCCAGCAATTTAAGGTGATGCCTATATACCAATTAAACCATTTCAATGCTGAGGATACTTTCCTCCAAAGCATAAGATCGCAAAGATTTTTTGAAAACCATCTAAACCCTATCATGTTGGTAATCATTGGATAGCTCTTGCAGAGTACTCTTAGATGATTACCCATGTGCCATGGTTTCAATAATCTTTCAGGTTTTTTGCATCATTTTGCATTTCAAATTTAAGTCACCGGTAGCATATTAGGGATAATAAAATCATGTATCAATAACAAATTTCTACTCCAGCTTTTTGATATTCATTAGATCTCAAACCTGCGGCTGCTAGTGTACATTCGGGTCAGAACCTCTCTGCACTGTACATGACGGGCCTATCAGACTTTCAAGGCCTTGTTATTGTAATGTCAATGTAATAGCTGTGTCCTTATAGGAGCCACCAAACACCACTATCCACTTCTCACATCATCATTATACATTGAAGGGATAACACAGAACATGGCTAGCTCCATTGAACTACGGCTTGGGGGCGAACTGATCTAACCGATCAAAATCTCACCTAAGTTCATTAACCCATCTGTGCATGCCTAAAGCTGCCAGGATAATTAGCCCCCCCCCCCCCCCCCCCCCCCAAAAAAAAGTGTTTGACCCTTATAACGTCCTTAAAAAAAAATAGGTAGGGTAGGTAGGGATTTTTTTAATTTTTTTTTTATTACTTTAATTCTTTAACTTACAAAATTCCCTGGAGTTGGATGGCTTCAATACAAGTGTGCCTTGTTGTAATTGTCTTTACATGCAGTAATCGTACTGCTGTTCATCCAGAAATTGATAATAATGGTTGGGGAATTTAGAACAGCGAGGCTTCCAGTGACTGGTGGCCCTATACTGATTAGGTAAACCTGTCTCTGGATTTTTATTGTTTTTGTTTAGGAACAGTTCATTTTTTCAGTAGGATTGGAAAAAAAACTTTAGGGTATAGGGGACAAAAACTAGGTAGAGTAGGGTAATAGGAACCAAACATATTTTTTTAGGCCTTGAAAGTTCCCTTTGGGTGCTCTGATACTTTGGAGTATAACTTACAAGTAAAAGCATACATTTAAAAAATAAACAGTGTAACTGGAAGTTAGAAATTTGTTGCAATAAACTGTAAGTTCTACTCCAAAAAAATTTCAAAAATATCTTTTGTTTGGAGAGGTGTACCTGAAGCTGGCGGGACAAGTGCTCTCTGGGTACTCCGAAACTTTTGAGTATAACTTACAAGTAAAGCATAAATTTGAAATAAATAGTGTGACTTGAAATTAGAAATTTGGTGCAATAAACGGTTCTTCTCCGAATATTTTTCAAAAATATTTTTCAAAAATATTCTTTATTTGGAAAGATGTCACTAAAGATACAAGTGATGTCTAGGTACTCAGTCGCTATAGAGTATTACTTACAATGAAGTAAAACATAATTTAAAAAAAAAAAACTGTAACTGAAAGTTTTAAATTTGGTGCAACGAACTGTTATCCAGTCCGAATATTTTTCAAAATTATTCTTTATTTCAAAAGATGTCACTAGAATTATAGTGCGGCTGCTAATGGAAGTTCCAAGCATTCTGGATTACGATCTGGAATACTAAGTAGAAGAGCTTGTTGTGTGAGTAGCCAATGCAGTTATGCGGTATAATGTCATTGCTGCGAGCGAGATACAAAGAACATGTTCATGTAGTTGTCAAGTGCTTACCCTAATCATATTTTCCAGTTTCACCTCAGCAGTTAAATTCATTTCTAGACTTAACCCTTATGCTGCTGGGGGCTAACTTGGTCAATATCAAATGATGACAAAAAGCTGGGAAATGACTGAAACCCTGGCACATGGGTTCTCATCTGTTAGTTCTCAATGAGAGCTTTCATATGAATACCCACATGACTTGGTTTGGAAAATCTTCATAAATTTTTACATTTTTGTGCATTGGAGGAAAATAACCTCAGCATCAGAAAGGTTAATCCTGTTTAGTGTGTTGGGGACAGATAAGAAAGTGGAGTAGCAAGGAAACATACTGATTGACCCACCAGGGAAAGCCATAATTTAGGTATAACGTGGGTTAATATACACAGTTTACAGGCATTTCAAGTCATTCAACTAGTCAAATGCAGCTCCAGTAAATGAGGACTGCCAGCTGAATCAGGGGTGTCCATACAAACTTTGTGCGACAAAATGTTTGTATATTGTCACCACATGACACTATACCATATCAGCATTTGTAGAATATTGAAGACCAGTAGATCACTCAATAGGTTTTATCGATAAATGGAGTTTTCGCATTTTTTGAGTACTATCTATAGTTGAAAATGCAAGTGAAAATCTAATACACTCATTTGGTCATGCTTGTGGATCGAAATTTAACTGAAGTAAAGAGTGATTACAGGTTTTGTCTTGTCACATATGTTTTTAGGCCAGCTCTGTCACAGGCTGGTGTGATGATGCAATAGTTGGACACCTACGTGTGTTAAGTGGAATATATCGAGTTTTCTGATTGGCTAATCGTTAAACTAGTCAAATACAGCTCCGAAAACCTGACCTTCACTTGAAGTGGAATCTAACAACTAGATCTAATAAATATCTAAGATTTATATTTTCCCTTAAGAAATCTGAAATAAGGAGATAAGGCTATATCCCTTACTGATTATCATTTCGACCTGATTCATGCAGAAGTCCCAAAACAGTTTGACTTTTTCTCTGAGTTATATATTCCCCTAAGAAATCTGAACAGACCCTAAGGCTACTATCCCTTACTGATTATCACCTTAACCTGACTCACGCAAAACTCACATCTTTAACCTTTTCAATAAAACAAACCATTTTTAGAATATATCTAAAGGTGAAATATTAAATTCAACACAATATTTGAACTCCTGCCTTTTAAAAAGATTAAATTTTATACTTACTTCCCAAATATCTAACTTCGAACTCTCCTTTAAATATTTTTTCAATTCCTGCTATACATGCTCTCTTCTCAAGTGCCCTAGCTACTGAGGATATAATCTTATAAGAACTCGGCATACATCCCTTATGACTGATTACCAGCACTGCCATAGTGACATAAAACCGGTTATAGTGCTATAATTATGCATCATAACTTAACCTGTTTGACACTGCAATAAGCCAGTCAGCCAGCCTGCCTGAGGAGGGTTAATATTACTTAACAGCTTCACTGACACCACAGCTTATTACTCACAAATCTACTAAATCGTGGACGTATGATAAAAACATGACACAATGGCACCCTCATTTACACTTTACCTCAAAAAGTCTTTAAACTATGATACAGTGAAAGGCCCATGGTACAAAAACACTTTCTTTCCATTAGCTAGAGCTATTAGGAGAGGACGTAAAACGCTGTGGAAGGAGGACAAGATTCGATTACAACGATTAGTGTCTGTGTCATTGGCTCTGCATATTTTCCTGAGAAGCTGAGCAGAAAATCTGCAATTAATCTGCAATACACGGCACTAAAAGGAACATCATCATTTTTTTTTCAGAATTTTATCGAACCTTGAAAACTGAAATCTTTTCATGGTTTAGCATACTGTTATTTCTTTACAGATAGTGCATACCTCATTATGTTCTGTTGTAATGGGGTTGATTCAATAAAACAGTTGATCTAAAATATAAATCACTTACAATTTATTACATTTCAAGTATATGCATTTTATCAGGAATAAAGATGAACAAATTCAATAATGTAATGCTGAGTGTGAGAATGTTTATGACCACACAAAATCAACAAGTAATAATCTTGGTTTAAAGTGCATGCAAGTTACCCAAAAATCGAGTTGGTATAATTGCAGTAACCTTACCAAATAGGTTTATTAAACTTGGTATAGCTATTTATTCTTACTTCGCTCAACAGTCTGGGTTGTACCTTGAATCAGTAAGTACAGTCTTGGTGATGCCTGGAATTAGTAAGTTAAGTCTGGGTTGTACCTTGAGCTAGTAATTTTTTACAAAGCAGCCAACACTATGCATAATACCATAAAGATTAGATTTACATGACAGCAACTTTAAATCCTGTGCATATTTGAAGCTGTCTAATCCTAACAGCCACCATTGCCATATATTTGGCTGCATCTCTAATGATATATACTCTTAAGTTTTTGTGCATCATTTTGTATTGACCAACTTAGCCACCAGCAGCATAAGTTAAGGGAACATCATGAGAATGAGATGGCAGAGCTCACCTATTCCTATCTCCCATGAGTACCCCCAGACCACCTTAGGCAACCAATAATATACCTTTACAACATCAAGGAAAGCATCTTCAGTGGAACTAAAATCTAATGAAATAATATTCAATAACCCTTCCAATGATGAGGCTACTTTCGTCCTAAAGTACAAGGATGCAAATATTTTTGAAAATCATCAAAAATTCTAAACCCTGTCATGTTGGTATTCATTGGATAGCTCTCACTGATTACTCTCAGGTGAGTACCCATGTACCAGGGTTTCATCATTTTCCAGTTGTTTGTGTGTTATTTTGTATTGGCCAAATTAGCCACCATTAGCGTAACAACTGCTAGGTGAGATATTATACGAGTTGCACCCTGTTCAGTCATTTTTATGAATTTTTGCAAACTTTTACAACAGCCTAATTCGCCACCACCAGCATGTTTGCCAAGATCAACTAGACTGCTTGCACTTAAAATAACCTGATTTTTGATGCTTGAGTAGTATAATTCTGATATTGGCATTGTGGAAGATTAGCCATATGGAAACACCTAGCGGTAACTGCATCTGTTCATCTTCTCAATGAAATTCATCATAATCAGTCTGTGCCTAATTACACAAGTGGCCAGCAGCTTATTGATTGAGGAAATGAAGAGCCTGTAATAATTACACCCTGAAGAAAGTACTTTCCACTCCCTTATTGCAGCACAACAGCTGCCTGCCTAGACCTCAGGGCAGCCTGGGGGTGTGTGATTTACTCGACACTCACACACACAGTCTCAGCTATCTCCTCTTACATAATTAATCCACTATAAGTCTCTCCTATACACAACCAAGATTCAATTCTCCACAAGATGCTCATGTGTGTGTGTGTGTGTGTGTGTGTGTGTGTGTGTGTGTGTGTGTGTGTGTGTGTATGAATGTACGTATGTATGTACGTATGTATGTATGTATGTATGTACATATGTATGCATGTGTATGAATGTCTGTAATTTTTTGTATGTTTGTCTGTATGCATGTATATCTGTATGTATGTATGAAAGTGTATATATATGAATGTATGTATGTATATATGTAGGTATGAATATATGATTGTATGTACATACATATATATATATGTATGTATGTATTTATGTATGTATGTATGTATGAATGTATCTATATATGTATGTATGTATGTATGTATGTATGTATGCATGCATGTATGTATGTATGTATGTATGCATGTATGTATAACTATATAATGTATGACTGTATATATGTATGTATGTATGTATGTGTGTACATAGTTTTTATAATTCTCATAGCATCCAGATAACAGTACCGGAAAATGTCATGGAGTACTAGAGGCAGGCAGTGAAGGCTGACTGCAGCGTGACTGATGTCCTGTCAAAGAGACCCTTTTGGGTCAGTCAAGAGCACTCACTATAATGTCACTGTCAATCAAGACAACCCATGCAATCTTATTGCAGGCTAGGTGCAATTAGCCTAGTGAACTAATGCTTTGCACCCTTACATAAATTTAGTCTCACCAGTAAGGGATGAGGTCGAGGAGGAGGAGGGGGGGGGGGGGGGGGGGAGGCCTGGGGTTGAGTCCCACTTGAGGTATATGACAATGAAGCCACAAACTTTAGGTGCTCTCAGTGTTGAGCATTTTTCATTAACCCTTCCAATGCTGAGGCTTATACTTTCATCCAAAACACAAGGACGCAAAGACTTTTGAAAAAAATCTGAACCTTTTTGGTATTGATTGGATAGCTCATGCTGAGTTCTCTCAGATGAACACCATCATCATCAGAGTTTCGGTAACTTTTCAGGGCTTTTTTCATCATTTTGTGTTGGCCAAATTAAGCCCCTGCAGGCACACAGTTCTCACATCAATAGCTTTATTATAAAACATGTCTATCAATGAGAGCATAATAACAGGGTCATGAAATAATTACCATTACAAATCATGTCAATACAAGAGTCTCCACAAAGAACTGTCCACTGACACAGCCAAGAGAATAAGACGTTAACCCTTATGCTGCTGATGGCTAATTTTGCCTATACAAAATGATGCAAAAGCCTAAAAAGATGACTGAAACCCCGGCACATGGGTACTCAACTGAGAGTACTCGGCGAGAGCTATCAAATGAATACCAACATGACAGGGTTTAGGCGTTTTTCAAAAATCTTTACATCCTTGTGCTTTGGACGAAAGTAACCTCAGCATTGGAAAGGCTAAAGAACAATTACACCTCAAATAGAACATAGGCCAAAATAGTTTCTTATGGTATTCTCTACTTAAAGCTAAGTTCCCACCACTGACAACCTTCATACAAGAAGTATATTGCTGTTTAAACACATCCTAACACACATGAAATGGAGGTATTGGGAGTGGCCATTTTAGTCTATTAATAGCTTATCTCAGACTGTTTGATACCCATGTGTCATTAGCAGTACAGTAAACTTTAAACTTTTGCTTAATTCAATTGAAAAAATGCAAAACTCATATCTAAAGATTATTCTGTATGAAATGGCACAGCAAAAGGGTCAAGAAAAAAGCAGTTCCCTCCACCAAGACTACAAAAATATAGTAGCGCTTCAAGTCAAGAAAACTAGTTATGCTGAACATGAAGAGAGTAAAAACATAATTACTTATGTCAGTAAAGGTCCAAGGTATACCTCACGGTCAGCTAGTGGACCATTTAGCCACCAGCAAAATCTTCCCTATTCAATGTGACATTTTCTAAAAAGAAAAACTACCTTATATTTAACCCATTGATGCTCAAAGTGGCCAAAAGTAATAGTTTTTGACTTTTTTTTTTCATGCAAAAAATAGCCGGCAAACTATTAGAAGGAAAAGTGTTAGTATAGCTAGTACACTGCAAACATAAGCTGTCAATTGTATGGCCTCTTTGTTATTCTGCAAGCTACCCGCAAAACCTTCCCCATCCGACGTCATATTTTTGTCAGAAAAACTACCTTCCATCTTACCCATTAATGCTCAAAGCAGCCAGAAGTAGCCAGGAAATCTCGACAAAGATTTTCATGCAAAACAATAGCTGGCAAAATAGTTGAATTTGCTAGTGCACTACAAACATAAGCTGTCAATGTATGGTCTCTCTATGTAGTGATATTGCGGTTATTAAGCGACTAAAAATCTTTGTATCCTTGCCCTTTAGACGAAAGTAACCTTAGCATTGGGAGGGTTAATAAGACTACACACAATTTTACTGCTGTGTTACTCAGACTCCACATTTTCTGCCCAGTAATATCAACCCTCAGACTAAATGAATACCCTGAGGATGAACTATGGACCAGTGAAGCTCATTAGCCGACATAATAAAGCCTCCTGCTTCCCAACACTCTGCTATCATGCTGCCAAGGATACTATGTCGACTGTAAGAGGAGCATGATAAACTCCATAAGACTACATGATCATCCTGTTTTGAGGAGATTGAACTCTTAAAGACCACATAATTCTAATTCTCCTGTTCTGAGGACACTGAACTCCTTAAGATTACATAATAGTAATTCTCCTGTTCTCAGGACACCAAACTCCTTAAGACTACATAATTCTAATTCTCTTGTTTTTGGGACATTGAACTCCTTAACCCTTATGCTGCTTGCTGGTGGCTATTATGGCCAATACAAAATGATGCAAAAACCTGAAAATGACGGAAACCAGTTGGCAAGTGGTTACTCATCTTAGAGTACTCAGCGAGAGCCATCCAATGAATACCAATATAACTGGGTTTAGATGGTTTTCAAAATATCATCATTACCATCATCATCATCAACACCATCATCATCATCAACACCATCATCATCATCATCATCATCATCATCATCATAATCAACATCATCATTATCAATATCCTCATTCTCATCATCATCATCATCATCATCACCATCATAAACATCATCATCATCATCATCATCATCATCATCATCATCATCATCATCATCATCATCAACAACAACAAACAACAACATCATCATCATCAACATCATCATCAACAACAACAACATCAACATCAACATCATCATCATCATCATCATATCCTTTACAGGTAGATGGTAAATTCAAATAATGTAAAATGGTCTTATTTCAACTGTGGATATAATAGCATTATGAGCTCATTAGCATATCTGTGTATGTCAATCACTAAAAGAGATATCACCAAAATAGTCTTAGGAGTTTTGGGAGCTACAGCGTTAACTACAAAGACGGCGAGACATCCCCTCAGCCTCAGAAGCTACGGACCTCCTAACCCATCAACACTCAAGAAGATGAGACAATAGTGACATTAATTGCTTATTATTCCACATGTTGAATCATACAGACAACAAAATCAGTCTCAAACGAAAAATGTCAAAGCTAACGATAAGATGATAAGATCAACTAGACAGAAAAGCTCCCAGTATGACTGAATGCTGATGAAATTATTACTAACGTAGGGGCAGAAAAATTAACGAGATAAAATTGGTGAAATTGTTGCGTGAGAAATTGACATGATTTGTATCTTCCATATTATGGCAGTGATGAAATATCCTTTTGTTGCGCAATTCTGTGCAAACCTAACGCATCTATGTAATGTACAGTATCTATTCATATGGTATTTCCATTCTTAGCAATGAAATACCACACAGAAAAACCAGTCATGCCTCAAGCACATTAAAAAAAACTCTGAAATAATGAGAAAATGTTCTTTAGAAAAATTGAATATCGTTTAATGAAATTTTACTCACTCCACAACCTAGAATTCTCCTTCAAATAGTTAAAAATTTATGCTTTATAGGGTTGGACATACAAGGTAGCTCCGTAGCCCATGCCTACTATATCTTAAAAAGAATGGGTATTCAGGCAACAAAAAGCAACCGGTTTCTGAAATTTTAGGGAGCCCATAATAAAAACATGTTTTAACCCTTAATTATGAGGGCTGCTTATTATAATGGAAGCTGGTGATGGAGACAATTATTCCAGGATTGCCAACTAGAATCTCTGCGAACTTAAGGGCACTGCTTTATTCCAAAATGATTTCCATAAGTATGATTCAGCAATACAACACTTTTCAAAGGCAGACTATATGCACATTGAGTTCAGATTATGCACACAGCACAATATAAAACTTGATGCATACTTGAATTCCAAGAGCTGGGATATAGTCTGCTGTCTGCCTAATTATCCCTTCCAATGCTAAAGCTACTTTTGTCCAAAGCAGTAGAACACAAAATCTTTTGAAAACCATTTAAACCCTGCCATGTTGGTGTTCATTGGATAGATCTCACCGAGTACTCTCAGATGAGTATATGTATGTGCTAGTGTTTTGAGTAGTATTTCAGTTTTTTTGTATAATTTTGTATTGGCCAAATTGGCCACCACCACCAGCATAATGGTTAATACAGCTACTTGTATGGGGTTATAATTAGCACGAGTGGAAACAGTTCCTATAGACTTTATGGAGCCTAGAAGGACTACTGGAGGACATTGATTGCACTCATAATCATGCCTCAGACAGTGGTACCCTGAAAAAGGCTGCACTAATTTCCAGTAGGTTCTGCAGTCTCTTAGCAGGTGTATTGAGTGTATATTCATCTTATACAGTACCCACTGTAGTTGATGCTGTTCATGATTAAGCGCTTATGTACAGTTTTCAACAATACATGGATTGGAATGAAAGATTAATATCACCTCAAAACACTCTCTGAAAAGAAATGCTTAATCACTAACCAAAACACAATGAAAATACCATATCCCATTCATTTCCTTGTCAATTTTGACATTGACAACACACAATTATTTTTCAATCAATATTGTATAATTGTGATCATCATCATACTGATTAGCAACAAATGCAGTTATCACAGTAATACACAAAACAAGATTCAATTGATATAGAGAAGATTATAGAATAGACCAGTTTGAATAATCGCTGATCGTCCAAAACCATCAATGAGTTTCATATTTGAGGCGAGAACAATTGGTGAAAGATCTGTCTATTGATTTTATGCAAGAGAAATTGTGGCAATGACTAGGTCACTGGCTTATAGGCAATTTATATCTTCATACTTCACACAGCAACTCAAGTGTCCTATCTGAAAATACGATGATTTTCCTCTTAGGAAGCTGCCAAAATTATGTTATTAATGACTTCTTTAATATCCCCTGCCGTTTCAAGAGAAGATGATGACATTTATAATGCTAGACAGTTTTTCTGGATTTTTAACTTATCTTAATGAGACTTGACATTTAGGAATAACTGGAAAGTGTTTTTTTTCACGCCGTTCCTAAAAAGGTCGAGGAAATTGAGTGATCAGCCTTTGACGGTTCTTGAGCACTGCGCTCGACGGTGTATGAATACAAAGGGAGCGTGAGATTCGGTCAGTTTTCCGGAAAGTGATGCATCAATCTCGGAGAAGACGGCAGATTATAATGCCGTATTTCCTGCCAAGGGGGCTGGAATAGAAGTCCCATTGTCATTCTGGAGGCGGGTCCTGACAGTACAATGCCATAAAACGCCACACAAATCAGCAGTGGAAGATGAGAACCATTGCCATTGTCATGAAGCAGAGAGGAAAATGATGAAGTAGCATTAATAAATGCTATTATTCATACAAGGATGACACGGTTCAATTTCTTGTTCTTGCCATATGGATGAGCCCCCTTTCCGTCTCTGTGCACTGTTGAGATTTATCACTCGCAGCACTGCAACACTAACAGATCCAATCTCTTGTTGCACTAATAAAGGAGCACGTCTTTTTCCTGGTGAGCGCAGAATCAATTAATCTTTCAGAACAGAGAACTGACTTTATCATAAGTCTTGTTCATAAGAAATAAAGTGTTGTCCTCAGTAGAGTTATACAGGGTGTTCATTAATTCTTTTTAATTAACCCATTGTTATGGTGCTTTAAAGGGGCCTGGTAATATCATTCTGCCAAAAGCATATTTCGGAAAAAAAATTATGAGATATGTTTATCAGAACTAGCTCAACCTATAATATCTCTACATAGGTGCTGGGCAGGTATTGCTTTCTTAAGATTGAGAGAATGCACAAAATTTCTTATTCCTGCCAAAGCAGGTTCTACTAGCTTTTATTTATGTCTAAAACTATTCTTTCTTTAAGGATTAACAAGAATGTGATATTATGGGCAGCATGTAATTCATGCCTAATATCTTTTCTTGGTACTTTAAAGAATGCGTTCCAAGGGCGGATCCATGGGGGGTCCACACTTGAGTTATGCAGTTGACCACCAGGTGATGAAAGTTCAGGGGTTGGCCAAAAGGGGGGATTCACACCTAGTTTTGCAGTTGACCACCAGGTGATGAAAGTTCAGGGGTTGGCCAATTTAGGGGGATTCACACCTAGTTTTGCAGTTGACCACCAGGTGGCCTAAGGCATAGGTTTAAGGGTTGAACATACCTTTGGTAAAGAGAAGAGTTTGAATACCTTTATTTTAAATCATAATTGCAATTCAGACGGCCTGCGGGATATGGCCATTAGCAGTAGAAAATACAAGAATAGTTCCAAATTTTACTACTGGTGGCCTGGCGGTGCAAAAGGTGTCACCTAAAAAGGGTGGTTCACGTGAACCCCTGGAACCCCCCTAGATGCACCCCTGGCACTCAACAGTTCATGCTCCCAACATGGCAGCAGCAGCGAGGTATTTGTGTCTGTGTTGGTTCTGCATGGTCTGGTTTCTGTGTGAGCAGCTAAGGAGAGAAATGTAGCCGCATGCACCTTCTTAATCGCCATTAGTGGTCCAGGTCATCTTGCATTAAGCTAGGTATGGTACACAATCCTTTCTCCCCTCTATGGCCTAATCTAATTCCTTCTTTCTGGCAGTGAGGTGGAGCTTTCCCAGTGAACTACAGAGCTTGACATTTACCCTTCGAACATATACCGCAGCAGCCCAACAATCCTGACGATTGTGGTCTTATCTTTTTTATCAGCAAAAACGTCAAAAATATTAGAGAGGCAAAAATATAAACGGAAATCGATCTACAACTCACAATTTATTTGTTATACCCCAATTATTTTATGAAATGTCATCCACATGATATTCCATTCATGGACAGATGAGAAGCAATTTGAACATACAATAGGATTCGTTATCCCAAAACAAAAATGGAAACAAATGTTTCCAAAAAGTGTAAACAGGATAATACTATTGAATTTTTAAACTACTGATGTTGACAACAAGTAACTTTATTTTTGAAAAAGATGGGACTATCAATGTGAATAACACATAAGAAAATAAAGCTTAATAACTTCATATTATATGTTCCCAAGTTCTAAGCTTAATATACTAAGGACATTTCAAAAAAATAGTACCAGGAAACTAAAAACAAATGGACTAAGTGAATAGACCAGTTCAAACTAACTGGGGATAAGCAAGCAGGAAAACTGTCTCACACGCCAAGAATGGAACTTGAACCCCAGACCTTTGTCATTGGTGGAACACAGCTAGCTAGCAGACAAAATAGTCTGCAAGCACATGAGATTATGTAGCCTCACAAAGATTGGGTAAAATGCTGGTCACATATACCTTTTCAGAAAGGTATGATGGACTTCTATCTATAGTTGTCCACTGGACAACAAATACTTCACTTCTACTTATATCCTGTCCCTGGCTACAGTGCAAGCCTTGGTGTCAAGCCCTATCAGGTTCATGATAGACCTATCTGACAGAATAAAGGAACACTGGCTACAGTGCAAGCCTTGGTGTCAAGCCATATGAGGTTCATGAAAGACCTATCTGACAGAATAAAGGAACATGGCTACAGTGCAAGCATTGGTGTCAAGCCCTATGAGGTTCATGAAAGACCTATCTGACAGAATAAAGGAACATGGCTACAGTGCAAGCCTTGGTGTCAAGCCCTATGAGGTTCATGATAGACCTATCTGACAGAATAAAGGAACACTGGCTACAGTGCAAGCCTTGGTGTCAAGCCCTATGAGGTTCATGATATCTGACAGAATAAAGGAACATGGCTACAGTGCAAGCCTTGGTGTCAAGCCCTATGAGGTTCATGATAGACCTATCTGACAGAATAAAGGAACACTGGCTACAGTGCAAGCCTTGGTGTCAAGCCCTATCAGGTTCATGATAGACCTATCTGACAGAATAAAGGAACATGGCTACAGTGCAAGCCTTGGTGTTAAGCCCTATGAGGTTCATGATAGACCTATCTGACAGAATAAAGGAACATGGCTACAGTGCAAGCCTTGGTGTCAAGCCCTATGAGGTTCATGATAGACCTATCTGACAGAATAAAGGAACACTGGCTACAGTGCAAGCCTTGGTGTCAAGCCCTATGAGGTTCATGATAGACCTATCTGACAGAATAAAGGAGCATGGCTACAGTGCAAGCCTTGGTGTTAAGCCCTATGAGGTTCATGATAGACCTATCTGACAGAATAAAGGAACACTGGCTACAGTGCAAGCCTTGGTGTCAAGCCCTATCAGGTTCATGATAGACCTATCTGACAGAATAAAGGAACATGGCTACAGTGCAAGCCTTGGTGTCAAGCCCTATGAGGTTCATGATAGACCTATCTGACAGAATAAAGGAACATGGCTACAGTGCAAGCCTTGGTGTCAAGCCCTATGAGGTTCATGATAGACCTATCTGACAGAATAAAGGAACACTGGCTACAGTGCAAGCCTTGGTGTCAAGCCCTATGAGGTTCATGATAGACCTATCTGACAGAATAAAGGAACATGGCTACAGTGCAAGCCTTGGTGTCAAGCCCTATGAGGTTCATGATAGACCTATCTGACAGAATAAAGGAACACTGGCTACAGTGCAAGCCTTGGTGTCAAGCCCTATGAGGTTCATGATAGACCTATCTGACAGAATAAAGGAACACTGGCTACAGTGCAAGCCTTGGTGTCAAGCCCTATCAGGTTCATGATAGACCTATCTGACAGAATAAAGGAACATGGCTACAGTGCAAGCCTTGGTGTCAAGCCCTATGAGGTTCATGATAGGCCTATCTGACAGAATAAAGGAACACTGGCTACAGTGCAAGCCTTGGTGTCAAGCCCTATGAGGTTCATGATAGACCTATCTGACAGAATAAAGGAACATGGCTACAGTGCAAGCCTTGGTGTCAAGCCCTATGAGGTTCATGATAGACCTATCTGACAGAATAAAGGAACATGGCTACAGTGCAAGCCTTGGTGTCAAGCCCTATGAGGTTCATGATAGACCTATCTGACAGAATAAAGGAACATGGCTACAGTGCAAGCCTTGGTGTCAAGCCCTATGAGGTTCATGATAGACCTATCTGACAGAATAAAGGAACATGGCTACAGTGCAAGCCTTGGTGTCAAGCCCTATGAGGTTCATGATAGACCTATCTGACAGAATAAAGGAACATGGCTACAGTGCAAGCCTTGGTGTCAAGCCCTATGAGGTTCATGATAGACCTATCTGACAGAATAAAGGAACATGGCTACAGTGCAAGCCTTGGTGTTAAGCCCTATGAGGTTCATGATAGACCTATCTGACAGAATAAAGGAACATGGCTACAGTGCAAGCCTTGGTGTCAAGCCCTATGAGGTTCATGATAGACCTATCTGACAGAATAAAGGAACACTGGCTACAGTGCAAGCCTTGGTGTCAAGCCCTATGAGGTTCATGATAGACCTATCGGACAGAATAAAGGAACACTGGCTACAGTGCAAGCCTTGGTGTCAAGCCCTATGAGGTTCATGATAGACCTATCTGACAGAATAAAGGAACACTGGCTACAGTGCAAGCCTTGGTGTCAAGCCCTATGAGGTTCATGATAGACCTATCTGACAGAATAAAGGAACACTGGCTACAGTGCAAGCCTTGGTGTCAAGCCCTATCAGGTTCATGATAGACCTATCTGACAGAATAAAGGAACATGGCTACAGTGCAAGCCTTGGTGTCAAGCCCTATGAGATTCATGATAGACCTATCTGACAGAAAAAAGGAACATGGCTACAGTGCAAGCCTTGGTGTCAAGCCCTATGAGGTTCATGATAGACCTATCTGACAGAATAAAGGAACACTCTGGCTACAGTGCAAGCCTTGGTGTCAAGCCCTTTGAGATTAATGGTAGACCTATCTGGCAGAATAAAGGAGAGCCGTGCTCTTGCAAAGAAAAATAATGTCCATTCCGATACAGGTATAGAGCAAATCAAATTTATTAGGGCTATAAAAATACCACTTCTTGTTCCATTTTCCAAACTAATGTCTTTTCCCCATAAGGCTCTATAAAACATGTTTATCATTAGGATAATTCCATAGTCATCTCGGCTTTCAGGTATGTTATAACTCACAGGGGAACGAACGATAACATAATGAATAGCGGACCCCCATGACACCTTTTATAGTTACATGATTAGGGGCACAAGTGAATACCGCTTACCTAGATTTTGATGGTATCATCTACTCAACTCATCTGGGCATACAGATTCACTGAAAAGTATCATCGGGATCTCTGAGATTTTTGCTGACAATTTTGCTATGAGACATGACTTCAGAAACTATTTGAGGACATTTAGTTTGTGTTCTGAAGCATATCAAGATTATAAAACAACCTTTGATATTTAGCACTGTATATTGATCATTATTCTACAGCAGGGATCTCCTTTGCACTAAGAAATCCCTATATAATGTTACTCAGGTCCCTTGAAGTATAACATACCTATATCTTGAGCTGATTAAGATTTAGTTACTTTAATGTGGATTAAAACATACACGAAGGTCCTTAACAAAGGCCTTTCAGATATATCAGCCTGTTGTGCTTCACATTTAACCCTTCCAATGATGGTTATACTTTCATCCAAAGCACAAATATGCAAAATCCATATAAACCCTGTCATGTTGGCATTCATTGGATAGCTCTCCCTGAGCATTGTCAGATGAGTACCTATGTGCCAAGGTTTCAGTGATTTTTCAGGGTTTTTTTACATAATTTTGTATTGGCCAAATTAGCCACCAGCAGCAGGGGTTTAAAGATGACACTTGTATTTGATTTTTGGATGTAAACAAACAACACCCCCCCCCCCCCCCGACATGTCCTTGTGAGGTATTCCATGGGTTCCCAGGTGGCATGCCAGTTAAGAGGGTTTAATATCATTGGGCATAATGCCATCAGCAGTAGGGGTTAAGCTAATAGGGGTTAAGTTAACAGCCACTGAGTGTTACTGTCCGCTACGTTAGTACCAGATATAACTACCTACCAGATACACTCTGAAATGTAATAATAGACTGAGTGAGTAATCTTGCAGAGCAGTATGTAAACCTAAATCCCAAATAAACCCTGAGGATGTCTGTTTCCTTGCAGAGCATTCAGAGACTAAGTTACTTTACACCCAATGCCCAAATACATGTACATCAATTTACCAGAGAGACACTGCAATTGGATAGAACTAAAATAGTTCTAGAATAAACACCCCACAAGTCCCTGGATGTAGACTACAGCTTGGCTGTAGGGACCACATTGTAGATATCTATGATTATCTACAATGGCTTGCTGCCATGGCAAGGTATTTGATGAAATCAACAATAACCATGTCTATTTCAAACATGTCACAAGAGGGCAGCTAGATATATCACTTACAGATGCCTTTAATAGCCTGACCTGATTGTATTGCCCTAGTTCTTGGCCCAGATTTCATACATTACATAGCATCAGGGTTGGAATAAACTATGAGCTGACTAAAAAAGAAAACTGAACATTGTGTTAAGTAGAAAATAATTCCATATCGTAAGGAATTGGCTTTGGAATTTCGTTTTTGCCTTCAGCGCCTCAAAATCACCCTTACTATTTCAGGGATATCTACTGATTTAAAGCATCATCTGAAAAACATTAAATGGAAAATTATTAACCCTTCCAATGCTAAGGCCACTCTTATCCAAAGTTTAAGGATGCAAAGTTTTTTGAAAAACATGTAAACCTTATCATTTTGGTATTCGTTGGAAAGCTCTCAGTGAGCAAAGCTGCAGCGACTACAAAACAGTGCAGCAAGGATAGTATCGAGAACCAGGAAGTATGAACATATCACACCTGTTCTCATCAAGCTTCACTGGCTACCAATCAAATTCCGCATCCAATTTAAGGTCCTACTGCTGGTATACAAGGCGCTCAACGGACTTGCACCTAAGTACATCAAGGAGCTGCTCGTGCCTTATAAACCCAGACGCCATCTACGATCAGAAGCTAAGGGCCTTCTGGATGAGCCTCGGACTAGACTCAAATTTGGAGATCGCGCTTTCTCCATTAGTGCACCGAGATTATGGAATGCGCTTCCACAACACCTGAAGGATTCTACATCGTGTCAGGCCTTCAAGAAGTGTCTCAAAACTAGGGCTGCACACCGGAAACCGGTTGCAGACCGTAACCGATCATTAGGCTGCCTAATGACAATGATAACCGTCCCAAAAGAAACCGGTTTGAAAAACCGATAAAGCAGCTATGAGGAAACTGCCTTACCTTACTGTTGACATCGCTCTGAGCACTTCCTAAGCCGTGATTCAATGAAACAACGGCTCGGCATTGGCATCAATAATTTCGTATTTAATTCTTAATGGATAATTCGTTCAAATTTAATATTCTATGGCAAAATAAAACTCATAATAATCAAATATACGATTCTGTTTTATTCAAAGAATTTGAAATCATATTTCATGGAAAAAAAAACAGGTTTTGAATACGAAAGTTTGGCTATTTTTCAGAATTTCGTCCCACGCGGTATCGTTAAAAAACCGTTAAGAAACCGTATCGTTTCAAAGTTATCAGTATCATATCAAATCGTTAATTCTTAACGGTGTGCAGCCCTACTCAAAACACACCTTTTCAGGCTCGCCCATTGAGGCGTTTGTTGACTATGACTCAAACTATGACAATGTGCAGCGCTTTTGAACATTTTATGAATGGAAAAGGTGCTATATAAATTCCAATTATTATTATAATTATTATTACTCTCAAATTAGTATCCATGTGTCAAGGTTTCAGTCATTTTTCATGTTTTTTGCATCATTTTGTATTGGCCAAATTAGCCACCACCAGCATAAGGGTTTATCTGAGCACAGCCATCATATCTTCTTTAAATATTTTGCCCGATTTTGTTTTGTTATGAAACCATCATCAAGGGGTATGTATAACAGCTGCAATCCAGACAATACATAGGAGGGAAGTTGATTGGGTTAGAGAATGAAGGTGTGTGCAGGTCTAGGTGCCATCTCATACAAACTACCATATATATATAATTATATATATATATATATATATATATATATATATATATATATATATATATATATATATATATATATATATATATATATATATATATATATATATATATATCATAAGCCATGCAGACTCCTACATCAACTGCCTGGAGAATAATATGCTTATTTCTCTGATTTCAAGCCTTTAATACGAGATGATGATATCCACAAAACAGTGTAACTTCAGCACATAATTTGAGAACACTATATGTTATCTTCTCAAATTATGTGCGGTAGTTATAACACTGCTTAGTTGTTATTATCATCTCGTATTCGGCTTGAAATCAGAGAAATAAGCATATCATCCCTTCCAATGCTTAAGGCTTACTTTTGTCCAAAGCACATTAGGACGTCAGGATCTCTACTAACCATCTAAACCCTGTCATGTTGGTACTTATTGAATAGCTCTTGCTGAGCACTCTCATATGAGTACCCATGTGCCAGGGTTTCAGTGATTTTTCCAGATTTTTTACATCATTTTGCAATGGCAAAATTTGCCACCAGCAGCATGAGGGTTAAACAATAGGGTCTTCCACAACCTGAATAATGGAAGCTTTTTCACTCGAGAGTGTGTGCAATACATACTATAGGAAATGTGTTTGTATGCATGCGAACATTGCACTCATTGGATTAATTTGACTGATTACCAATTACTTTGAAATGATGCCTGGCTATAGAAATTAGCAACGATGCATGGAGCAAAGCTGTCTAAGCTCTTTTCATCTCATATCAGTCACTACACCAGGTGGTAGTTAATAGACAATACAGCTATCCTTCCTTGATCAGTAGTTTTCTTTAGGCTAATTGACTTCTCTAAAACCTCCAGAATCTATCTCTAGTACGCAGATTATGTATGATTAGTTAAGGATCAGTGGTGTAATCCCCAAAGTATATCACTGTATTGTAGTTCAAGGGCCCATCATGAAAGCTCATGCAGAAACCTAACAAAAATGCCTTGCAAAAAAAATAAACCCGAAATAAGGAGCTCACAACTCTAGCACAATTGTTACACCATTCTCATTTATTTGGTCACTGATGTTATGAGTACTTCATGAGTATTTTTACAGCTTTTGTATAATCAAGATATTTATACCATATTTAAGAGAATCAATATACATTCCATAATAAAGGCTGTTAAAATTGCAGGGCTGCAGTCCTGGCCAGGCTTACAAGGCGGCTATTGGCAGGGGATGATCTTAGATCTTAGATCTTAGAACATGGATAGGATGCAAAAGACCATTAACATAGGGTCCATTAATTGAAGCCATGGACATACCTATTCTAGCCGAATCTAGTCTCAGTGTGACTTCACTAGGAGACAAAGACCAATGAGGACGCTTATATTTGTTTGCATTAGAGAGAGGGTTGCTCATGCACATGCACAGAACGCACCTCTTGAGAGATTCTCAAAACATGAGCTAGGGTAAAAGTAAAAGTAAAGTAAAGGAATCTTTATTTTAAGTCGGTATATCAATTACAAGAAACACAAGCTACTAAGGCTCTTGGCCGACTGGACCTACGTACAGCTTTAAGTGCCATCTGAATTTAGCACTGGGCAACGAGAAGTAAACTGCCTTGCCTAAGGACAGAAAGAAGTGGTGCTGGCCGGAATCGAACCTGTGACCTCTGTGTCGCCAGCCGAACACGTTACCATTATGCCACCGCTCCTCTGGGTCTTTCGTGTCCAGGATGTTGAGCAAGATCTGCTGATACCAGGAATGTCTATCCCCGGATATGGATACGCAACCAGCAGATCTTACTCAACGGCCTTGACACAACCCCTAGCTCAAGTATTTTGCAGATTATGTACAATCAAATATTCATACCATATTTAACCCATTATTGCTTACAGCCGCCAAAACAGCCTGGGGAATTAGGTAAAATGTTTCAGGCAAAGACTAAGTTGGATAAATATTTGAAGGAGAATTGTTAAGTACAACATCACCAACAACTCTCCTTGAAATATTTTTATAACAATTATTTATTTCCAAGATAATGTCAGAAGTATCATAGATACAGACGACAACTTCTAGAAAAACTCTCAAGCATTAATGGGTTAAGAGATTTGATATGCATTCCATGATAAAGATTGTTAGAATATATTGCAGGACTGCAGTGGCAGCCTAGCTATAGTAGGCGGCAGTTGATGAAGGAGATAGACAGGTGTAGCTTGTCTGACAGATGCTGAGGGATTAGGTGTTGCTTCAGACAGATTTATTAGCGATGGGCAACACTGCTAGTATGTCATCTCATACTGGCAGCTAGAGGCCACTCAGTGCAGGCCAGATTTAGTAATTGACATTCTTTCCTGATATTATTGTTGTACCTGTGACCCTGAGAGAATAGCACTTTTGACAGCAAGTAGGGGGGGGGGGGGGGGATTCAGGAACTGGCCTTTCAACTCAAACTTTTATAGTGGTGACTTAAGGTTTTACGGATAAAAAAGCCACTTGGACAGGGGATAGGTTTTTCTCATTCACATTCTGTCTTTACGCTAATAGAGTTCTAATGTTGAAAGCTGTACTAGCAAAAAAGTAGCAATCCATTCAATAAAAGGCAAATAAATAGACACTGAAACTGAGTCCTCACTGTTCCCCTGGTGAGATAAGTGTAAACACAATTGGCCACTATGGCCACCTAGACTATTTGGTGTCTGGTAACAGAAATAAATAACAGAAAAACTACATAATTATGATAGGTTAGGCTAAGGAGGATTGTGAGCCGATATATGTGTCACACTCTGCTCTCTGCATAGCCAACATTTCTAGGCGATCAGGTATTTTTTACGTCATTTATTTCTGTTACCAGGCACCAAAAAATCTAGGTGGCTGTAGTGGCCAATTTAGTTTACACATGTCTCACTAGGATTCAGCTTAAATAAAACCTATGGAGATCTGAGGGTTAGGTGGTGTTATCTATCTACCATACCTGGTACTACGTACACCACAGTGCTTGGTCAACACAGAAGGGAATGTGAACTTTTTAGGGACTAGGAGCATATAGTCTATTCTCGGCACTGCCTCACAGGCCTGTCAACAGACTCTCTACATGTATAGCCCACAGCACGCTTGTGAAAGGGCCACTGATGGTGAGATCTCCTAAGCTATAGGAATGACACCCCCCTAATGCAATGGTGATGGATGGAATATATGAAACCCATTCCTCATCCAGGGGGGGAGGTCACAAATCTTATCCAACCAACAAACATGAATCAGAACTCTAAGCTGCTTAACAACCTAATACACAACATTCAGTAGCCGGCAATGATGGAATAGATCACACGGATACCTATATGTCAGTGTTTGTTTATTCATGTGGCATGGGAGTTTCGCATACTAACAAAAATGGTTCTAATGAATAGAGAGGATTGCAGTGACAGAGCCGCTAGGATAATGAAGGAACATTAATGTCTAGGTCTTGTAGAAGGGGTAGCCTAGTGCAGTAGCCACAGTGGCTGATTTAGTTTACACATACATACTCACCAGTGGTAGAGAGGATTCAGTTAGAGAAAGAGATAGGAGCACCAGCTGGTTGACCCATGGTTCCATCTATCCAGCATAGCTAATTCTACAATACATTGCTTGGTCAACTTTTTAGGGACTAGGAGTCAGTAGTCTTTAGACAGGGTTTGCAGACTGTGACAGTGCAGCTAGGATAATGAAGAGGCATATGTCTACTAGTATAGGGGTTGCAATGAGAGTGCAGCTGATCACAGACCCATATCTGTCTCCATTAGAACGGTAATAACACCCTGACTAGTGTCACAGGGTGACACAGGACCAGAGACGCCACCTGACTCCATCACTACAACTAGTGCAAACACACTTCTCCACCTAATTAGAGGCGATTTTTCTATCACCTAGAAAAATTTACCTAATCATTGTATAATTTTCGTTTCCAAAAAGCGCAAAGGTCAAGCGGCAGCTTCAATACTTAATAGAAACCTGTACGACACATGTGCTTATTGTGATTGATGTCCGTAATAAATTAAAAAATATTCAAACATTTTTCTTTACTTAGAAAAACAGTCACTAATTTAAGGGGCGGATAGCTGATTTGGAAGTAAAGTTTGCACAGGGAAGCGAAACACAAAGACAAAATTTGTTGCAAACTACATAACAGTCGCTATACTTCAATTGACAGTATTTGTCCATTTTCTGTTTAAGTGTATTAAAGATGTATAAGGTTGCCATTCAGTAGTTGTGCTTTTTTGGAAGTGCAAATTATTTGCCCTATTACAATAACAAACAGTTGAGACTAGCCCTATGATTCTATTGGTCGATCTGAGTTTGAGTTTGTTTCTCGTTTATTTCCCATTAAAGTTTCTGGGGCAAAAAAATCATCCCAGGGGCAAAATTTTCATTTTCATGCATGCAAATGTTCAACTTTGTCTCCTACACATTCTATGGCAAAAAGGACTCCTAGTTTAGCCAGGACAAGATACAAACCTAGTTTAGCCCGGACAAGATACAAACCTAGTTTAGCCCTGACAAGAGACAAAATGAACAGTTCATGCCATGATTTTTAATTTCGTGCATGAAACTTTTTGTAGTTGCCATCATAAATATGCTGAAAAAGATCTACCCTCTTTGCACCTGAAACGGGACACTGCATATTTCCTTTTCTGAAGCAGCCTGAATTTGCATGAATTTAGCATATATGCTCAAGGCTTTATGGTTTTACACGGGCAAGAGCTAATGTAAACAGACACTTATGCAATTGTGAGAATAATTTGCAGGCATAATGTACCACTCCTGCATATTCTATTGAATAACAAACACCTGCATGCAGAGTAAAGCAATTAGGCAAAGAGATACTATGAACAGGAGCAAGTGTTTCTGGGAGGAATCGTAAGTACTGATAATTATTTCAGGGATTGAGTTCTTTGACTCTGTGTTTCCTGTAGGATCTCTTTCTTTACAATCGTTGACAAAGAAAAAAGGTGCATTTATAAACTTTTAGATTAGATATCTTAGGAACCAAGTACAAATTTGAAAAACAAGCCCTTTCCTATGCAATACTCCTAGCTACAAAAGTGCCAAATTTCAAGCAAACCCTTCAACATCTGACACCAGAAATGCATGTTTGAAACAACAAGGTTATAATGGTAGTCAATAGCCAAAAACATTTTCCCTCTCGTGTGCAAGCCTATGTGAGGTCCTAAAATTTTAAAGTATTTTTTATTCTACTCAGTGATGGGCAAGACAGATTATATTGATCGGATTGTGAGGAAAAGGGTGTAGGCTTTAACACATCTATGTAATGTGTTCAAAACAAACTAACCCCATAACCAAAAAGGACTCCTTAAGTTTAGCCAGGACAAGATATACAATGAAAATGAATAATGTTCCTGTGTGAAGTAGTATACATAAGCCTAAAAAAGTTGTTTGTTTCCTGTAACCCTACCCTAACAAGTTTTTATCCAAAAAGATCCCTACCCTTAAGTTTTTTCCGCCCTCCCAATCAATGTAAAAGAGGCATAAAGCATACATTTTTGACCAAAAAAAAAAACTAAAAAAAAAAATGTTTTTACCGACCTACCTAGTACCCAATTTTTTTTCGGCCCGTTACAGGAAACAAACAATTTTTTTTCTAGGCGTATATTAGAGATCACCACTCCTGTTTATTCTATGGCAGAAAGGGCTCCAAGTTTAGGACGGACAAGATATACAATAAAGGTCACGTGTTTCTGTCTGAAATGATATACATAAAACTTACCTCTCCGACATATTCCATGGCATAAAGAACTCCCAGTTTGGCCAGGGCAAGAGCAACGGGAACTTGAGCATCCGTACTTGTCTCAGCTGCCAGATCATAGAACCTCTTTGCTAGATGGATATCCTGAAATTGACAAATACATAATTGTCAGAACTCCTGTGTCAAAACATAATAACAAGATGAAGACTAAAGGGTGTATTTAAGCCTAGCAGTTAGCAGGCACCAAAATAAGTACTTGCCTGCTTAATTGCCCTGGCAAGTCAATTTTTTTTAAAAAGGGCTTTTGGGCAAGTACATTTTACTTCTCACTTGCCCGCTTGTGTAAGCTGATTTTTTGAACACTAAACACATTTTTTTATAGGAAATAGCACAAATACCCATATATATGCAAACAATTCAACACAATTCACTGAAAAGAAAATGGTATTCAAATCATTACATCCATGATAAAAAATAAATGCCCTTTTAGCATATGTTATAACTTATTTTGGGCAAGTAAAAAATTATGTCAGGCAAGTAAAAATCATTAACTACTTGCCCTGCAGCATGGTAAGTTAGTTCTGAAAATTATGTTGGTGCCTGCATGGTTAGGTTTGATGACTATTAATTTACCAGTTCACAGCTGGGTCAATCATTTTTTAGTTTTTAGGTAATACGTTGTCTTCCATCAAGGCATATTGCTGCCAATGATGCATGAACCTAGCATGTGTAATTTATAGTCAAAAATATTTGACAAAGGTTAAGTATTGAGCCTGCAGTGAGGCCCTGGCATGTGTCTGCTTCATTGATGATGGAGACAAGAGAGTCGAGGTTTATTGCTGTTTTTCACTCTGTGGCTGCTTCTCCCAGATGTGTTTCTGTTTAGAGATGGCTAGGAGACCCTAGCATGTGTATGTTTCATTGATGATGGAGGCAAGAGAGTTGGGGTTTATTGAGCAGTTTTCACTCTCTGGTTGCTCCTCTCAGATGTGTTGCTGAATAGTGATAGCTATAAGGAGGATCTTCTGGGGTGGGGGGGGGGGGGGTGATGGTACGTAAAGCAAATAACATTGCTCTGGCATGATTGCCATAGGGTTTCAAGCAATAAAATTAATGCCAGGAATCATAACAGTGCCCAAGGGACACATATCTACTAATAACTTTCTTTCTCAGACATCTTTCAATTTAGGAAAGCTGTTTCTTAATATATTTATGTTCTAAATTACAGCTCAGAACACAAGACCTAATTTTCATGAGCTGAGAATCTAATCGAAATGAGAGCTAAATATGTCTC
>OZ012686.1:28847870-28917870 GCA_963942565.1 Maea johnstoni
CACTTCATCAGGCTGGAGGAGGAAACTGGTTGTGATTAGTGTGGCAGGCTGTTTGTACACTTGTCACACAATCAGCGCGACCACACCACTTACGCAGCACTTGCTCGCCCTGCTGCGTGCGGGCCATGCTGAGGAATAGGCCAGTGATTGGGAGGACAAGTGTTCTGGGAGCTACAAGTCTCACTCCTAATGAGGTGGACTGCATGTAGGATGCCTAATTCTATTATACATCCAAGCTACTGTGCCAGTTAACCTTTAATACCAATGCTACCGCTACTGTAGTCCTAAGCTTTTCCTAAACTTTTCTGAAAACCATCCATACCTCTATTATATTCATTTACTTCAGTCATTCTTTGATTTGTTCATCTATCGATATTAAATGACCTGACTACTTGTTATATCCCTTCCAGTGCTAGCTGTCAGGATGAAACTTACTTCCAAAGGATGAGGACACACACTGTTTTTTGAAAACCATCTAAACCCTGTCATGTTGGTATTCATTGGAGAGCTCTCGATGAGCACTCTCAGATGGGTACCCATTTGCCAAGGTTTCAGTCATTTTTCAGTTTTTTTGCATCATTTTGTAATGACCAAATTAAGCCGCCACCAGCATAACGGTTAAAGCTGTTGATGCAAACCTCGACTCAGGGAATCTATAAAACATCCACGTTCCTTTTGAATTGTCTCCCTATGTCACCTTAAGCCCTGTCCTGCCTGAACAGCAGTGAGATGAAGACAGGACCCTATATATAGAGTGGCACACGCTGCAGGAGTTCTACGGTAGCTGTCATTGAGAGGGAATTGAATCAGCATCAAAGCTATATACAACATGACGTGAATACTAACATCACTAGGGGTACATTTACGTTAGGGCATTTGAACAGAAACAAGAGGGAAATTCTTAATAGGCATTGAAAATAGCAGAATAATAAAAATAAATATCGTTTGGACTGAATGCATGCACCACATCTTTGGGATCATTAATGAGCCACGGATATGAGCTGCGGATTAATCACACCATGATGTATCCCTCTAAGGATATTTTCACTATAATGGATATTACACTGAATGCACGCAACACATCAAGGGATCGTTACCGAGCCAGGGATATCAGCTGTAATGATATATCACACCATAAAATATCCCTCTAAAGGATATATCACACTATAAAACATCCCTTTTAAAGGCTACATCACACTATAATGTATCCCTCTAAAGGATATATCACACTATAATGTATCCCTCTTAAAGGATATATCACACTTTAATGCATCCTTCTAAAGGATATAATATCACACTGAATACATGACAGTAGCACATCAAGGGATTGTTAATGAGCCAGGGATACCAGCTGTAAGGGTATATCACACTATAATGTATCCCTCTAAGGATATATCACACTATAATGTATCCCTCTAAGGATATATCACACTATAAAGTATCCCTCTAAGGAATATCCCACTACAATGTATCCCTCTAAATGTATATCACACTATAATGTATCCCTCTTAATATATATCACGCTATAATGTATCCCTCTATGTATATATCACACTATAATGTATCCCTCTTAATATATATCACGCTATAATGTATCCCTCTAAGGATATATCACGCTATAATGTATCCCTCTATGTATATATCACACTATAATATATCCCTCTAAATATATATCACGCTATAATGTATCCCTCTAAGGATATATCACGCTATAATGTATCCCTCTATGTATATATCACACTATAATATATCCCTCTAAATATATATCACGCTATAATGTATCCCTCTAAGGATATATCACGCTATAATGTATCCGTCTAAGTATATATCACACTATAATGTATCCCTCTAAATATATATCACGCTATAATGTATCCCTCTATGTATATATCACACTATAATGTATCCCTCTTAATATATATCACGCTATAATGTATCCCTCTAAGGATATATCACGCTATAATGTATCCCTCTATGTATATATCACACTATAATATATCCCTCTAAATATATATCACGCTATAATGTATCCCTCTAAGGATATATCACGCTATAATGTATCCGTCTAAGTATATATCACACTATAATGTATCCCTCTAAATATATATCACGCTATAATGTATCCCTCTAAATATATATCACGCTATAATGTATCCCTCTAAGTTTATGTCATGCTATAATGTATCCCTCTAAATGTATATCACACTATAATGTATCCCTCTAAATATATATCACGCTATAATGTATCCCTCTAAATATATATCACGCTATAATGTATCCCTCTAAGTTTATGTCATGCTATAATGTATCCCTCTAAATGTATATCACACTATAATGTATCCCTCTAAATATTTATCACGCTATAATGTATCCCTCTAAGTATATATCACGCTATAATGTATCCCTTTAAGGATATACCACACTATAATGTATCCCTCTAAGGATATATCACACTATAATGTATATCACACTGATTGCACGCTGATGCAGCATATCAAGGGATGGTTGATGAGCCTAGGACGAGCTGCAGCGCCACTCTCGCATATGGCCAATTGAACTGCCTGCAAGTGTTGCAGTAAATTGCATTTGTAAATTGATGAGCGACACAATAGATGACAGTAATAGGAGCTAATTTATTTTATCAGTGAGCATCTCCAGGAGCTGCCCAGGGCAAGTTCTCCATCATTAAGCTGCCATCCTTATTGTATTGGCAGCTACGTGAGGGGCGAAATACTCAACTTAAACTGTCATGATTTCTTTGAAGGAACATTTTAACCCTTCCAATCCTGAGGCTATACGTTCATCCAAAAGACAGGGATGCAAAGGTTTTTGGAAACTACCTGAACTCTGTCATTATGGTATTCATTAGATAGAGCTCTTGCAGAGTACTCTTATAATAATATGATTATCCATCTGTCAGTGTTTCATTCATTTGCATGATTTTGTATAGGCCAAATTAGACACCAGCAGCAAAAGTGTTAAAAGTCACAGAATATATGTACCATAACACTAAGCAGAATGAGATAACTAATTGGTAGAACTAACTCTTGATACCAGAAAGAAGTATGATGTATTTAAACCCATGAAATTGACCAGGAATCATTTGCAATTTGTGAAACCTATATCTGTGCTACATATTCAGCATTAAGCTATACTTTTTGATAAATCTAGCATGTTACTATTTGATTCATCGCCTATTCTAGTGAATCCTGCAACCTTTACAATGGGTGATCACCCAATGTTGCTACTGAGAAAAACTGTTCTTGCCACATTTCTGTATAATGCTGGATTTATACCCTTATTAATTACCAAGCATGCCAGAAGAGGGCAGACCTTATTTAACCCTTCCAATACTGAGGCTACTTTCGTCCAAAGCACAAGAACACAAAACAATCTGAAAATCATCTGTCATGTTGGTATTCATTGGAAAGCCCTCGTTGAGTACTCTCAGCTGAGTTCCCACATGCTAGGGTTTCAGTATTTTTTTCAGGTTTTTTGCATCATTTTGTATTGGCCAAATTAACCACCAGCAGCATAAGGGTTAAAAGTTGAATAGATTTAATGGGATCTTCAGAATGCTGTGCTGTATGGACTGAATAAGTCATGGATTAAGATATTGTGTTGTTATCTATATATATTGGTAATACGTCCCACCACAAGCCTTAATTTAGCCAAGAATAGAAATTCTTAAGTTTATCCTCTTGTAGGATTTACTACTACACAAAACCACCTACTGCTCTCCAATCATAGAATGGTACGCTGCTAATTGTTTTGCTGCGAAGCAGAACCTGGATATTGGAAAAATTCTCATATTCTTTATGATTAGGAAAGTATCTTAAAAAACAGGTAACTCTTTCTAAAAAGCATTTATTTCATAGGAAAACAACCAGAAGACTTTTGACTCGTACCCTGTTTCAACTTTTGTCCTATTGATGATCAGGGTAATATCGAAGATGATGATGATGATGATGCTGATGACTATGATGATGACATTTACGGTGAAGATGAAATTGATGATGATATTGATGATGATGATGATGATGATGATGACGTTAAGGTGATAATGACGATGATGATTAAGATGATGATGTTTACAGTGATGATGATGCTGTTGATGATTATGAAGATAATGATTGCAACTTCATGCAATACTCTCCTGCTACATGATAGACACTTGATTGCAATTTATGAACAGAAACAGGAGAATTAACGCTTACAGTGATATTGAGCACTTGAGCTGGTTTTAATGTAAGACCAACCAGCCTTTGTTGTTGCCCAGCACTGAGACCTTTGTTACCAGGTGGGTGGCTGAAAGCGAATTGGATCAGTTCATGGAATGCGATGACCTTTAGTGACCTTGTGGTGGATGATCGGAGCGGAGAGTGATTTTTTAATGCAATGATTAACACGCCTTGCCTCACATCCGATGGAGAGTAAGGCGGAAATTACCTCGCCACTAGAGACAGCTACTAGCCAAAAACCATGCTACTAGAGGAGGAATTTCATTCCACATTAGATTAGCTTTTAACTGGGCCACCCCGCTGACTGGCGGAAGAGGGAACGGATGCAGCATGACTATAGTGATCATCTTATTTCCTAACAAGTGGTAAAAACAGAACAAACAACCCAGAGCCTGCATACTCCAAAACTGGGGACAGTATACAGTATACATTTGTATGTATATAAATATGCATATTAACCCATTAATGCTCACAGCAGCCAAAACAGTCTGACAAATTCTGTAAAATCTTCCGAGCAAAAGTTTAGTTCGGAAAATATTTGAAGGAGAAACGTTAATGAGAACATTTCCAACAACTCTCCTTCAAATCTTTTGTAAAGCAATTATTAATTTCCAAGATAATGTCAAAAGTATCATAGATCCAGACAACAACTTCAAGAGAAACTCGTAAGCATTAAAGGGTTAATATATATATATATATATATATATATATATATATATATATATATATATATATATATATATATATATATATATATATATATATATATGTATATGTATATATATATATATATATATATATATATATATATATATATATATATATATATATACACACATACATTATATATCTTAGTTTGTGTGTGTGTGTGTGTGTGTCACAGTGTATGTGTGTGTGCGTGTGTGGGTGTGTAAAATATGATTTAAAGTAAACTGCATACAGTCTCGATCCTGACTTGGAAATTAGTAGGTATACTGACGCAGGCCATAATTGATGAAAGGGTGGACAGGTGAACTCCTACTGGCACAGATACACACTTAGTTTGCAAATCTCTTCCCTTCTACCCACTGTAATTGCTCCAATTTTAGCCTTGATCCAGGTCTCCCTAAAACAAAGCCTTAATGGCACTGTAATTGTGTTCCAGGCTATGCTATTGTGTTACCTTTTACAGTAAGTGTCGTATCATATCATATGGCCTTTCTGCTGTTGCTTGCTGGTAAACTTAGTCCTCTCTTTAAACACCCTGTTGTTTCACTTCACTTGGAAATAGATCCTTTAACAGGTATACTTTTGTTGTGTCTGATATTTTGTATGAATTGTTGTCTTTTCTATTGATTTTGTAAGATATATCTAATTCCCTCCATTGTTATAAAACATTTGCAAATAAAATGTTAAAAGGGAATTTTTCAGTAATTCACACTCATGATTTGTTGTTTCTTCTTGTTTAATGAAGGAAAGTCTTTAGTCCTTAATCTAAGAGTCCTCTTCTCCTGTACATTTTTAAATGAATGCTTTTTAAAAAGGGGATCATGTCAAATTTCTGTATCACTTTTTTGTCTTTTCCACAGCTCGCAGGAAAACTAAGTCTGTACTTTATGCAACTCGTGTTCTGCCAAACCATCAATAGATAATTATGCTTGAGGCACCAATGAATGAGTGACTGATTTGGCGATATATCTCTAACAAAAATTAATAAATAAGTATAACTAATTTAAAAGTAGACGTGTGGATAAGAAGCTATACATAATGCTCTAGGTGACACTTGTCAAAAGGCAAACCCATGCATGAATGGTTTAACCCTTCCCATGTAAAGGCTTTACTTTAGGTCAAAGCACATTATAATAGATGCAAAGATATTTAAAAACATCTAAAACATGCCATGTTGGTATTCATTGGATAGCTCTCACTGAGTACTCTCAGATGAGTACCCATGTGCCAGGGTTTCAATCATTTTTCAGGTTATTGCATCCTTTTGTATTGGCTAAATTAGCCACCAGCAGAATTAGGGTTGAAAAGAAATGGGAATATCTGCAAAGTTCAACAGGAGAAACAGCTAGCCCCTTAACATGAGGCAAAAACTTTTAATCAACAACCCTGCAATACCATAATTTCCAAATAAGTCTCCAATTTGTGGAGCAGAAGGAAATCAAAAGCAAAAACTACTGCGTGTGAGACTCTTGTACAAAATGGCAAAACTCTCTAGACCTTGAGGGTTAATGTCTAATTCCCAGAGGTGCCACTGTGCGTTTGTCACCCCATCAACCAGTATAAATATTACATTTGGGCTGTAGCTACCTTATACCAGTACAGACGATCTAGTACATAATAGCAAAACTCTCTAGAGGAGGAAAGTTAAATTGCTTATCCCAGAGAAGTGCCACTGCTATTGTCAGCACATAAATCTGGGTTTGTTACATTTGGGTTCTGGTTATTTATTACCAGACCATACGCTATGCAATAGCAAAACTCTCTAGGGGTAGAGGGTAAATGCCTATCCCAGAGGTGCCACTGTGCTATATGGGTATATGTTAAGTTTGATCAGCTCTGGTTATTTATTACCAGACCATACTCTATGCAATAGCAAAACTCTCTAGAGGTAGAGGGTAAATGCCTATCCCAGAGGTGCCACTGTGCTATATGGGTATATGTTACGTTTGGCCTCTGGTTACTTATTACCAGTATAAGACTCTATGTCTTCATTCTGCACAAGGCCATCAGGTGATGTGTCTGCTGAATCAAGTGGCTGCAGGTCCTTATAATACATCAAGCTATTTCCTGATCTAATGTGAGTATATAGATCAGTGTTACGCGCCTGACTCCAGCAACATCAAGGATCTCCCCTAGTCATTACGCCATACATCTCCCTGCAGCCATCAGATCAATATCTAAGAGAGGAAATAGAGCACTTTTATAGGATTCCAACAAAATAAAATAGCTTGCCTACATTATGCAGTAGGCGATGTACCGGCAAGTGCCTGAATGGAGACACTGTGATCGCTTCCTACTTCCTGCAAGTTCAGTACCTCGGTTGACTCCTATACATGCAGCATGCTAATAGCAATAGATGTTTTTTAACCCTTTACCGGTGGTGGCTAATTTTGCCAATACAAAATGATACAAAAAGACATGAAAAATTCACTGAATCCCTAGCATATGGGTACCCATCCAAGAGTACTAAGCAAGAGCTATATAATGAATACCAACATGACAGGGGTTAAATGGCTTTCAAAAATCTTTGCATCCTTGTGCTTTGGGTAAAAGACTAAAGCTATAACTGAGTGGTGCTTAAGAGGACAGGTTCGGGAGAGGTCTTATTTGAAAGGTGACATGTATAAGCTCATTTTGAACCTAAATCATTCTGATGGTGCATTTGCCCTTTAAGTTTCCTATCACTTTTCCCGTCCGTAACACCACACCAGTCACACAGACAGCAGGGGACGGCGGTCGAGGCCTTGGCCTGGTCGAGGATATCATCATCACTCTCATCCATCAGGCCTTCAAGCAAGCGGAAAGAGGAGGAAAAGGCCACAGTAATTTGCGCCAAGGCGACATGCTCCAATCTCAGATTGTTCAGCCAAAGCACTACTACTATTACTTGCGATGTGTTCAATGTTCCTCTGACATTTTGGCTCCTTTTACCAAAACTGAGTTAAGATATACCACAAGATATAGACTAACGATCAACCAATCCAGAGGTACTACTTCTATGTTGTAGACTTCATAGCTCACTAATGTTAGTTTAATGTCTTGGCTTTGTTCGAAAAAAAAGCTAATATTAGTTTAAGATCTTGGCTTTGTTCAAAGAAAAAGCTCGAGAGAAATACCTTACAGTAGACAATAAGGAAATAAATATCTTAATTAACTCATCGATTAGATCAGATTGCAACCTCTATAGAAAGTCTAATAGCAGACCATAATCATGCAGAGAAATTACTTCTATTTTCAAATGGTTAACCCTTATGCTGCCAGTGGCTAATTTGGCTAATACAAGATAATGCAAAAAACCTAAAAAAAAATCTGAAACTCTGGCACATGGGTATTCATCTGAGATTACTCCGCAAGAGCTTTCCAATGAATACAACATGAAAGGTTTACATGCTTTTTAAAAATCTTTGCATGATGGTGCTTTGGACGAAAATAGCCTCAGCCCTGGAAGGGTTAACACAGGGCCTGACAATAGCATTATAGCGCTACTCTGATTATTATAGGGTCCAACAGTAGCACTGGCCTGTATACCAGGGCTAGCTATATAGTTGAGGGCTATAGTAACATGTTCAGTACAGTTGTGGTAAAACAAAGCTTCCAGTGTCATCATTGAAAAATGTCTTACAACTCTAAACTGCCCTAATATATTAGCCTCTGCCGTAGGATGAATTGATTGATGGATGTACTGTGAAAACAGTGAATGTTCAATAAACGATGTACATCAAATCAGTTCATATTATAATAGTATCGGGTTTAAAGAGTTTAATTGCTTTTGTTAGATAAGACAAGTAGTGGTTTGCTTGGGGCTGTTAGATTTCAGTTTAGATGAATAAAAGAATGGATATATAGCAAGAGACCAATACATGTGCTATAGTGAAGACATATGTGGCTAACCCAGGGGTCTCAAATCTGACCTCATTGCGACATCAATAGGATACAAAGACCAATAAAGCTCCCCTTCCAATGCTTATAAGTATTCCTTAAACCATAAGTTTACCAAGTTTCATGCTTCTACCCAGATTGATGAAAAATCTTTAGATGCAATATCACCAAAAAAGTTTGTATTTGGACTAAAATGCCCCCAAAATAGGTCATAGAGGTGATATACAGCCTGTGTCCTCTTCCAATTTTTATTAGCATTTCTTACACTATAATTGTACCAAGTTTCACGCTTGTACGTCAAAGTGCACAATTTTTGCTTAACCGCCCTACTATTTCATATCCACTTGTTTTTATTCATCTAAGATTTCAGGGCACTACTTGCACGTACTACCAGACAGGTGGTATAAGTCTAACCAAGGGACATTTATCCTCTCTTCACCCTTGAGCTCATACTTTCGGTATAAAGTAAGTAAATGTGTTAACATGAGTAAATCTTTACTAATGACACATTTCATACAAAGTGAGCCAAAGCATAATTTATTACCCCTAAAACAGATTATCTTTACATGATATTACAATGAACTTTTTTTCCTTTAACATTTATTTCGCCTTGACACATATACATGTACATATCCCCTGCAACATCCCGTCTGGCTGATTAACTAAGCTCTAAGCTAAAAATCTTTAGCAAGTGTCCATAATGATTTCCCATTGTCACTTTCACTCTTTGCCAGAAAACCAATAGCATTCACATGACACCTCCGACCTGCCCTGAAAGTCAATGGGACAAGTTCAAAAGGGTCTAACTCCTGCACCACAAAAAGGGCCTACTACCAAAGATGGTTTCCATTTTCAATGTTTTATATATATATATATATATATATATATATATATATATATATATATATATATATATTATATATATATATATATACATATATATATATATATATATATATATATATATATATATATATATATATATATATATATACATATATATATATATATGTACATATATATATATATATATATATATTATATATATATATATATATATATATATATATATATATATATATATATATATATATATATATATATATATATATATATATATATATATATATATATACACGTGTGTGTGTGTGTGTGTGTGTGTGTGTCTGTGTGTGCAGGCGCCATTTGTTGCTGCACACGCTAAACTCACAACCTGCATGGTACCGTTTCAATAACATAGGAGTTGATTTCCTTAAGAGCAATGAAAATGCATCTATCTGTCTCATAAAAGCCATTTTCATCAGTGCTAGGTAACGAGCTCACCTTAGGAATGTGTGCTTTGAAGATACTCTATGTGAAATATTATATAGTCTACATCCCCATGTGATAGATATTGTTGCATTTTTATTACAGATCTCATAAAAAAATGTTTTTCTGCTTAAGAACATGAGTTACATAGCATGTGAGGAAAACATAAATCACTTACTAAATAGATAGTTCCTGCATCTTCGATTTGTAAGAAAACTTAAAAACCTTTCTTTATTAGTCATAGTCATACATTCTTTAAGCATAAGTTCAGGTATTACGATACTATCACAATTAAATGCAGACAGCTGAATGATATGTGGTAAAACATTTATCATACTTCTCATGTACTAGAGCTGTACTTTACTAGAAAATGATCTTTTTTTGAACAAAACAATATTCAATGTGCTCTTTATATAATCCAATGAATACCAACATGACAGGGTTAAGATGATTTTCAAAAAATCTTTGCGTCCTTGTACTTTGCCATTTCCATGCTGAGACTACTTTACGACATGGCAGAAAAATGGAATAAGTTTTGAAAACCCTCTAAACCCTGTCATGTTGGTATTCATTCGATAGCTCTCACCAGGTATGCCAAGGTTTCAGTTATTTTTCCATGATTTTGCATCATTCTGTATTGACCAAATTAGCCACCAGCAGCATGAGGGTTAAGTAGTAGCATCAGCATTGGAAGAGTCAATGCTTCAAATGTCCTCTCTTAACTTGTGGAGCTGAAACCAGGGTCTTAGCCAGGATTTAGAAACTGGGTGCCTAAAATTGGCAATTGTAATTTTTTGGGGCGTCCAAATTTTTAAGGGGGACCACAATATACTCAGATTCAACCAAAAATTAACATGTATGAATTTATAGAAATAAGGCATAATATCCTAATACAATGTCATGGGAATTATATGGAGATGAAAAAATTCAAAAATATGCTTGAGATTGACACTTTAAGAAATACTTTACAAAATATTTTGGGTGTCCTGAGGGGTGCTTTTTAAGGGTTTGTGTGTCCAAAAAGACACCCAGACGCCCTGCTGGCTGAGACCATGGCTGAAACTGCAGATGATGATGGCAGCACTTTCAGACGAGAGACGTCAGCTAGAAATGCCATATCCTGGACAGTTCTCACTCCCCATCAAGATCACAGCCAGCCAGACCTCTAACCTAATGCCCCCAGATTACACTGTTACAGCGCCATGCAGCATCAATGGGAGGCAACAGGCACTTAGCAGATGAAATACCCCCTTAATTTCTTCATCCAGACAGATTAGCTGCTCTTATGGATAAATGTCACTTACAACGTCACTTCAAAATCCTCTTTAAACATCAAACTCAACAAATTTTCCTTTCATAATTCAGCTTCAAATGAAAGTTTTTTTAACAAAGATAGACTCAAAGCTTCCTTTAAATGCCTATAGGTCATTAGGAATATATTAGATATTACTGAATGGCTTCCAGCATTTTAGGCAAGTTAACCCTAATGCTGCTGGTGGCTACTTCGGCCAATACAAAATAATGCAAAAATCCTGAAAAATGACTGAAACCCTGGCACATGGGTACTCAACTAAGAGTACTAAGTGAGAGCTAACCAATGAATACCAACATAACAGGGTTTAGATTATTTTCAAAAAATTTTGAGTTCTTGTGTGTTGGACAAAAGTAGTCTTAGCATTGAAAGGGTTAAATGACTCCTGTCTATCCGTATTACCTGACCCATTCCCAACTAAGGCATATACCCATGATCTCACTACTAGGAAAGAGTAAATTTAAGTAGGATTTTCAGAAACACGTACTTTATTGAAAGTCGTTTAAGTAGTTGTACTTGTGGGATCCAGCATGGCCTAGCGGTTACAATGCCTGGCTCCCAAGCATGAGTTTGCAGGTTTGAGTCTCCGCTGTATCTCTGCATTGAGCAGGTTGGCCTGGTTGCTATATAAATGTGTGGCATTGTGGAGGGCTGTCTAATTGGTCCGCCTGCAACTAAAAGAGCCCTTGGAACTATTCTTGAAGAGAAGGGAATTTCTTCCTGGTTCCAAGATTCTATCTTGTCTTGCTTACTATTTGGAATAATATCAAAGGCTTATCTAAGACACACTTAAATTATCCATTGGCAAGTTACCATTTGTTCATTATATAGCAGTTTATACTCAATTGTCAAAAACTGTTTATTATATAGAAGGTAAACTGATAAAGCTAATTACCCTAATGCTCAAAAAATTTACTCTCCTCTTATAGCTAGGAGATAGATAAGCTTATTTATTTGCTAGAGTGATAGTCATAACCTGTGCTTATAGATCATTCATCAGAAACCTTAATGTCGGAAAAATAATGTATACTAAAATACACCAATGCTTAAAACAAGGATAAGGACAACATTCACCATGCCTTAGTGGTAAAAGTGGTCAGTAAGCCTGCCCACTGCATAAAAAAGCTGTGAAATGGGGTATTTAAGTGGTACCACTGTCAGAGTCAGCCCCACTGTCTAACGTAGTGGTAGGACCACTGTTTCCTGCAGTGGAGCCACTGTTTTTTACAGTTGGGCCACTGTTTCTTACAGTGGGACCACTACATAAACCCATATGTGACTTGAAAAAAATCCACATATATCAGAAACCACTATAATGGGGCTTTCAAAACTTAGTTTATCTTAGGACCACTTTTTCTTGCAGTGGGGCCACTGCTGATTACAGTGGGGCCACTAAATAAACCCTATGTGACTGATATGGATATGAGCACAGAAGATGCAGGCTTTTCCTTATCTGTAGGAAGGTAATATAATATATAACAATAGGGTCAACTAGTACAGAACTTGACCTTGTTATTCAAAATTATGACAGTTGACAGTATGACAGTGTAGGAGAAGGAGGTAAGTTGATTTCATTGACAGAAATGTGCTCTGTAAATGGTGTGAGGGGAATTTTGAAAAACTAAGACAAGTTGTGTGTTAGGGTATATTAAAGGATAAAGTCAAGGCTATTTCAGTCAAAAGGGCAGGTGAATATCTCTGCTGTTGAATACAGAAAATGCAAGGTGAGATGAAATACTCAGGTTAGACAGGAAAGGCATGCTGACATATGATTTAGAAGTGACTAGGATGTTGAAATAAGGTGGGTATGATATAGAGTTTCTCTTTATTTACATCAGCTGTGTCAGAGTGTTAGGGTATTCCATGATTCAGGAGAAGGGAACCTTGCAAACTATGATATGTGACTAATGTTAGGTCTACAGTCCATCAAGATTTACATAGACTGGAGAGACAATTAGCAGACAGGAGACAGGAACATCTTAGAATAATTGTCCAGAATATGTTGCCATGCATTATAATCCTATGTAAATGTTCTTAACAGGTTAAACCTCTTTCTAATAAACTTTTTAGAAAATTATTTTAACTATTGAGTGTCTATCTATTAACGTATCTATTTATTCATTCATTCATTCATCTATCCTGAATGATGTGCTAAATTAATGCATTTTACAGTGGGGTACATGACCACCACTGTCAGAGAAAGTGGGTCAACCACTTCCTTTGACAGTGGTAAAACCACAGTATCTTGCAGTAAAGCATGACTTTACCACTGTCTGAAACAGTGGGACCACTACATTGAACAGTGGTAAATCTACTGCAACTAGCATTATAGGATGATCATACCACCGTCAGGTATAGTGGGACCACTCTCTTGATCAGTGGTATGACCACTGCATCTGTTGGTGGTAGAGAACTGCTGATGCAATGGCATGCAGGCCCACCTACCACTGTCCAAAACAGTGGGACCACTATGAAGATACCACTTTTTGCAAAAGTGGCCATGAAGCCCCAATAAAGTGTCTCCGCTTTTGCAAAAGCGGGACACTTCAGACAGGCTTAAAGGGCACTTTTTTTTTCAGTGGTACAAAAAAGTGGTAATAAACCCACTACAACAAGGCTCTTGGGCCACATTCCAGGAAAGTGGGGGATGGTGCTACAGCTCTTGAGAGACCCATGTACTATCCACTATATTTTTCAGTGGAACCACTGTATTTCGCAGTGGCACCACTGTAGGCAACCACTCATAACCCACTGAAACACCCCATGTAAACCACTGCACTATGGTAAGGGAAGGAAGCATTCATGTTTAATCGATCAAGATAAACATCTTAAGAAGCAATACCTGCATCTATGGGCACATATTTGATGCTGAATGGCAAAGCGAGGTTTCCTAATTGCACAAACGGTTTAAATGTCATTGTGCCCCTATGTAAGAGCATGTTAAGGCACTTAACATTCCTAAACAAGGCAGCTGCAGAGAAGGGAACATTTACCAGTACTTCAGCAAGCTCTTTATGGATAACAAGTAGCCATTTAGCATCTTTTAGCTTCCGATAATCATGGAAAGCTCTCATGGCCTACTGCATGTAAAGTAATTGTGCTGTAATGACGTCATATTAGACAGCTGACAGTAATGAACAAAGCAGTCTCAAGTCTCAGACTAAAGGGTGATAACCTATTTATTCAGACTGTGGGGCTGTACACCCATATCATGTAGGTCCCACACCACCCATATCATATACAGTCTCAAGAATCCCACACGGAAAGGCAATAACTATATATCAAGACTGTGGGGCTGTACATCAGTCTCAACTCCCACACTGAAAGCCAATAACTTAATATATATCCAGACTGTGGGGCTGTACACCCATACCATATACAGTCTCAAGTCCCACACTAAAAGGCAAAAAATTGCAAAATTGATTTATGTCTAAAAACATATATAAAGCTTAAATATGAAGTAGCAATACAGCAAAAATTGATAAGCCATCTGTGGCTCAAAAGCTTCCATTTAATCCTGAGTGTCAGAATATGTATGTATCATTCATAGCTCCATAAAAACAGGTGAAAGTACAGAGCAGCACTTTGTCGTCCTACATAAGATTCATTGTCAATTATGCCTAGTCTTATGGGATGAATCGATCTTCATTTGTGACAAAAAAAAGAACAATTCCTTCCAATACAGATCCTGACAACTTACTTGCCACAGGTGTGGCTTGTAATTATGTGGAGACAATACTCTCCTCCCCCCCCCCCCCCCCCCCCCCCCCTCTAGTAAATAACCATTCCAATGCTGAGGCTCCTTTTATCCAAAGCACAAGGATCATGAAGATACAAGATTTCTGAAAACCGTCTAAACCCTGTCATGTTGGTACTCATTTGATAGCTCTCAGCGAGCACTCTTAGATGAGTACCCATTTGCCTGGGTTTCAGTCATTATTCAGGTTTTTGGCATCATTTTGTGTTGGCCAATTTTTATTGGCCACCAGCAGCGTAAGGGTTAATATATAGAAAGTTCAACACAGTTGCCTCCTGTCTCACCTGATCAACCTAAGCATATCTCACACCAATTCAATACCACAAGACAGCACTCAGAGCCCCACACAAAGAGCACATCAAGGAACAATAGCCTGTTGTATTACCTAATAAGTGGACTTACACACCTGCAGCTAGAGCAGGCCGGGTCTTAGCCAGCAGGGTGTCTGGGTGTCTTTTGGACTCCCTGGTTCATGAAAAACACCTGATTTTTATATTTTATATTTATATTTTTTATTTTGGATATTTAGGTAAAAAGACACCCTAGATTTTGGTATGTGCTTTTTAATAAATACCAATTCCAAGTTGAATTTCTAAAAAAGTTGAACTTCAAAATAATAACTATGACATTTCTTGAAGAATTAAGCATATATAATTACTTAATTTGTTAATGTACATAATCAGTGTAATGATTATTAAATTTTCAATCATGGATGGTGGACACCCTAAATTCTTGAAATCCCAATTTGGACACCCTGTTATGAAAATCCTGGCTGCAGAAAAAGACATATGACCAGGAGTTAGCATTATGAAAGATGTGCATAATAGTAGGCCTTGTATTTGAAAGAGGGAGGAAGGCATAGGTAATTACGCCGCTTTCAACAGTTGAGGTCATGTCGCGACGAGATAGAAACCCGGAACCAAAATTTCCTTCTCTTCACAAATAGCTCCAAGGGTTTTTCAATTGCAGAAAGACCATAGGCAGTCCTCCACAATGCCGCACATTCATATAGCGACCAGGCAAACCCGCTTGTGAGGATCCAGTGGAGACTCAAACCTGCAAACTCACACTTGGGAGCCAGGCATCGTTAACCATAAGGCCACAGGGATCCCCTTTCCTTGTACCGTATTCGCCCCATTAAGCGCACGCTCCCGAATAAGCGCATCCCCCCTATTTTTCACGGTGAGAGGGGGAATGGCCAGCCCAATTGTCATGAAAAACTCGTAAAACTTCCCCCCAGAAGAAGTAAGAAATGAATAATCACGTAACTTTCCTCTTGCCGCGTCTGCAAACCAGCGTTGAATTCCGCCATTTCAGCAGTTCCTTCGCGCTCTCACCGTTCATATTCGCAGCATGATCGTACTATTGACCAATTAATAATCTTTTCACGTGTGGCATACATCTAAGTGAACTAAACAGTGAGAGCGCAAAGGAGCAATAACGGCCAATACACTCCAACCGGCAATCATTGAGGGGTGCGGTAAAACGGAAGATTGCCAACAACCCTTCTACAGAAAATTTTCCCAACCTCTACCCGCACAGTGCGCTTGATTAGGCGAATACAGTATTTGAAAACTTTATGGACATCCATCAGCTTTATACTCCTTCAACCTTCAAAAAAACTTTCTTCAGATGCCATGTGTTCAGTTGATGATAAACACAAAGTTATACCACACAACTAGAACTGCATGCATGCATGCACTGAGAAATTAAGTTACAAACTTCCAAGTGACTGTGCAGGTTCACACTGGCACTATAAACATTTTTTATCACCATTCTTTATTACAAGGGTGCATCGTTATGAAATGGTACCGCATCTAAAAATGACAAAATGGATAAATGGATAATATTTCTAAGTCAATATAAATCAGAAAATTATCTTGTTACCATCTTATTTATGGACAACTAAGGTTAGGGATTAAAGTGATAAATCAAAAAACCACGCACAAAAATTCCTGAAATTGATTCTTCAGGACAAAGAAAAGCAGTTTGAATTCCTTTTCCTGCCTTGAATTAGAAAAGGAAATACCAGGAGGCCTGATTTATTGTCTCCATTGCTATGTCTTATTTTAAGGTATTTATATTTATTTGACAATTAATAGCATGTTTTAAGTATATATTGCCTGAAAGGTCCTCTTATAGAAATATATCTAAAGCACCAAAACAATACCCTGACAGCAGGGTGTAAGATTTTTGGGATAAAAAACTGAAAAAAACAAAACAAAAACAAAAAAAGCCATGGTGTTTTCAAATGGAGCTCATACCAACAATTATGGACTGAGGACCTTGAAATTTCACAAATGTGGAGGACGGAGGAAAATGTATCATATTGTTTCCAATTTTTTTCAACTTTCAGATTTCATAACTTTTGAACAAAGTCAAAATTGTAAAAACTGTGATACTCTTCCCTTTGGAATACTCTGGACTAGAACTATCCCAAATTCCAAGCAAATCCATTTATATTTGATACCCAAAATGCATGTTTGTAGCGACCGTGTTTTGGTGAAATTTGATGTGGAGATTGAAGGGCCAAAAACATTTCCTGCTTGTGTGCAAGCCTATGGGAGTATTTGTTATAGGTGGTCTCTCATCCTGCTCGGAGATGGCCTAGACAGTCACAAGTAACATCTGATGTTATCATAAGGAAAAGGATGCAGGCTTTAACATAATTATGTAAAAATCTCAAAATGACCCCATATCCACCAATTAACTGCATATTGAAGCCACCTTAACCCTTTCAATTCTGAGGCTACTTTCGTCAACATTTCTAACATTTTTAAAACTATCTAAACCTGTCATGTAGGGTATTCATTGGAATGCTCTTGCTGAGTACTCTCAGATGTGTACCCAATATATGCCAGGGTTTCAGTCATTTTGTATTGGCCAAATTAGCCACCAGCAGCATAAGGGTAAAGAAGAAGACTGACTGTTGCTGCATGCACCTGGAACCTGATCTCCAGCAATAGAACTGCTACAAATCTCCAAATTAAAGGACAATTACACCATGAATAAAACATAGGCCAAAATAGTTTCTGACAGAGTATTTTCGACTTGAGCATATTAGTTCCAGCATTGCTATCCTAAATCATACAAGAAGTATATTGCTGATTAAACGCATCCTAAGACACAGGATCTGGAGCTGCTGGAAGTGGCTATTTTAGTCTAATAATAGCTTATCTGAAGCTGCATCAGGCACAAACTTGTCATTATCATAAGGTAGCTCATCACATAGACATATCACATATTATAGAACAGTGGTATAGATCGAATCACACAGACTGGACTTGTCATTGATCGCACTTAAAACACAAAAGAGGCATCTAAAAGAGCAGTAATAATTAAATAGCATAGAACATAGTGTTTACTAGGAAACTTTGTGCTGACAATATTATATGGCGTCCGATGAGGAATGAAGTTTTTCTTCCCTGGCCTTGCATGTGGGGGTCTATCTATTAAAATAGGCATTGTTTATTATTCTCCTCATCAGGTAAAGTGCAGCTTGATCAAAGGGGATCCTGCTGAACCTGATCTAGAGGCATGAAGGGGAGTCCGGCGAGATGTAAGACAAGCAGACACTAAGAGCGCATCCCCTCATCAGCCAGAGTGCATCTTAAGAGGGGAGTATCAATATGGCGCATCACAGGTAGAGGGAGAAAGCAGGGCGCAGTTCTACTATATAACAATAGAGCACCTTTCTATTGTTCTAGGTGGTCCTCTTACTCCTCTGCAACCAGATAGCTAGAGACAAAAAGCAGCATGGGAAAAACAGGATAACAATGGCAATTTAGCCATTGTTATCTACAATGATGCTGATATTGAAGTAGCAGGGATCAGTTGAAATATGGGCTACGCTGCATTATTACTTGATAAATATGGATTTCAAATCTTGGGCTTGTTTCAGGGGAAAATGCTATCAATCAGTTTAAGTACAGCATTGAAGTGCCACGTTGCCCTCTGGAGTTGTAATTAGTGCTTGTTGCCCAGTTATAAGAGGATTTACTGCATCAGGAATCGGACCCACAGGACAAGCAGTGATGGGGACAATGCTGCTTATATACAATGAGGCTCCTGGACTGTTTCTTGACATCCCCAACGCTATTCTGATAGGAGATTCCCTTTCTCTTTTAAGCACTAGCGCCACATACTGTAAATTCGAAAAAGATTGTGTTAGTTCAATTTATGCGTTTTTTAGCATTTAGCCTCGGACGCAAAATTAAAGTTCTCAATGATTACTGCTGCCACTTAAAGTGTAAAGCTGGCAATCCATGTTGCGGCCAATTCGCAAAGTTAAAAAATCGATTTTCTGTAAATTCGCAAAATTTAGTCTACACAATCTTTTGTGAATCTACAGTACCAGGCAAGATGCATTGCAAGTTACATAATACTATGTAACTGCATGAGCTACACATTTGGGGGCAAATTTTCATATTCACGTGCATGATTATTAAATGAAAAAGGAGTGAAGTGCTCTGAGTTGCTGTTTGACTTAATGCTGTATTTCTATTTGTATGTATGGCGATATTTTGATATAAAAACTGGCAAGACAGAAGAATTCTTTTATACAAATGTGTGGTTTGCGCTTTGTTCCCGCGACATTTCCTAATTACTGAAGAAGTGTGCAGAACAGATAATAATCAATATCGATCAGTTGGCTGCAACTGATTAATTTATCGATCATGATAGGAGATTTCATTCCTGAGAGGGTAACCCCTCTTTTAAGCACTTAGTGAACTACGTAGGTGCCACATGCTAGGCAAGATACATTGTCAAGGATGCAAAGATTTTTTAAAACCATCTAAACCCTATCATGACAGTGTTCATAAGATAGGTCTCATTGAGTACTCTCTGCATGATGAGTACCAATATGTCAGGGTTTCAGTCATTTTCAGCGTTTTTGCATCATTTTGTATTGGCAGAATTAGCCACCAGCAGCATAAGGGTTAATGAATGATTAGCCCCGTGCCTGATTTTATAGGTGTCAGATCTGAATGGCCATAAAGCACAGCCTTCACTTCAGGGAGCACACAGTGTTTCCTGACCTGTGGGCTCCCAATCATATAAATCACAACATGTCAGCAAGCAATAAATTGAATCTCAGAAGTGAGGATTCAGGTGATAACTCTCATGCTGCTGGTGGAATTTGGCCATTACAAAATGATGCAAAAAAATGCACCAAAAATGACTGAAACCCTGACACATGGGTACTCATCTGAGAGTACTCAGCGAGATCTATCCAATGAATACCACCAGGGTTTAGATGGTTTTCAAAATTGTTTGCGTTCTCTGCTTTGGAAGAAAGTAGCCTCAGCATAGGAAGACTGTTAAGGGGGATAATTTGGGTTGGACTGAGTTTTTATCTCTGGCAAAACATGGACACTAATAGGTGATCTATTGAGCTACAGACAGCTACCCCATCAGTCATCTATCTTCATGGCATAATGACCAACTAACCTGACCAACCTTCAGACTAATTGCCTGAGACTAACATCAATCATGGGAAGAGAAGAAAGGTGGCTATGGTGGGAATCAAGCGGTATTCCTCAAGCGGTATTCCTCAAGATGTATTCCTCAATCGGTATTCCTCAAGATGTATTCATCAAGCGGTATTCCTCAAGCGGTATTCTTCAAGGGGTATTCCTCAAGCAGTATTCTTCAAGGGGTATTCCTCAAGCGGTATTCCTCAAGCGGTATTCCTAGACTCAAGCTCAACAGGTTTTGAGGCAAATAGCTCAAACCCATTCATAAACATGGTATTCTTCAAGGGGTATTCCTCAAGCAGTATTCTTCAAGGGGTATTCTTCAAGCGGTATTCATCAAGCATTATTCCTCAAGCGGTATTCCTCAAGCGGTATTCCTAGACTCAAGCTAAACAGGTTTTGAGGCAAATAGCTTAAACCCATTCATAAACACATTGCTTTGAGATGTAGTTGAGCTGCACTCACGGAGGGAGATCAACTTATGAGCTCACAATCATTCTGACTCATTATCAGCTCATGAGCTCACAGAAGGGAGTTTTTTAAAATTGAATATTTATCATTCAGCTCAGCAATTAAGAAATAATTAGTGATTGAGGATTATTAACATTTACATGTCTAATCCATTTTATGTGTTGGCGAGGTACAAAGGTCAGTATAACACTCAACAATACCAGTATATATTAGGGATTGTAAACAAAACTCACAGTGATAAGCAGTGATCAAAAGGTGTTCTGTGTTAGGTTTGCGTTCTCTACATAGACGAGTCTATGAGTTGACCACTCCAGCTCAAGCTCAGCTTGTCTGGCTTCAGTACTCAAGCCACTCGACTCTGTGAGTGGTGAGTGCAGCTTTAAGATGTAGATTGCCTCAAAATGTAAAACCAACAAGCAGCAAAGTTTTCAAAGACATCTTTTTCAGGAATACTACATGGACATAAATGATTTCCATTTCTCACATAAAGTATGGTAAATTCAGAAAAGATTGCGTTAGCTAATTTTTGCGTTTTTTTGCCTTTAGCCTCAGGCGCAAAAATTAAAATTCTCAGTCATTAGAGCTGCCACTTTAAGTGTATAGCTGGCACTCCATGTTCGCAAAGTTAAAAAACGTAAAAATCGACTTTCTGTAAATTCGCATAATTTACTCTACACAATCTTTTGTGAATCTAAAGTATATGTCTCACATGTTGCGAGGCAGACACGATGTAGGGGGCATGGATGGGTCAAGTAGTAACGCGTCGTTCCTAAAAGCAGCTTAGATTTTGGTCCAATCAGTGAAGAGAATAACGGTGCTAATGAATCACTCACGTAGAGTAACACCTCAGCTATTTAGGTAATCCCGCCATCTGCAGGTAACGAAGGCATTAGGTTAACGAGATAGCTATGCTAATTGGGCACTTTCTGCAAAACAGCTCACCTTTAAGTGGGCCATATGTTCTACTTAAAACATCAATCACTCCCTTCATCTTCAGCATATTTCAAGGCAGGAAAAGGAATTCAAACAGCTTTTCTTCGTCCTGAAGGAGCAATTTCAGGATTTTTTCTGGATGGTTTTTTGATTTATCACTTTAATCCCTAACCTTAGTTGTCCATAAATAAGATGGTAACAAGGTCATTTTCTGTTTTATATTGACTTAGAAATATTATCCATTTATCCATTTTGTCATTTTGAGATGCGGTACCATTTCATAACGATGCACCCTTGTAATAAAGAATGGTGATAAAAAATGTTTATAGTGCCAGTGTGAACCTGCACACTTGGAAGTTTATAACTTAATTTCTCAGTGCATGCATGCATGCAGTTCTAGTTGTGTTGTATAACTTTGTGTTCATCATCAACTGAACACATGGCATCTGAAGAAAGTTTTTTTGAAGGTTGAAGGAGTATAAAGCTGATGGATGTCCATAAAGTTTTCAAATACTGTATTCGCCTAATCAAGCGAACTGTGCGGGTAGAGGTTGGAAAAATGTTCTGTAGAAGTGTTGTTGGCAATCTTCCGTTTTACCGCACCCCTCAATGATTGCCGGTTTTGAGGCAAATAGCTCAAACCCATTCATAAACACATTGCTTTGAGATGTAGTTGAGCTGCACTCACGGAGGGAGACCGACTTATGAGCTCACAATCATTCTGACTCATTATCAGCTCATGAGCTCACAGAAGGGCGTTTTTTTAAATTGAATATCTATCATTCAGCTCAGCAATTAAGAAATAATTAGTGATTGAGGATTATTAACATTTACATGTCTAATCCATTTTATGTGTTGGCGAGGTACAAAGGTCAGTATAACACTCAACAATACCAGTAGATATTGGGGATTGTAAACAAAACTTACAGTGATAAGCAGTGATCAAAAGGTGTTCTGTGTTAGGTTTGCGTTCTCTACATAGACGAGTCTATGAGTTGACCACTCCAGCTCAAGCTCAGCTTGTCTGGCTTCAGTACTCAAGCCACTCGACTCTGTGAGTGGTGAGTGCAGCTTTAAGATGTAGATTGCCTCAAAATGTAAAACCAACAAGCAGCAAAGTTTTCAAAGACATCTTTTTCAGGAATACTACATGGACATAAATGACTTCCATTTCTCACATAAAGTATGGTAAATTCAGAAAAGATTGCGTTAGCTTAATTTTTGCGTTTTTTTGCCTTTAGCCTCAGGCGCAAAAAATTAAAATTCGCAGTCATTAGAGCTGCCACTTTAAGTGTATAGCTGGCACTCCATGTTCGCAAAGTTAAAAAAAACGTAAAAATCGACTTTCTGTAAATTCGCATAATTTACTCTACACAATCTTTTGTGAATCTAAAGTATATGTCTCACATGTTGCGAGGCAGACACGATGTAGAGGGCATGGATGGGTCAAGTAGTAACGCATCGTTCCTAAAAGCAGCTTAGATTTTGGTCCAATCAGTGAAGAGAATAACGGTGATAATGAATCACTCACGTAGAGTAACACCTCAGCTATTTAGGTAATCCCGCCATCTGCAGCTAGGTCTCTTGAGGCTCTTATGTAGAGGCAGGAATTGGTTAACCCTTCCAATGCTGAGGCTACCTTCGTCCAAACCACAAGGACGCAAAGAAACCATCTAAACCCTGCAGTGTTGGTATTCATTGGATAGCTCTCGCTGAGTACTCTCAGATGAGTACCATATGCCAGGGTTTCAGTCACTTTAAGGTTTTTGGCATCGTTTTGTATTGGCCAAATTAGCCACCAGCAGGCCATAAGGGTTAAGTTATTATAGTGGATTCCTAGGAGCTACAATTTAGCAATGGGCATCAACTGCTTATTTATACTAAGTAGCCCAAATCTCTACTCTGGGCTGGGTGTGGGGATCATGTCCTAACAAGTGGGAAAGTTAAAAGGGACTTTGGATATTCTAGTTGTTGGATACAGCCATTTCCATAAATCTCACATGTTGTCCCTTAAGACAGAGCCTGAACTGGCAGGCCATTCCCAAATTACTTCTTTCCTTACACAGTATATGCCACCATCAAGTCTCTCTCAGGACATATCAAACAACTAACTGACCTAGGCACTTGATTTAACCCTCATGCTGCTCAGGTGGCTAAATTGGCCAAAGTAAAATGAGGTAAAAAAAACCTAGAAAAGGACTGTAACCTTGGCAAATGGGTACTCATTTGAGAGTACTCTGCAAGACCTAACCAAAGAATACCAACATGACAAGGATTAGATGTTTTTTTTAAAAATCTTTGCATCCTTGTGTTTTGGACGAAAGTAGCCTCAGCATTGGAAGGGTTTAAGTGAAGTAAAACATAATCAAAGTAATCTCCTCTGAAGAGATATCTTTTATTATACCTGCATTATATAACCAGGGGTGACCATAAATAAGCATTCTACGGGCAGTTAGACCAGATTCCAGACACCAGTACATTACAATTAGTCAATTAAACCAGAGATAAGAATGCATCACTATACCACAGAGGCCCCTAGCTTCACAATCACCCGTCAGCCCAGCCGTGCTTGGAGCTACAAAGTGAGTTCCACCACTGTAGTTTACCCATCACACTATATCCATAATAAACGAGGCTTAATCCTGCCCCACTAGACCTCCAACATCTTATACTCAAGGCAAGAGGAGAATCGCATTGTTCCAGGGCCAGAATGTGAAAATAAGAGCTGCCTGTTTCTACAATAGTCTGGAAGGAAAGAAGGAAGGAATGGCATTTTACGTCACTTTCAACAGCTTAGGTCATATCGCGATGAGACAGAAAACCGGAAACGAGAAGAAATTCCCTTCACTTCACAAATAATTCCAAGGGGACTTTCAGATACAGACGGACCATAGACAGCCCTCCACAATGCCAAACATTTATAAAACGACCAGGCCAACCCACTTGGGGATCACGGGTACTATTCACTTATTGAAATAAGGCATAATATCCTTATACAGTGTCTTGGGATTGGTTTTGAGGTTAAAAAACTTCAATCATATGCTTGAAATTGACATTTTAAGATATTACTCACAAAAAAGATTAGGTGTCCTGGGGGTGTTTTTTGAGGGTTTGGGTGTCCAAATGACGCCAAGATGCCCTGCTGGCTAAGACTATACATTCACCACTGACAATTCTAGCACGACAATTCTACTATTAGTACCAATGAAAACCTCCAAAACAAGTCACATGTGCGTAAACCAATCACGCTGAGCCATTAAGGACACAAAAAAAATATAAACTAAGTAATTTGTGGAATGGGATTGCCAGCGACATGAATTGCTTCCCGCCTGAAGGACAATCGGAAGTAAATCAATTATCGCTACAAATTGAACTGCTTAATAGCAGTGTATTATCTAGGCGGGTGGTAGTCCTTCCAGTAAAAGCATCCATTTTACATTTTACAGACTGATGGACTTAAAGAAGACGAGGTATTCTGCTCCTTATAGGCAAACTTACGTACAGTCAAACCAGTGACTGGACATAAGCAACATTTTTTCATTTTCCCTGGTCTAACATTATTGTTTAAATGGCCCTCCATAAAGAGACCACCTGTCTTAAGAGACCATAGTTTGGTCTTCCCTTGCCCTGGGTGGTTTGACTGTATATAGAATTACAGTCTACCACTGTCAAGTTAAAAAACATTGATATGGCTGACGAGGATGATAGTGGCAATGAATACTTAAATTAAATTTATTTAGTAAATGTCACTAATTGACCATTTCTATACTTAGATTATGTAACTATATAGAATGAGAGCTTACCACTGTAATGTCAAAAAATATTGAAATGGCTAAAAGGGATGATGGTGAATGAATAAATGTAAACGTTAAATTACTTAATCAGTAATGTCACTAATTGACCATTGCTATTCTTAGATTATGTAATACTATGTATATTGTATTGAGTATGCCTCTGAGAGACAGGATATCTAGTCTGAGGATGCATAAGACTGGATTTCTTTTCATTACTTTGTATGTTTAATCCTTATGCTGCTGGTAGCTAATTTGGCCAAAACAAAATGATGCAAAAAAGCTTAAAAATGAATGAAACCCTGACAAATGGGTACTCATATGAGAGTACTCAGTGAGAGCTATCCAATGAATACCAACATGACAGGGTTTGGATGGTTTTCAAAAATCTTTTCATCCTTGCTTCGGACGAAAGTAAAGTCTCAGCATTAGAAGGGTTATGATTAAAATGTGAAATAAAGTTATCAGCTCTCCCTAACGTAATTGCTCTAATGCAGAGTGGACATTCAACTTGGTCTCCTACATCATAAATGTCTGTTTCCTAATCAACTTGGTATCCGGCAGCGGGACATGTCAGAAAAAGCTGTAATTACATAACACACAAAGGAAATTATAAGGAAGTCTTTCTTGAGACATATGTCGGCGGTACATCATCTGTACTAGACAGCAATAAAAGCAGCTTCATAAAATGCAGTAAAAAAATGTCAATAAACTACAGATAAAGTGGTTAAGAGATAAGAGATGTAAGGATTTTTCATGTTATTGAACTTTTTCCTTTTACAGTCATTGAACATCTCTGCTGAGAGTCATTGTAAAATAAGTAAAAAGTATTTCTGTTTATCAACAGGAAAACATGGTTATACTTAAATATATAACTATATATTCTGTACCAAACATTTCAAGCAATGATGATTAGAAATATCAAGGATGTGCATGTATTTGTATCATCCTTCTGTCTCTGTCTCTGTCTCTGTCTCTCTCTCTCTCTCTCTCTCTCTCTCTCTCTCTCTCTCTCTCTCTCTCTCTCTCTCTCTCTCTCTCTCTCTCTCTCTCTCTCTCTCTCTCTCTCTCTCAGCACCACCAGCTATTGCTGTGCTCCATGACCAAATCTGGTATGTGCTCCAGGACTTCAAGATTTGGACGCCCCTGATTACGAAAACTGCAGACTTGGCCTGTTCCCACACAATGGTTTTACACAACACCTTATCTTAACCCTTCCAATGTGGAGGCTACTTACATCCAGAGCACAAGGTCAAAAAGATTTATGAAAACCATCTAAACCCTGTCATGTTGGCATTCATTGGATAGCTCTCGCCAAGGACTCTCAGATAAGTACCTATGTCCAAGGCTCAGTCATTTTTCAGGTCTTTTGCATAGTTTTGCATTGGCCAAATTAGCCACCAGCAGCATAAGGGTTAAAGAGTCTTTTTTCCCAAAGTTGTGGCGCTTTGTCTCAGGCGTGTGATGTAGTGATAGAGCCTATAGTCTGAGGCACGTCAGCATGCTGCCAATTAGTGCTGAGTTTCTGACAAGATGTCAAGTTGCATTGCGGCGCGACACAATCATCACAACCAACACCTGTAGAGTCACATCTACTCAAGTGACCACCTGATTATAATATAAAGACAAAATTACCCCAGGTAAAAATACATTGTATTTTAACAGTTAGTGTTGAGATTAGTACTGCTTTTTCTGTGATGGTTTTTCTTTGGATCTTTCTTGTAATTGTATCTTTTGTCTTAATCTATTTAAGTTAGATTTGTTATTGAAAATCAATAGTTCTTAAAAATTCAATTTTGCACTATTTATCAAAAGTGCTTACTTTGGATATGACCATCAGTGAACTGTTATTCTGAAAACCCTCAATATTTGGATCTAGGTAAATTTGTAACCCACTCTAAGTGCACTATATTGGATTATAATTGGACAAGCTTCATTTCCTGGAAGACATCATTCCCAGGCTTGCTTCCCACATTATTTCTGTAACGCATCAGGAAATATGCATCAGCTTACCACTAGAGATAATCATATTTACTCCGCAGACAGACTTTATTGGTTTTGTTGCCTATTATTTTAATGCAATTCTTGTAGAGTTAGTGCAATAATATTGAAAGAACTACCAATTAAAAATGAGTACAATTTTTATTTTCTATGCACTATATACTACTATATCTGTAGGGAAGAGGACAGTGTGTATAGTGTGGTAAGGAAGTTAAAGCTCATACCCATGGCAGCGATAGGTTAGGGCATTTCAATTCACCGTTCTGACCATTAATTGGCTAGCAGTGGACCTGTGGCTGACCAGTGGATGGCTGACCTTCAGCACTTAAGTCCACCAGACATACGGTTACTCATTTTTTAGTACTCAGCAAGAGCTTTCCAATGAATACCAATATGACTGAGTTCTGATGTTATTCAAAAGTTTTTGCATTTTTGTGCCTTTAGTTAGAAGAAAGTAGCCTCAGCATCAGAATGGTTTGTGCCACTACTGGCCTATTTTTTCAGTAGGATTGAAGTACCAATGGACCTAAGCCCTAAGCTGTATACACATACTGACCATGCAACCACTGATATGTTTTTCAGCCAACCAACCAAACTGTGCCTTTCTTAGTATCTAGCTGAAATTTGCAACAACAAAAAAGATTGCAGTTGCTGTTTTTCCGATCTTCTTGCTTTGAAATGATGTCTTTTTTTAAGATGCTGGCCCTGTGGCCTAATTGATCTCGAGAGTAATTCACCTGCTGCATTATTTAGCAGACAAAATGACTCATTGAAACAATCCATTCAAATTTACCTCGAGTAGGAATCCTTGTGGAGCACTTGGATCTTTTCCAATGAATGCGATGTGAAGACATAATTGTAAGGTCACACCCGAGGGTGAGGAATAGACCTGTTTTACCTTGCTCCCCAAAACATATCGACCATTAAGTCAAGGGCAATCACAGCATTTTAGAGTAGGGGATCGCTCATATAAAAGAGAGAACTTGTAGTGGGTTTATAGAAAAGTTGCATTTAAGCTATAAAATTCATTACATACGTAAAACAATTTCTTCCAACTTCTTGAGCCAAAATTCACGGAATTATGAATGTAAAAAGCATCAGACATGAAGATATGTTTGTTCACATACTCTTCATTCAAGTATATGTTCCATTTTGACTGCATGTCATAAATAGCTTTTATCCTCCGACTCACAAAAAAAGTGATATTTTGACTACAAAAATAATAACATACTAAGGAGATGCAATTGTTCATACCTCTCTCACCCCTTACTCATTCGAAGATTAAAATCCTCTTACTTGTGTGACTTGAACCTTTAATGCTGCTGGTGGCTAATTTTGCAAATACAAGGTGATACAAAAAAGCTGAAAAATGACTGAAACCTCTAGCACATGGGTACTCATCTGAGAGTACTCAGTGAGAGCTATTTAATGAATATGAACATGAGAGGGTTTAGGTTTTAAAAATGTTTTTCGTCATTGTGCTTCGGACATAATTAGTACCAGCATCGAAAAGGTTAACCCTTGTGTTGCTGAGTCTACTTTTGTCCAAAGCACAAAATCGCCAGAATATTTGATAATTATCTAAACCCTGTCATGTTGGTATTCATTTGAAAGCTCTTACTGAGCTCTATCAGATGAGTCTCAATGTACCAGTAAATTTATTTTGTCCAAATTAGCCACCAGCATTGAAAAGTTTAAGCAACTATAAAAGGTGCAGCAGGATTAATCAGACTGGAGCAATGATGAATGCTCTGCTAACTCCTGACCACACTGCTGAGATTTCTAATGAAGCAGTCTTCTGGCTCTGTTACAGTTTACTGTAGATTCACAAAATATTGCGTAAAGTAAATTTTGCAAATTTATAGAAAATCTATTTTTTTTACGTTTTTCAACTTTGCGAATTAGCCGCAAAAAGGAGTGCCAGCTATACACTTAAAGTGGCTGCACTAATTATTGCGAATTTTACTTTTGCGTCCGAGGTTTAACGCAAAAAAAAACAAAAAAAAAACTAACACAATCTTTTCCGAATTTACAGTTAATGTACTACTTTAGACTTGCTACAAGTCTTTGTTGTCAGACTCTTTCCTTACTCTCACTGATCTAACCTGGGTTGATTAATTTCATTAAGTCCTCAAGGGGTCAAACTTGGGCTGTCGTCTGCAACACAATGAGTTTTAGACTGCAACTTCTGAAAACAGTGCTGCCATCTATCGGTTGAGAGAGAAATCACACCTACTCAACCCCCAGTAGTGGTGGTGGCATGGCATCAAACCTAATTAACTCAGCCTGAGAACCAGGCTATCACCACATCAGACGTATTGGACCTAGGACCTCTAATAACTCTTACTGTCTGGTAGGCTGCAGGCACAGGCAATGAAATACCACCTGCACTACACGCCCAACAGGCACCAAGACCAAGAAGAAACAGAGAGATATTTCAGTCCGTAACAGCAAAAAAAGCATGGGAATTGGGGAAAATTTCTGTGAAAGTTAGTATTTGCGATTACCAAATCAAGCAAAAGCTGCATGATTAACATATTTAAAACATGCAAAAAATATGCACAAAGAGGCTAACCACAATAGAAGCTAGGGCATTGGGGACTATTTCTGGAAAACTAAGTACATGATGCACATGGGGAAGGGTTGATGTGCACGAAAAACATCTCCAAATAAAAATTGATCATCGGTCACTCTGGTATGTGGAATGATGATCAGTCCTCAAATTTTGTACTGATTTCCAACACTACTATGAACAACATGACTCACCTGTTTCATGGCCAGAACCCCCTCTCATGCATGTCTAACCCAGTTGAACATAGCTTGTGCGTTATGCTGCTATCCAATGAATACCAACATGACAGGGTTTTGTTGGTTTTCAAAAATCTTTGCATTCTTGGGCTTTGTACGAAAGTAGCCTCAGCATTGGGAGGGTTAAAGAATAATTTTTTCCAAGGCAGTAGCGCTTTATCTCAGGTGTGTAGTGTAGTGGTAGAGCCTGGTCTGGGGCATGTTGTAGGTTACATAACAAATTCCTTTTACCCAGCTACTTTTCTAGCCAAAAACCCACATGGTTTCTCTGCGTTTTCTAGTAGCAGTATGAACAATGTGACTCACCTGTTTCATGCCCAGCCCCCTCTCATGCATGTAGCCCAGGTTGAACATAGCTTGTGCGTTATGCTGCTGCTCGGACGCCATCCTGTAGTGCAGGGCTGCCGTCTCATAGTCAATCTCTGTACCGTAGCCATAGTAATGGTAGTCCCCAATCTTCACACGGGCAACAGTGTAGCCTGAAAATACAAACCAACAATAAGTAACAGTTTCAATGAGAATAGGCTATTCTGAAGGCAATCTCTGTACCATAGCCATAGTAATAATAGTCGCCAATATTTACACGAGCAACGGTGTAGCCTGAAAATACAAACCAACAATAAGTAACAGTTTCAATGAGAATTAGCTATTCTGAAGGCAATCTCAGTCTGTACCATAGCAATAGTAATGGTAGTCGCCAATCTTTACACGAGCAATGGTGTAGCCTGAAAATACAAACCAACAATAAGTAACAGTTTCAATGAGAATAGGCTATTCTGAAGGCAATCTCTGTACCATAGCCATAGTAATAATAGTCGCCAATATTTACACGAGCAACGGTGTAGCCTGCAAATACAAACCAACAATAAGTAACAGTTTCAATGAGAATAGGCTATTCTGAAGGCAATCTCTGTACCATAGCCATAGTAATAATAGTCGCCAATATTTACACGAGCAATGGTGTAGCCTGCAAATACAAACCAACAATAAGTAACGGTTTCAATGAGAATAGGCTATTCTGAAGGCAATCTCTGTACCATAGCCATAGTAATAATAGTCGCCAATATTTACACGAGCAATGGTGTAGCCTGCAAATACAAACCAACAATAAGTAACAGTTTCAATGAGAATAGGCTATTCTGAAGGCAATCTCTGTACCATAGCCATAGTAATAATAGTCGCCAATATTTACACGAGCAACGGTGTAGCCTGCAAATACAAACCAACAATAAGTAACAGTTTCAATGAGAATAGGCTATTCTGAAGGCAATCTCTGTACCATAGCCATAGTAATAATAGTCGCCAATATTTACACGAGCAACGGTGTAGCCTGCAAATACAAATCAACAATAAGTAACAGTTTCAATGAGAATAGGCTATTCTGAAGGCAATCTCTGTACCATAGCCATAGTAATAATAGTCGCCAATATTTACACGAGCAACGGTGTAGCCTGCAAATACAAATCAACAATAAGTAACAGTTTCAATGAGAATAGGCTATTCTGAAGGCAATCTCTGTACCATAGCCATAGTAATGGTAATCCCCAATCTTAAAATGAGTAGACAGTGTAGACTGAAAATACAAAAACCAACATTAAGTAACAGTCTGAATTAGAATATAGCTATTCTTTCTATAGCATGGATATGTCAAACAGTGTAACCTAAAAATACAACCAACAACAAATAACAATGTGAACTGAAAGAGAAGAAGCTATTCTTTCTATAGCAGAGATAAGTCTAACTGAAGGAATCTTAACAAGCGCAACAGCGTCTGCTGCAAATACAAACACCATGCAACAAATAACAGTCTGAATGAGAATAATCCATTCTTTCTATGGCAGATAGACGTCAAACTGAATTGATAAGCACCTTCAGGCTGTATCAGGTCAAAAAAGTTGAATATATCTTAAGTTTCCTGTAAGATGATCGTTTGGAAGTTGTTTCATGTAGAAGAAAAGCTAATCGGAACTCAATCTATATGCCTTTATCATTCTTGTTAATATAACTCTGGATGAAAATAATGAAATATATGGTTGTGAATTAAATCCACCTGTCTTCAAAGGCTTTTTATGAGCTATCCTGTTACTGGATTTAATTCAACACCGTATCATACAATGTATCATACACCGTGAAGACAATTTTCACTGGTACTCAAAGCATGAATTGGTTAACAGAGACATTAACAATGTAAAATGACCTGAACATACAATCAACACATACTGGTCTCTGCATTCAAAGAAGTTCTACTCACTTGAAATCTAAGACTATGCAGTAATCGTTCTCATGAAACCATTATTTTGTAATTTTTCTGAGAAGTGTTGATCCAACAAAATTAACAACTTCCTATCAAATGTTTCTTGACAACTAAAAATCACTCAACTTTTCATTTCAGAATAAACTACCTTAAGAATTACTCATCAAAGCTCCCAGATGGTACTTGACAAGTGACTCTGATGAACATGAATGAATTATTGATGAATTGTCAGCATCAATATCATTAATCAACCCTTCCAATGCTGAGGCTACTTTTGTCCTAAGCACAAGGACACACAGATTTTTGAAAACCATCTAAAACCTGTCAGGTTAGTATTCATTGGATAGCATTCACTGAGAACTCTTTGATTTAAGTACCCATTTGCCAGAGCGTAAGTTATTTCTCAGTTTTTTTGCATCATTTCATAATGGCCAAATTAGCCAACAGCAGCATAAGGGTTAAATATTATTAGATGTTTAACATTTTTCATGATATCAGTAATAGCGCTTATTGAGTGAAAGAACACATCGGTCCAAATAACTTAAATAATAATCCCATGAATGTACACTTGTTTTACTCTTAGTTATATGACAGTTTAAATACAACCAAACTTGCTAAAAGGAACACTTTTCAAGAGAGACCAATTTCCTATAAAGACCAGTCTTGATATTTTTCTGGATGAAAATAACGAAATATCTCAATTGTGAATTGAATCCACCTGCCTTCAAATGCTTTATATGAGTCATCCTGTGACTGGCTTTTTTCTATATTTCAGCACTATGCTCATGAATAACAAAAAATCTCTCAAGATAGCGCAAGGCATAAATACCAGGTTTAAGTTGTCAGAGTATGGGCAATGTCCAGATGCAAATGGTTATTTTTATGACCTGTTTTTAACAGCCCCGTGACTTATATCTATGTAATGTTTGTTGTTTTTTTCAGCTTATCTGTTTCTCTCCTCTTACATTAGACTGTGAGGATAAAAAGTGCCTCGGGACTGCAGAAAGATGGATATTAGAATGAGGTTTGATGAGACTGTAGGCAGATGTAGGTAAATGTATCCGAGAAGTTCCAGTCTGTGGTGTCGATAGAGGGATATTAGCACTTCCAATACTGAGGCTACTTTCATCCAAAGCACAAGGACGCAAAGATTTTTGAAAACCATCGAAACCCTGTCATCTTGGTATTCATTGGAAAGCTCTCGCTGAGTGCTCTCAGATGAGTACCGATGTGCCAGGGTTTCGATAATATTTTCAGGTCTTTTGCATTTTTTTGGTGTTGGCCAAATTGGCCACCAGCAGCGTAAGGGTTAAAAATGAGGTTTGATAAGAGTTCAAGCAGATGTACGTAGGTGGATGCATGAGGGAGTTTCCAGCGGGCTGAGGGAGCTAGAGAGCTAGTGCTAACCTTTCCTTGCATGTCAGGCCTAGGCGTATCAAATGCTGCAATGTGAACAGTTGCCTGGGCAGCCAGCTAGGGCACCTGATGAATGGACAGCCACAGCGTCCTACATGCTTCACTCATTTCCCCACAAATGTCACGAGCAGAAAAACTACCACTAGTGCATGAATCAATCTGACACGCTGCAACCAGCTCCTTAACCCTTCCAATGCTGAGGCTACTTTCGTCCAAAGCACAAGAACACAGAGATTTTTTATAAACCATCTAAGCCCTGTCATGTTGGTGTTCATTGGATAGCTCTCGCTGAGTACACTCAGATAAGTACCCATTTGCCAGTGTTTCTGTCATTTTTGCGTCATTTCATTTTTTGGTAAAATTAGCCATCTCCAGCATAAGGGTTAACCCTTCCAATGCTAAGGCTACTTTCATCCAAGGCAGAATGACACAAAGATTTCTTTTGAAAACCATCTAAACCCTGTCATGTTGGTATTCATTGGATAGCTCTCCCTGATAACTCTCAGATAAGTACCCATTTGCCAGGGTTTCAGTGGTTTTTGCGTCACATTTTTTAGTAAAATTAGCCACCACCAGCATAAGGGTTAATTCACAGCTCTGCATCCCCACATCAATCATCTCAATAGCCATCATCTCAATGGCACAGATAGCCATCAGCTATAGAAATATATAAAAGCTCAACAAGGTTTAAGAATGATTCAACCATAAGTGCGCTCATATCTTCTAATTTCAAAACCAAAGATGGCCATCAGCTATAGCTAGAGATATATAAAAGCTCAACAAGGTAAGAGTGTTTCAACTGTAAAGGTGCTCATATCTTCCAATTTCAAAACCACAGATGGCCATCAGCTATAGCTAGAAATATATGAAAGCTCAACAAGGTTTTAAAATGTTTCAACTGTAAGTGCGCTCATATCTTCCAATTTTAAAACCACAGATGGCCATCAGCTATGGCTAGAAATAAACAAAAGCTCTACAAGGTAAGAATGTTTCAACCGTAAGTGTGCTCATATCTTCCAATTTCAAAACCACAGATGGCCATCAGCTAGCTAGAAATACATACAATAAGCTCAACAAGGTAGGAATTTGTTTCAACCGTAAGTGTACTCATATCTTCCAATTTCAAAACCACCGATAGCCATCAGCTAGCTAGAAATACATCCAAGTTCAACAAGGTAGGAACTTGTTTCAAACGTAAGTGTGCTCATATCTTCTAATTTCAAAACCACAGATAGCCACCATGAACTAGCTAGAAATACATACAAGCTCAACAAGGTAGGAATTTATTTCAACTGTAAGTGTGCTCATATCTTCCAATTTCAAAACCACCGATAGCCATCAGCTAGCTAGAAATACATACAAGCTCAACAAACAAGGTAGGAATTTATTTCAACTGTAAGTGTGCTCATATCTTCCAATTTCAAAACCACAGATAGCCATCAGCTAGCTAGAACTTAATACATACAAGCTCAACAGGGTAGGAATTTATTTCAACCGTAAGTGTGCTCATATCTTCCAATTTCAAAACCACCGATAGCCATCAGCTAGCTAGAAATACATACAAGCTCAACAAACAAGGAAGGAATTTATTTCAACTGTAAGTGAGCTCACATCCTCCAGTTTTACATGTGTTTCCAGATACAAGCATACCAAACTTCAAGTGGCATTGATTGATTCTCATCTTGATAATGTTGACTTTTCTATCATTGAGGAACAAACTTGAAATATATCTACTCATTCATGTAAGAACAAATTTTAACCCAAATATTGCCTCGTCAAATTACTATGAGTAGCAGTTCGATCAGTTTATGACTATGGATCCAGACTGCATAAAAATTAATTATCCAAATATCAAATAATCATCTTATATCAAATCAGTACTCATCACACTGGAATGCAATTTCAATACTGTGCAACATGTTAAAATTGCAGCAGTTTAATTAATGCATACTTTGCGCACCCTTTGAGTCTGCACGTAATTCACTGCAAGTGGACATCGGAGGCCTATAGTCCAGCGGATAAGCTCCAAATTTTGGCCAAATCGTTCACTTTGTGATAGAAGTGTAAAAGTTGGTATATATGTACTTTCATGGATGGAGATTCATATAAGATCATGACCCCCCCTGGGTCATGCCCCTGGGGGTCAAAATTCAACATCTAAAAATAACCGACCAATCAGAAGACAGTATTATATTATCATATCAATAACTTATGTAAAATTTATTTCCAGATCTAAAACTGATGCACACAAGGATATATTATATTTTCTTATGTGGTAATATTACTTTTTTGACCTTGAAAGGTCATTTGGGGTCAAACCAAGGTCAAATATGCCAAAACTGAAAAACAAACACAAAAACCATCCTATTTTATGATAAAAAAAATGTTTTAAATATCATGGTGTTTCTCAGTATCCCTATCCTAATTGCTACGTAAATACAAGGTCATTTTGGGGTCAAATATATAGGAACTTCATCAGCACTAACTTACTAGTACTGTGTATGTCAAACCCATATTCTGTTCATTTATTTTTTTAGTTGAGAGCAGATTATAGCATCATTTACCTAACAAAAATCTCACTAAAACATGACCTTTGAATTTGTAACTGCTTTATACAGCTACACATACTTAGAACAAATTTGTTCAAAATCAATATATCCTTTACTGAAAGTAGGAAGACTACTGAATACAGTGTGGTGGAGGATAAGCTCGGGCGATCACTTTCTTGCCCCTGGGGGTCAAAATTCAACTTCTAAAAATAACCGACGAATTACAAGCCACCAATGTATTATATTATTGCAATTCCCTGTATGAACCTAATTTTACCCTCTTGCCTCATTGATATAACATAACTTAACCCTTATGCTGCTGGTGGCTAATTTGGGCAATGCAAAATGATGCATTAAACCTTAAGAAAATAACTGAAACCCTTGCACATGGGTACTAATCTAAGAATACTCAGCAAGAGCCATCCAATAAATACCAACATGACATGTTTTAGGTGGATTTCAAAAATCTTTACATCCTTGTACTTTGGACAAAAGTAGCCATAGTATTGGGAGGGTCAATAACCTTTAATCATTCAACAGGGTCATGATGGTATTTTTATATAATAGCGACTCGTAGAGGCTATTTTAAGGTATTTCAATACTGTCAGGAGGCTACAACAAAGATGCCTTTCAATAAAGTTGAAAGGTCACATTAGATGACACCGTGGAGCCATCTGGAAAACCTTGGTGTACAGCTGCAATTGCGGATCTATACCCTGCTATCATTCTCCGAGCTAAGGGTTTGTCCTTATGCCGGACTGTCCGTAAGCCGTTGAGTATTCCACAACCTGAGTTAAAGGGGTCTGAACGGGATCCATACTTCTTTCCACACACCACTGTCGGTAGTGGAGAATATGTGAATCATAAACCCGGCAAGTCGATTATCGCCTGGCTCCGGCTGCCGTGTCACCAACCTCTGCTGAAAACAGTCGGTCAATGAAGAATTCGCTGACAGAGGCCATACAGGAAGCCTTAGCTTGTCCAGCACGGGGAAGAACATTCCTGTGACCGAGTTCTTCAGGAGGTTGTCCCGGGACTTGATCACCCATGGGAGATCCGTCAGCATGCTCGTCAGCTGACGGAACCACAGATGACTGGGCCAAAACCGCGCAACCAATAGGATCCGGGATGACGGCTGCAACCTGTCAATATCCTCCGTATGAGGCTAAATGGTGGGAACGTGTACCCGTATAGGTGTTCCCAATTCTGCGTCAAGGCGTTTGACTCACTGGACGTCCGAGACGGGCGCGCTGAGAAGAACACCGGCAGCTTGCGGTATTTCTCGAAGGCAAACAGATCCACATGAGGGGTCGGCCAATGTTCGAACATTAGCGCCACCGTCACCTTGTGCATGGACCATTCAGTGGGGTGGCGGTGCTTCCAGTTGACAGAGTGTCCGCCAGGATGTTCTTTCTCCCTGAAAAGTGGCCGGCTACCAGGTGTTCCCTGCACCATGCCTGAAGTGCCAGTCGGCACAAGGAGGGTGACTGCATCACGCCCTCTTTGTTGATGTATTCTACCGTTGTGGCATTGTCTGACAAGACATCCACAGCAGCACCACGCAACTGGGGCAAGTGTTGCATGGTCAGCCATACCACCTGGAGCTCTAGCCAGCTGATATGGCACTTGGCCCAAGCAGTCGACCACTCTCCAGAGACCACCCAGTTGCCCAGGTGACCCCCCCAACCCTCCATGGAGGCGTTCGTTACAATTGTCATCATCGGACCTGGACAGAGGTCGGCCCGCTGTAAGGTTGGCTCGTGCCGCCCACCATCTCAACTCGTCCTCTGTCTCCTGGTTTAGATATATCCAGACACAGGTTGTCAGTCGTCTGGGACCACTGCTCATGAAGCATGAGCTGGAGGGGGCGCGTGTGTGTCACCGCCATAGAGACTTATTACCTGAGACAGGACAGATGTCCCAAGAACTTCTGCCAGGTTTTGGCCGGCTGGGGACGTCCAGTGAATAATGTTCAATACCCTCCTTTCGATTGGGAACACCACCATACAAAGGAGGTCGAGGGTTGACCCCAGGAGAGCCGGATGGGGCGTTGGCACAAGTTGTGACTTCCGTTTGTTCACGAGAAAGCCCAATTTGTTGACCTAAAAGAGCGTCAGATCGCGCTGCCGCTTGATGAGGGCCCTCACATGGTTTTTGAGGAGCCAGTCGTCTAGGTACTGGTACTGGTACCTTTGGGGCCGTAGAGAGACCGAAGGGGAGCACTTGGAATTTGTACACTTTCCCGTCGTATGCAAAGCGACGATATCTCATGTGCTCAGGTATCACGGGGACATGAAAATAAGCGTCTTTCAAATCGATATAGGCTGCTCATGTCTCTGATATTTCGGAGTCCCTCAAGTGTTCAGAGGTGTTCCTCCGCTGTTGGGCTGCTTCCCCTATGCAGTTCATCAGAGTCCTCAGGGTTTCCATACGGAAATGTAATGGCAACACATAGCGATTGAATGCTTTGAGATTTAGAACTGGGTGCCAGCCGCCCAAGTCTTTTGCTACGAGGAATCTTGGGGAATAGAACCCCGGGATGCCTGTTGAGAGGGGAATCTCTACGATTGCCCTTTTCTCCAGCATGGACTTTAGTCCGTTTTCGAGGTCTGCCTGCCTCGCTGTATTTCGGGGCAATGGAGTCCACCAGGGTTCTGTGGTTACCGGAGGTCTCCCGTAAACTCTATCCTGTAGCCCCTCACTAGGTCACTGTTTGAAGGACAAATTGGTCCAAGGTGACCAGAGGCTACAGGTGGGCGACTGCTTTAAGTCGCCCCCCACCGGACATGTATCCTGATTCCGCGTCAGCCTTGGAACTGGGTTTGGGGGTGTTGTAGGCGTCCTTCTTTTTTGCCTCCCCTGCCACGGCCACAGCCTGCGCCTTGGTTTGAACCACCTCCTTTCTTGCCCTTTGTAGAGCAACTGCCTCCAGGACCCTTGTTCTTTGTAAAGGGGACCCAAAAGCGGTCGTCTGAGCTTATCCATCGCTACACTGTATTCAGTAGTCTTCCTGCTTTCAGTAAATGATATATTTATTTTGAACAAGAAGTTAAGAATTCAAAAGTCATATTTTAGTTAGATTTTGATTAGGTAAATGTTGCTATTATATGCTCTCAACTAAAAAATTAATGAACAGAATATGGGTTTGACATACACAGTAATAGTGAGTTAGTGTTGATGAAGTTCCTATATATTTGACCTTGATTTGACCCCAAAATGACCTTGTATTTACGTAGCATTTAGGATAGGGATACAAAGAAACACCATGATATTTAAAATAAATTTTCTCTATCATAAAATAGGATGGTTTTTGTGTTTGTTTTTTAGTTTTGGCATATTTGACCTTGGTTTGACCCCCAAATGACCTTTCAAGGTCAAAAAAGTAATATTACCACATGAGAAAATATAATATATCCTTGTGTGCATCAGTTTTAGATCTGGAAATAAAAATTAACATTAGTTTTTGATATGATAATAGAATACTGGCTTCTGATTGGTCGGTTATTTTTAGATGTTAAATTTTGACCCCCAGGGGCATGACCCAGGGCGGGTCATGATCTTATATGAATCTCCACCTGAAAAAGTACATATATACCAATTTTTACACTTCTATCACAAAGTGAACGATTTTTCGGCTTATCCGCTGGACTACTATGCTTCTATCATTCAACATGATAGCTTGTCCTGTAAGGTTGTGATGCTGGTAAAAGACCTAAATTAATCAGGACCACATTTCTATGTTTTACCTCAAATGATATATTCTTGATCAATAAAGGGTAAAATTATAAATATAATGCCTGTCTGCTAAATACACTATGCTAGGGTAACTGGATCGAAAAATTTGGAATTCCTCTAAGATAATACCTTACAGCACGCAACTTTGGTAGAAAATTACTTACGAAAGTAGATCAACAACAGTTAGGCACAGTATTACACCCACATTGGGTCACTGGGTCACATACTGGGTCATCCATACTGATAACCCGACCTAGCCTAGTCATGACCAAGAAAATTAATCACTTCTTTAATAACTTACCTAATGTTAATATACCATTCTAAGATGTCTACCCATATTTAGTTCTATATTGGCTCACCAGGCAGCCAGCGTGGGTCTATTTGGATTTCTTGATTCTGACTGACCAGGGTGACCACCACTGGCGCCATCTATCAACAGCAACTAAAACTAACACCTAAATATTGAGCAAAAGATAGACCAGAACTGAGAAAAACAATATCTAAATAAATCATAGACTAGGAGCTAGTCTAAACCCGACCATGCTCAAAATGCAAACATACCCCCTGGGTGTAATTGAGAGACATAAATATGGACCTATGCATGGAAAAGGGCATGCAGAGAAAGGGGTGGCCACCAGGGTCAGGTGAGAAGTAGTCTAACGCTGCTCTAATTCTGCTATAAGTGCCTGGTAGATAGGCGACCAATTGACATTCTTCAATATACATCAAAATAAGCCCTACTTAGTCACAGGTCTGGAATAAGCCTCTAGGTTACTGGTGTCATACTAAACATGAACAAAGTATCTGTTACACTTGAAAACAGTAGTAGGTATAGGTAGGTAGGTAAATAACGATCGGCTACCGCTTCGGATCGCGGGCTCACCCAACTACAGGGGAGCTACCGAGTGGTCCCCTTTATACTAGTAGTCATGTGATTGAGAATTACATTGTTTTTGTATAGGCCAAAATACTAGGCCACTGAGTTACTCGGTAAATCCTTTACATTTTCTAGACATAGTATCTGTTACACTTGTACACAATAAATCTGTTATACAATGTAATAGAGAGCTGCATTATTTTGATGTAAGCCAAAACAACAGGCCTCTGAGATACTATGTCAAAGTGTCACCTCATTAATTCATATCAATCACTAATATCTAATTATACTAATTTGATATTTCATATTTATACCTTTGCGTTCAAAAGCAAACAACAAATATACTGTAGAATAGGCAATTTGACTCCGAGCATGTAATTAATCCAAATTTACCGAATTAGAAAATCTCGGTATAATCAAATTCGGAATAAAACCTGCCCCCATCTGTGTTAATGTGTAATAATGACTGTTCAGTAAAATCAAATTCGGAAAGGTCATTTTTGTCAAATTCGGAATATTTGCACCACTGATTAATTTCCTATTCTACAGTAATCAACCCAAGAGTTATCAATAATTTTTTTTGGCATCTCACTACTAGATGGACTGAGGGCCATACCTTACAAATCCAAATGAGGCAAACTGGACAGTCAATTACACTTTTAATATTGCTCAGACATCATACTCAAATAACTGTGCCCTGTTTATTTGCATGGTCTCACCCACACAGACCAGACATCTGGTTTACCTGTTAATGTTGTAATTTTGCTGATCTGAAGCTTTTCAGAAGGTCCCGAATCATAATATACCAATAGCGTCTGATCAGTAAATACAAAATTAAAATCATCGGTAAAATAACAGGATTTACCGTATTTCAGTGATGACCACGGCCCAGTGAGAGGATAGAGGCGGGTGAGAGCATGTCAGTATATTATGTATATATATATATATGTGTGTGTGTGTGTGTGTGTGTGTGTGTGTGTGTGTGTGTGTGTGTGTGTGTGAGAGAGAGAGAGAGAGAGAGAGAGAGAGAGAGAGAGAGAGAGAGAGAGAGAGAGAGAGAGAGAGAGAGAGAGAGAGAGAGAGAGAGAGAGAGAGATGGGAGAGTGGGAGGGAGAGTGGGATGTAGAGAGAGAACCAACATGACTATAATATACCATGTGTGTCTTTACTCTAAAGTAGAAAATGTCATATTGTTATGTGATAAACATTCTTGCGACACATCATCATTACTGCCAGCCCTAGTAATATCGCTTTAGGGTAATCAGTCATCATGGATCACATTTCACGTCATTTAGGGGCACTCTTTCATTAAATGGAAATTGAATAACAACCATTAGCAATTACATATCAATTTACCTATTCAAGGCAAACCTAATACAACAAGCCCTGCCTTTTAGTCACAATGCTAGTAACAGGGGGGGGGGGGGGGTTATTAGGTATGACAAGCTCTCTCATCGCTAGAACTTCCTACATATTACTATTACTCCCACTGTGTGTCCTCACAATCAACTCACCCCCCACATTTAGTGACTCAACCTTGCCATGGAATTTAAATCATCTATGCTCCTTTGTATTGAGTCTAGTCTGGATCTTGCAATACATTTCAAAACAATTTTGTCACAATGTATGGAGTGTCAAAAATATGATGAGGACTATTGGGGAGTTATAAGTAGGGATCTGGGAGACAGTTCTTTTTCCATCATTTGCAAAATGGTTTCCTTAGGTAGATATTCTGAAAATAGTCTACCTCTTTTGAGACGCAATAGTAAGAAATGGGGAAAAAGGTAAGGTTTTTTTTACTGAGGTTACCTGTAATTAACTCTTGCAATGCTAGGGCTACTTTCGTCCAAAGCTCAAAAATGCAAAGATTTTTGAAAACCATCTAAACCCTATCATGTTGGTATTCATTCGATGGCTCTCACGGAGTACCCTCAAATGAGTACCCATGTGCTAGGGTTTCATTCATATTAAAGATTTTATGCATTTTCTTGTGTTGGCCAAATTTGCTACTAGCAGCATAAAGGTTAAACAAAGAAACTATGTTTAATTCAAGCCTTTCTATATATTTTAGGGGAAATCACATTTATTTTCAATGCAATACAATTTCAATTTGCAGATAATGCAGAAAGGAGCTGGAAATGATACCATTTCGAGAACCTTAAAAGAGGACAAATAAAATTAAAAAAGGTAAATGCCTTAAAACCTAATTGATCAACCCTTCCATTATGCAAGGCTACTTTCATCCAAATTGGCCAATAAGGGTGCAAAGTTTTTTGAAAACCTTTTAAACCCTGTCATGTTGGTATTCATTGGATAGCTCTCACTGAGTACTCTCAGATGAGTACCCATGTGCCAGGGTTTCAGTCATTTTTCAGGTTTTTTCATTATTTTGTATTGGCCAACTTAGCTGCAAGCAGCATAAGGGTTAAGAGAGGACAAATGAAAGTAACAAATGTAAAAGCCTTAAAACCTAATTGAATAAACTAACAGTATCATGACAAGTGCACCCTTATTAAATCAGTCAAGGGGATCATTTAGAGATAATGATGAAGTACTAAGATTAAATCCCATGTAATGATTCCTTATAGCTTTTACCAAATTAGGATCAATGATGGCATAGAATACTAATCAAGCTCAGTGAACTATGAAAGAACCGAAGAACGAAAGGGATGAGGTTCTGTAGAGATTTAAAATGTCAGTTCGTTTTCACAATGCAACCAAACTCATTTAGGCCTGTACCTCCCAGAATAGCTATACAACTAAGAGAGTACCTTCCTGATACTGAAGTATATTTTGAAAACTATTTGGAAAAGAAATCATACTCCGGTTTCCTCCATCAGTTACAACTGGCTAGTAACCACTTAGCCACAATATGGCAGAAAAAGTGACGAAAAAAATTTCAAATTCCTTCAAATACTGTATACGCCTTTGATTTTGAGTGCTAAAAAATTCGCTTTCCGACCCTGCTGGAGAGTATTTGTGTTACTTTCAATTTGCACATTCAAGCACTGGAACAAAGCAGATACAGAGCAGGATATCTATTTGAAGCATGTTATTTTGGCGCTATCATGGGGAGCTCGAAAAAAAGCAAAAATTAAATGCCTGTAAATAATACCAGTTATGCAGTAGCAGCGATGCTTGAAGTCTATCTGAATGCTGGATGTTTGTCTTACCTTGAGAGGCTGCCCTGTTCCAGTGAAGTAATGCCCTCTGGTAGACCTCGCTATTCTCAAACAGACCAGTCTCACCTGCACATAGAAATACACAATGGCAATAAGTGCAAAGAACAGCAAGAACAACAATAGTCATAACATCATACAAACTGGATCATCTGATATGAGGGGGGGGGGGGGGGGGTGGAAAATGATGCTACCGCATGGCAAACAAATTCAGTGTAAATATATGCAGAAACAGCGAAAAGATACACAATGGCAATGGCAATAAGTGCAAAGAACTGCAAAAAAAACATTGGTCATAACATCATACATACTGGCTCATCTGATATGAGGGTGGGGGGGGGGGGGGGGCAAGGAAAATAAAACTGCATGGCAAACAATGAAGTGTAAATACATGCAGAAACAGCGAAAAGATACTTGAAAAGCAATGGGTAAGTGTGAAATACCATGCTATAGATAGCATTGAATAAATGCGTTGTTTTTTTATGTTGAGAAATATTCAATGCATAATTGATAGATTTTTGCAAGCCATTTGAACCCTGTCATGTCGTTACTCATGGTTGGCATTATTCTCTTGAAATACCCTACAACAATAGCATTGAATGAATGGACTGCTTTTTTCAGTTGGATAATATTCATTTAATGCATAATTGATAGACAGTCTATCAACATTTCACTAGGGAAGTGTTGATTGGTGTTGTGTCGGGTAGGGCTGATCAGGGCCAATACATGTAGTTATGTCAAAATGCTTAAGGACATGGCTAAATTGCTCCCACTTGCTCTTACATGAAATCAGTGCATTGAGAAGAGTGCTTGACAGTCACAAAATAATGAATGGTCCCAAGGCACTTTTGATTTTGTCATTTGGGATAAAGAGACAGGCCTGTAGTAGCCTCATCCCATACGATAGAAGATGTACTTAAACACTACATGTGATACATGTAACATGCTTGTTCTGCCTGTTTCACAATAAGTCTGATCAGGTTCCAGCAGTCCATATGTTTTTATTTGTTGATGTGAGTCATCAGGCCCCAAAACTTTCAGCCATCTTATACTGAAACTGTACACCCTGAATAGCCCAAAACTGAATTACACTATGGATCAGAGACTTAATCCTTCCAATGCTAAGGCTGCTTTTGTCCAAACACAGAGGCGCAAAGATTTTTGAAAACCATCTAAAACCTGTCATGTTGGTATTCATTGGAATGCCCTCACTGAGTACCCTAAGATGAGTACCCATGTGCCAGGGTTTTAGTCATTTTTCAGCTTTTTTGCATGATCTTGTATTGGCAAAATTAGTCACTGGTTGCATAAGGGTTGATATACAGAGACTACATACTCTTCTTGAAAAGACGATCACTTCGTACAATTTAGTAAACCGATAGAGCACTGTTAATACATAGAGACTGAATACTTTTCTTGAATAGACGATCACTTTGTACAATTTCGTAACAGGATAGAGCATTGTTAATGTAATTATCGTGGCCAATTAGGGATGATTTGAAGCAGACAGGGATGTCACTGGGCCTGTTAATTAGCCGCGTAAGATTTCTCCCTCTGATTTGACACATAGCAGCTTTTCACAGTTCTCTCAATCAGTTTCTATTTGTGGCGGCATCTGGTTCTCGTCCACTGACAGACAGCCGTCTCTTGTTGTGTAGGCCCTCAATCTCTCCCAATTAACACAATTAATGAGACGTGGATAGAGCATGATTATGCAAACAGAGCAATGCAGTTTAAGCTGTATAGTTCAGTTGCTATTTTCTTTGAAAAAAATGTTAATTTAGACAGGGATTCAACTTAACCTTTGTGCTCCTGGTGGCTAACTTTGCCATTATGAAATGATGCAAAAAAACTGGAAAATGAGTAAAATCCTAGCTCATGGGTACTCATCTGATAGAGCTATCCAATGAATACCAACATGACAGGGTTTAGATGCTTTTCAAAATATTTGCACTCTTGTGCTTTGGAAAAAGGTAGCCTCAGCATTGGAAGGGTTATTGAGTCTACCAAGATACTAAAAATGGCTTTTGGCAAACTTTACTGAAGAAAACAAATTAAAAGGCATTTTTCAATAGAATGCATATAATTTTGGTTTTGTCTAGTAAAAGGCATTGCATTGACTGTTCCGAGAGGGGTTTATAATCACAGGTCTGGGAAAGGGTGACTAGGCTTAATCTCAGCCTGCACTGTCCTAAACAACATATGGGATGTCATCTCTTTGCGGGACATTTTGAGTGGCATTATCTCTCACATAATTTTTCATAGCCTTTGAACATCAAAAGACAAGAAAGTAAAGATATTTTCTGACCTACAATTTAGTTCCATAAAGGAAACCAAGCTGGATGTCGAGTTGTTTTCTATGGGCTCACAGCCTACCACTGAAATCAGGGTTTTAGCCAGGATTTAGGAACTGGGTACCCAAAATTGCAATTATAAAATATTCAGGCATCCCCTTTTTCAGTGGAGACCACAATATACTCAGATTTCAATTGAAAACATGTAATTCATTTATTGAAATAAGGCATTATTTCCTTAGAAAATGCCATTGGACTTATATTGCAGTTGAAAAAATTCCATCAAATATTTGAAAATGACATTTTTAAGAAATAGCTCACAAAAAGATTTGGGTGTCCTAAATAGGGGTGATTGTTGAAGGTTTGGGTGTCCAAATAATGACCTGACGCCCTGCTGTCTATGACTATGACCGAAATGAAGCAGTTCAAAGAAGTAATTGCTTACCTCTGTCGAGCAGGTATGCGACGTTGCTCTGTGCGACCTCGTAGCCGAGCTCGGCGAGCAGCGTGTATTTGAGGAGGGCGGCGTCAGTCTTGCCCTCCCGGTGCAGGCTGTGGGCATCCATGAGCATCTCAGACCAGCGACCACGCTCAGCAACATTCTTAAACAGCTACAAGAAACAACAACAACAATAATATTATAACAATATGACAACAATGATAATAATAACAACAGCTGAAAGAAACAACAACCATCAGCATCTCAGACCAGCGACCACGCTCAGCAACATTCTTAAACAGCTACAAGAAACAACAACAACAATAATATAATAACAATATGACAACAATGATAATAATAACAACAGCTGAAAGAAACAACAACCATCAGTATCTCAGACCAGCGACCGCGCTCAGCAACATTTTTAAACAGCTACAAGAAACAACAACAACAATAATGTAATAACAATATGACAACAATGATAATAATAACAACAGCTGAAAGAAACAACAACAATCATCAGCATCTCAGACCAGCGACAGCGCTCAGCAACATTCTTAAACAGCTACAAGAAACAAAAACAACAATAATATAATCACAATATGACAACAATGATAATAATAACAACGACAACTTGCAGATCAGTGGCTTCCCTGGGATAACAACCAACCAACAACTCACTAAATAGCAAGAATATGCACTAAAACATTCCTAACACGGTCATGCCTGAACATTTCATTTGAAATCCTCATCTTGTTCTAGATACGATATTCTCAAAAAAAATCAGAAATGATATATATAATGTTAAAACATTTTAAGGGGAGTTGTAGACCTTTTTTTTATTAATATTTATCATTCATCTTTTACACAATATGCTTTTTTCAGAGGGTTAAAATTGTCAGGCTGTTTTGGGGGCATGCAGGCATGAAATTCAATGAATTATATCACTGGGAATGAAAATAAAATGGGTAGCTCCTGAAAAATGAGTATTTCCTGGTACTTGGTATTTTTGTAGTAGTAAATAAAATAACATGAATATATCTAAACATTCATCTGAATAAAGAATGAAATCAGCATGCTCAAGTCGAATATCAAGGTAGTATAGTTTTTATGCCGTACATGAAGAAAAAAACTAATATTTCTAAGACCCTGCATCCTTTTGTAATGAAGTGAAGTTCAGATTTATTGGCCTGAAACAATTATGAGACCTAAATACTAGGCAGGTGTGCAAATTACTAGACAGCCCAGCCAGGGAGACATACTTCATACTGGGAACTAGGGCTGTCATTGATATGAATTTTTTACCGATTCAATAATCGTGCATGGGGTGATTTGCTGCCCACACATGCGTATAATTGCATCTGTGTGGCTTCTGTGTTGAACGGCATGAAGATATCAATCATTTTGATTGAAGTACCACATTTTTGTGTCTATTTTTAGTATGCATCAATGCGGCGTCACTACCCAACCTAATTTACATATGAATCAATACCTTGGGGCGCCCAAGATATCGGTAGACAGCAAGGTTTTCTTGCAGGTTCATCGATATGTGCGGTATCGATGACAGTCCTACTGCAGGGAACCAACACCCAATGTTTTTCTCTATTGTTACTAGAGGCGGCATTCTCAACAGTTACTTTCCAAGAGACACTCAGTGGATGGCTACAGTTATGAAGGCTCACCTGGGCAGCAGAAATAACAAATCCTGTCAGTACTACACTGATGCGGTTATCTCTGCTTCATCCTGGGTGAACGCCATTCATTTCTTATATTAGCACTAGCAATCTCTACCCAGTGAAACTGCGGCAACAAGTAAAGCGCTTAACTCTTCCAATGCTATGGCTACTTTTGACAAAAGCACTGTAAGGATGCAAAGATATCTTGTACCATCTAAACCCTGCATCTAATTAACGCCATGTTGGTATTCGTTGGAAAGCTCTCGCTGAGTACTCTCAGATGAGTACACATGTGCCAGCTTCTTTGGATCATGTTGTATTAATTGGCAAAATTAGCCAGCAGCAGCATAAGGGTTAACATAACCAAGGACAGTCAACTCATCAGTCACTTTTCCCATCATGACTTAGATCTGGAGTCTGTAACCAGACTCCTGGAAGGTAGATTGATTATCAAAAGCAATACACAACCAGAAATGTTCGGAGGATGGCTCCTGTAAGTGCAGTACGCCATCAGTTACGTTCCCTATCATAAGGTACAGCAAAAGGCTGCGACTAGAACCGATAATTTGCCTGAGTATTTCCAACAGTAAGACTAGGAATATGAACCATTATGCTGGTGGTGGCTAATTTGGCCAATACAAAATGCGGGGAAAAAGCTGATAAATTATTGAAACCCTGGCATGAGGGTACTCATCTGAGACAATTAACATGACAGGCTTTAGATGGTATTCAAAAATCTATGCATCCTGGTGCTTTGGACGAAAGCAGCCTCAGCATTAGAAGGGTTAAGAGCATGGCACTCCATAGGGCAGTCTGAATGGCGCATCAATAGAGTATGTGTTTGTTGATGGTCTAAAGGTGTAATAACACTTAATGAAATTAACTAAATTCTTGCACTTCCATCTAGAAAAGAAATTTCTATTTACTTATATAAACCAACAAGCTGATTAAAACTTTATGTTAAAATATTCACATCTTCCCATATTCATGGAAAATTGTCCTTTAAAACATGAAAACCGAGACAGTAATTTTGTTCAAATATTACTTCTAAAATGTTATTAAGCATCTAGCTGTCACTCTATTCTCCCCCCCCCCCCTCCCCCCCCAATGCCTGAATTTTGTGGTATCATTCAGATAGAACACTCCCCCCCCCCCCCCCCCCCCCCCATCTCAAACCTCTGCGAAAGTTAATTTAGTAGGTATATTAAATACTGTAAAATTGGTATATTTCCCGGGACTTTCATTTCCCGAAAAATTACTATTTTTGGTATTTTCCTTCTTTAGTTTTCCCGGCCCGCGCACGTCTGCAACACCTTATACCAACAAAAATGATTGAAGATATTGCTTTAAATTTTACCGTTTTGAGACCATGACGTAAATTCGGGTAGATTAATTACTCGTTAACATGACATGATTCACCGTACTAGAAATGATTTTCCTTGAGATTATAAGACTGAAAACTTGGATTAGGCAAACTTTCAAAAGTTACTGCTCCATCATATCAATGAATCATTTCCCTCTGCTCAACTGCCGTAGTCAAAAGATTTATCCACAATCTTAATCCAAATACTGGTTCCCAAGATACCAGGGGTTCTCTAAAGACCTTCGCGCTTCCCTCAGACTTAAGCCCTGTATACATCAGACTTAACTCCAGACAGCAATGACTGATCATAACTCACTCTTAACCAGCATGCCCTGCATGCAGGCCATGGTCTCCCTTACCATGCGCAAGCCCCTCACAAGCTCTTTCCAAGTTCTTTAGAAGTTGAACCATAAGCAGCTACTTCAGCTTATTACAAGCGTTTGATAAGCTGCAGTCAAGCATTCAAGCAACCAATTTGAGCAACCTGACCATCCATGCCTTGAGCCATCATGCAGCTCCAAGTCCTGGTAACGTACCAACAAAACTGCTTGTGCCCAACTTTTACCGCTTACATGGGCCGCTTATTTCAGTGTTGCTGTCAAGCTGCTCTCATGTGCCACGCTTTTGCAAAAGCGTGACGCTCGTGAGCAACCTGTCAGCTGCTTGCTTCTACTTAGCAGCCACTTAAGCGGTAACTGATTTAAGCGGCAAATTGCTACTTAGCAGCAACTTATGTAGCAGGTAAAACTCAGCAAGCCTCCAGATGAGTTGTGGGTACTTGCCAGCTACTTTCTGACAACTTGTTACAAGTTGCCAGACAACTTGTGGACTACTCTTACAGATGACTTGCTGGCTACTCTTCCATAACTTGCTACAAGTCATCAGATGACTTGTGGACAGCTCTTACGTATGACTTGCTGGCTACTCTCCCACAACTTACTACAAGTCATCAGATGACTTGTGGACAGCTCTCACAGATGACTTGCAGACTGCTTTCCCACAACTTGTTACAAGTTGTCAGATGACTTGTGGGCTACTCTCAAAGATGACTTGAAGACTGCTTCCCCACAACTTGTAGCAAGTTGCCTGAAGACCAATGTAGCCTTTAATTGATACAGGAAGTTAGGGAAAGAGGGATATCTGAGGGCTGGCTACAGGGAGAGGGTGAACATGTGGCCAGAGAGAGGGGAATAACCACTTTCAAACAGTGAAGGGGAAAATATAGGTTTATTAAGGGCCAAAACATACAATGATATAAAGCAGAGGGTTGTCCATGCACTTAGTAACAGCAACAGCAAAAATGAGGAGTAGTTAAAGCACTTACATAGGGGTAATGACCAGTCAAATGAGGAGCAAGGTTCCATGAGATGCTGCAGATAAAATGTCTGCCAGGAAAGAGGTCACATGACTAGTGCCATGTGCTCTGGTCAGGTGACCTTCACACTCTGTGGACATGGGGCTGCAGATGCTAGAGGGAACACTGAAGTCTAACAAGCAGCCAGTAAGCCTTGATGAATTATGGTTGAAAAGTTAAAGCTAGACATGCTTACTACAAGCTGTTCAGATTATGTCTTGTCAAATTGCTATGTCTGATAAGCGTTTCCTAAGCTGCAGTGATCTTTGGGCAAAGAGGTGAAGTCAGACAAGCTGTAACTAATCAGTAGACAAGTGCCTACCAAGTGGCTCAGCTTGTAGGAAGCGGATCAGCTTGTGGCAAGCTGTACAAGTTTTTCTTCGCTAATAACTTGGGAACAGCTTAGCAGTCACTGCCAGAGACTTGTGAGCAGCTTTTACCGCTTGCGCTTGGTAAGGGAGCTATAACCTTACTCACTTCAGCGGCAGAGAAATTCCAAGGAAATGCTGGTATTTTCCAAGCTATACCTAATGCTTTCCCATATGTTCTTAAAAGCCCTAGCACTGGCCTTGTTCTGTCCCTACTCACTGCAGTGGCAGAGATATTCCAAGGAAATGCTGGTATTTTCCAAGCTATATCCAATGATTTCCCATACATTCTGTATAGCCCTTGCACTGGCCTTGTTCTATCCTTACTCACTGCAACGGCAGATAAATTCTAAAGAAATACTGGCATTTTCCAAGCTATATCTAATGATTTCCCATGCATTCTCAAAAGGCCTTGTAGGCCATGTTCTAACTATACTCACTGAAACAGCAGAGAAATTCTAAGGAAATGCTGGTATTTTCAAAACTGTAGCCAATGATTTCCCAAACATTCTCTGAAGGCCTTGTAGGCCATGTTCTCATATCCTTACTCAATGAAACAGCAGAGATATTCTAAGGAAATGCTGGTAGTTTCAAAGCTATACCCAATGACTTCCCATGCGTTCTCAGTATGCCTTGTAGGTCATGTTCAAACCTTACTCACTTTTCGGCCACTTTTTTCTGCCAAGTCGTGATTAGCCAGTTGTAACTGGTGGATAAAACCGGAGTTTCCAGGCGAAAACCACAGCCCAACTCCAAGTCACTGGTGGCGTTCTCACACGCGCCAGGACACCATGGACATTCCAATCCATGGTAGTACAGGCAACTCTGCTTAATCCGGACATGTGTAATCCGAATCTTCGTCTAAACCGGACAGATCGGAAGGTCTGGGTCCCTTCCTATACATATAATTCCTATACGCATACTCCAAATTTCACCTTATCCGGACATAAATTTAAGGTCCACATCAGTCCATAGTTTAAAAGCAGAGTTGCCTGTATATCATATAGTCAGAAGCAGGGGCTTGGCCGTAATGCGTCCAGCGTGTCATTTGGACACGCAGAACACTGTTTTTTGACAGTTTGGACACCCAAAAGTTTATGTCAGAATTTGCTGAAGATGACTTTTCTTAGAAGATAGAAGATGTAGAAGCTGTAGTGTCACTTTTATAAGACACACAAAGCAGTATCTGACCTAAAAAAGCAAAATCTGTAAAGGTATAGTGTCTATCTTATTAGTAGTATGTATTTTGTACCATGCTTTGGACACGCAAAAGTCTATGAAACCTCTATTTGGACACCCTGTTTCCAAATATCGCCTTAAAGACCCTGGTCAGAAGCTACGGCTAAATGGCTAAATTAATAAGCACTGTATTTGCCAGTAAAGTGGCTGATCGGATTATGCTGTATTGTTCCAAGGTGCTGTGCCTCTTTAAGTCTTTAAGCTGGGGAATGGCAGGTGCTAATTAGATGCCAGGAGAGCATGTGCCAGACAGGCTACGACTAAGTGCTCCTAATTATACAGCCATTCCCATACCTTATAACACAGTTACCACCACTACTACTACAGTACTTCAAGAGGATGACACAAATACTGCATCCGCCAACACCCATAAATATAGAGATATGATGATAATAACAATAATAATAATAAGCATCTCAACAGGCCACTCTCATATACCTTGTAACACAGTTACCACCACTACTACAGTACTTCAAGAGGATGACACAAATACTGCATCCACCAACACCCATAAATATAGAGATATGATGATAATAACAATAATAATAATAAGCATCTCAACAGGCCATTCTCATACCTTATAACACAGTTATTACCACTACTACTTCTTCTAGAGACTGACACAAATACTGCATTCACCAACACCCATATATATAGAGATATGATGATAATAACAATGATAATAAGCATCTTAACAGGCATTCTCATACTTTATAACACAGTTACTACCACTACTACTTCTTCCAGAGACTGACACAAATACTGCATCCGTCAACATCCATAAATATAGAGATATGAAAATAATAATAATAATAATAATAAAATAATGATAATAAAAATAATAATAACAATAATAATAATAATAATCATAATAATAATAATAATAAACATCTCAACAGGCCACTCTCATATACCTCATATACCACAGTTACTACTACTACTACTTGCAGAGACTGACACAAATACTGCATCTCCCAACATCCCCAAATATAGAGATATGATGATAATGATAATAATAATAAGCATCTCATCATAATAGGCCATTCTCATACCTTCAATAACACAGTTACTACTACTACTACTTCCAGAGATTGACACAAATACTGCAGCCGCCAACGTCCCTAAATATAGAGATATGATGATAATTGAATGCCAGAAGGTGAATCAGGTTAGCATTGCATCAGGGCAACCCTGAACACCTTACATCATTCACAATCACGGATGAGACAGCAATAATAATAACAAAAGAATATGATTTATTGTCCTGTCACCTTAGTTTACGTTTCTACTATTCATATCCATAAACTTATTAATAAGCCAAGTTTAAATAATGAATTTCACATTTTTCGCAATTTTCTCTTTTTCCTTATTCTTCTTTCTTTTGGGTGTTCTGCAATGCAACTTTTCCCTTCATCTTTTGTTTATTTTTGAGAGATTGAGGTTTTTTAATGTGACTTATAAAATGCATTCATACAAGTACCATAAGAATCTCCACAATGTTTAAATATAACTCTAAAACAAGCCCGGTTTCAGCGTACTAGAGCTGTACTTAACCCTAAACACTTTAAGAGTTCCACTTGCAATTGTAGTCTGATACTTTGAGAATGGAGTTGGGAATGATTTTACAAAATATTTGAAGGAAGTTGGTGTTGGTATTGTTCGAAAAACATTTTTCGGTCAAATATTTCCCTAGAAGATTTTCCCTAGAAGATATTTGCCTTTAAGATTTTATCCGATTTGTCAGGCTGTTTTTTGGCCGCTGTGAGCATTAATGGGTTAATGCAAGAATTCACAAAATATATTTATTTAAGGAGAAATATACAAATATCTACAAATATATTTTTTTTCAAATATCTTTCCTAGATATGAGATACAAAGAACTGGAAGTGGTTGGTGATTTTTGGGATGCTTTAATTTATGAGCTGGCTGAACTTGATAATATTGGCATTTCCCAAACTGTAACGTTTCCTATGCTGGGGTCTGCCCAGTACATACCAAAAAAAGGTTTCCAGGTTAGATGACTAATGCCTGTAACCCAACCCTAACAAGTTTTTATTCAGAAGAATCCCTACCCCAAAGTTTTTTCTGTCCTCCCAACTCCCAATCAACGTAAAACATGCATAAAACACACATTTTTGACCAAAGAAATACTGCAAAAAAAAAAGAAATCCGACCTTAACCTACCCTTCTTTTTTCAGACCATTACAGGAAACAAACAATACTTTTTCCTTGGCCTAAGCGCATGTTAAATAAACATAGGATCCCTTTGATTACTATTCAGCCCATCTGCTGAAGGCACAGGATTTCTCATGTGCTCAGACAACCAGAATGATCTTAAACCCATTAAGACTGAGAGCAACCTTGGAAAAGTCACATTTGACCCTAAATACTTTCATAGGTAGCTTGGCAAGAAAGTATTATCCCTTAATTCCAATGCTGAGGCTACTTCGTCCGAAGAACAAAGATGCTAAGATTTTTGAAAGGCATCTAAACCCTGTCATGTTTGCATTCATTGGATAGTTCTCCCCAAGTACTCTCAGATGAGTACCCATATGCTAGGGTTTCAATCATTTATCGAGGATTTTGTATTATTTTGTATTGGGTTAAGTCACGAAATGTATCAAGGAAAGTTGTTTGTTTTGTACTGATTTACCATTTCCCCCTAGAAAAGGATAAGTAGTAAAGGAGTAACACATTCATAAAATGAATAAAACGGCCCTTTGGGGACTGACATTAGAGAGAAAATTTTTTCTAATAATTCCCAGAATATCAATGAGGAGTTTCCGAATCAAGCTTAATAAGCGAGGATAGAAAAAACTTGACCTATCACATTAAGCATAATACGCTGAAAGTGATGATAAGTGAAGAAGGTATTTTGATGAATTGTGTTGTTTGTTTTGCTGATGTTTGGTAGGCGGCTGTGCGGTGGCACGTGGCAGCATGAGGAATGCCAGTTCCCTTGAGAGATGGGCGAGGGCAAGAAACTGACACGAAAAAATGGCTAGATCAATAGCGGCTACATAAGTCTGAATGAGTGCCACGGATGCTCAGAGCGTGATGAATTACCTACTAATGCTGCTACATAGATTTCTGAATGCGTAACATCCGTTATTCACTTAGAAAACAGCTACTAACATGTTTGGCGATACCCAAGTCATTTGTCATCCCGTGACGGTGGGACACCCACATTTGCAGGGCCAAGATTAGTGGAGTATCAGAGCGCGAGCAATTTGTACATGTCCATTCTCATTTAGGTATTCCCAACTTCTGGTGAAAAAAGGTTAAGGAAAAATCTAGGATGCAATGCTTCTTCTATTTAGTATGGAGTAGATTCCTAATCTGCACATTTCCAGCGTTACATACGTCAGGTAATAATGATTGAGTACTCTGATCTCTGTTTCCTTTCCATTTCCTATCGAAATGCTTCTGGCCTAATAATAATAAGCACCATTAAGATTGAGTATTTTGAAGTTGATTTTCTGACCTGAAAATCATGATTTGCATGATCTAATTCAGTAATGATGATGGTGCTAATGATAGAGTGGTTTCCCTGGCCTTACTGCTCGACCCCTGTGAAGTTATCTATCGATTGTTTGCCCAAATCTAGTTACTCTAATAGATGTCATACGGGGGAGATGGATTATAAACTATGTTAATACAGTTATGTTCAGCTCTTAGTGTTTATGTAGTTACTGCTACAAGGAAAGAAATGATGAAGTGCCTACTTTTCCTCCCCCTTCTGCTCATAAACCAGGCCTCAACGCTAACTCAAAATGTCACTGACCAGGTAAAGGACTAGTAACACCCAGGATCTACTGGTCCAGCAAAATTGTTACTGGTCCTACAATCTTTTCTTTGACATAACAAGAAAAAATATTGCATAATTAAGATTCACTGATAACATTTGTTTTTATTCATTTTATCTTCAGTTATTTCAAAAATATTTGGGGACAACTTGAGGAGTAACTTGTTAACAGGAATGACACCAAATGTTTACTGGCCATGTGGGACCAGTTGAGGTAAATTCTATTCATTGGCCCAGCACATTTCTCAGGGTTTTTACTGGCCTGCGGCCAGCGGTTCACTGATAGTGTCGAGCCCATCACCTTACCACAGAAAACACATCCTTCTTGGGAATAAACATGTTATGATCTAGCTTGGGACCAAGTCTTGGAATCAAACTTTTATAGCAACTGGTTATTTGCTTCAGCAAATTTGCCTTCACTTGCGATATGGTCTAAAACATTGCTTGATGACAAAAAAAATTTGGTTCAACGAATAACATCAAATATGAATTCAACTCCTTACTGAAAATCTTTTTGATTTATGGAATCGTTCACCAGTTTATATTGATGGCTAAAAGGAATAAATAGGTATTAGTGATTCAGGCAGGACAAAAAGTTATTCATTTCATGGCTAATGTCATGTGTACTGATGATCCTCAAGTCTGCAAAGGAAATAATTCACAGGCTCCTAGCCGAACCGGCCAGCGCTGCGCCCGGCAATACTTACTCCAGCGCTGGAGTTTGGAGCTCATACAAGCTCATGAATTTCCGTGGGTCGTACATGCTCGTAATTATGGGGGGAGGGGGGCCCATACTAGCTCTGAAGGCAGGTTCGACCATAAATGTTCAACCAGGTTAAACCTGCCATCAGCTGACACAGAGGTTGACATTGCTGCACCCACAAAGACTGAAAAATTAGCCGCTGGATATAGCAGGGGAGTAAAGTTGGCCATTTCGGGCCCTGGATGCTGAGCTCGCATGAGCCCATGAATTTTTTTCTGCGAATAAAACAGCCTGTTGTTCGGAAAGTACCTTGCTTTGGTAACCACAAAAAGAACATTTATAGGCCAGGGAGAAAAGCAGCAAAATGAGTCCAGCGACACAATGTAAATAAAATGTCAAATAAATACTGAGTTAATTCAGTACTATTTCATCCAGTGAATACAATACAACAAGTCTTTAAATTTCATCCCTAGCAGTACATTTTGTGGAGAGATTGCTTTCAACTCCTAAGGGAGCTGGTAACCTCGGAAGCCATTCCATTGTTTTTAGGCTAAATCAAATCAGACAACGCCCATATGCTAGATACCTGCAGCATGACAGCCAAGTCATTCCTCGGGGAAATATCGCAAACAAAAAGAGCATTACCGTAACAGGGTTTACAGTACGTGTAATGAGAATGTAATGCGATCCTGTGAACTGATATGATACCTTGAGGGCCCGAGGTGAAAATGAGGTGCCGATGCGGAAGGGCAGAGCGTTTGTCGTCGTCGGTGGTGGTGCAGGTGAAACAGGTCACTATAAGTCTGGTGTCTTGATGGTCTATTAACAACAGGCATGACGTGGCACTGGGACCAAGCTAGGAAATTAGTAGCCATCAGAAGGCACACTTAAAGACGCATCAGGCCATGCTGCTACCACAAGGAGGAGTCTTAAAGAGTGTTCTGAGAGAAAAGCAATCGGCATGTTCAGGAAATAAGGGCAATTCAGAATTAGCATATCTGTAGGGATATCAGCAGGGATAGCCAAATCAATTTATGAGTTAGAGCGTTCTCACTTGTGGAGGAAGTCTCCTTCAAAAGCGCCAACTGATACCAGCATATCAACCTGATAACAATGACACTGAACCTTGACTTACTGAACGTACGTTAACATTGCATGAGGTATTCGGTTTTATAGTCTTGTACCCACCGAAATGTTCACACGACCTTCCTGCTCTAGCAGGCCTGTACACACGGGAATCATTTCAATCCGCCGAGGGATATTCCAGAGCAGCTGCCAGCATATAGCGCACAAGCTCTAGCCACTGCCTTATTAATGCTAGGTATCCATTTTTCAGCTGGGTAGACTGAGGCAATATGGAATAAACTGTCTCGCCCAAGGACAGCCCAAAGTGCCCCGGCCGGGAATCGAGCCAGTGACCTACTGATTACTAGTTCAACACCTAACCAACTGAGTTACTTTGTCCCCTTTATGTGCATATTCAGGGAGAGAATACAATAAGGCTTATTCTAGGGGTACATGCTTCCAAAAGATGTCCATCAACTGATACAGTTGACCCTTGTCATAAGTCAAAATAAATACATAGACTTACCAAAAGACTTAAAGATTTTGTGCCACGTGGCTGAAACAGGGTTGTTCTGTGGTGAAAGTGTCTAGCAATGGGTCTATATAAACCAGGGACTTAGCCAGAACCCATCCTGCCTGTCTTTTGTACAGGCAGTTTCCTGAAAACCTATTTTTTGGACAGGCAAAAATTTCTATGAAGAATTTCTAATCTTGACTTTTTGGGGGTAATAACCAAAATATTTCCCTGACACAATAGACTATCAAATGTAGTTGGTATAAGGATTTGGAGTAGATTACTAGTAGTAGGTAAATCTGGACGGGCAGAAATTTAGGAACTGCTGTTTTAGTATTTTTAAAAAATCCTGGCAATAAGACCTTGTCCATAACCTATGGACTACCATGTACTGTAGAATGGCTAATTTTTCTGTGAGTTTTATTTTACTGTTTTTTCCTGAATGCTTTCAACGGGAATAAACAACACCGGAAAAAACAATACAGTATATGTCCGGACTTAATAAACACAGAGATATCCTGACCTTAGTTTTTATAGACCGGTGACAGGTATACTAAAATTAAAGATCTACATAAAACGGGATAATTAGAAATGGAAAAAAACATATGTCCTCTCTTCGGAAATATTAGAAACGGAAACACCCATAAATGAAAAATTAGGGAAAAATTGATACATGGAAAAATTAGACATTTTACAGTAACTACAGGTGAACTTGGATATGACAGACCACTGTACAACTGACTTTTGTCTATGACGGACAATATGCTTGGTCCCAGTCCCATGCATATCAAGTATGTGTCATAATTATATGACATATTTTGCATATGACGGACCGATTTTCCTGGTCCCATTGAGTCCGTCATATCTAAGTTCGCCTGTACCACACACTCTTCCTAGACGGTGTCAGATAGCCATTTGTTCAAACCACACATGTTGGGCACACGGCTGACCTGTGGTGAAATAATGGTAACAATAAAACACAGTCCTGACACGGGTCTACCACTGACCAGTGGTCAGGGAATTGAAACATCAACCTGTTTCTGCATATAGTTGAGCAAATATATGGTACACCCGTGAAAGGGTTCTTTTGCTACTGAGTTCTAAAACAGCTGGGAATAGTTAACCCTTACAATGCTGAGGCCACTTTTATCCAAAGCACAAAGAATATGCAAAGATTTTTGAAAAACATCTAAACCCTGCCATGTTGGTATTCATCGGATAGCTCTCGCTGAGTACTCTCAGATGAGTAACCATGTGCCAGGATTTCAGTTATTTTTCAGGTTTTTTGCATCGTTTTGTTTTGGCCAAATTAGCCACCAGCAGCATAAGGGTCAATGGAGTTTGGCATAGGTCAACCTACCTCTGCCCTTGCCTGAACAGCTCTATCCACTTAGGAATAAGACCATGCGTGAACCGCCAGCATGCCAACATCATTCAATGACAAGCAGTCAATAGCTAAAGTGACAGTTACAAATCTACATGTGACAAAGGAATGGAGGAAAGTCAGATCCCTGCTGATCAGTGACTGTCTGGATAACTGACTGAAAGTCTGAATAAAAAGACATTTTACGGCCAAGTGGGCGCAAATGCTCAGGGACTTAGCCAGGACCCGTCCTACCTGTCTTTTTGGACAGGTAATTTCGTAAAAACCTCCTGTTTGGACAGGCAAAAATTTCTATGATGATTTTTCAAGTTGGACTTTTTGGGAGTAATAACCAAATATTTTCCAAATAAACTGTCTTCTAGGACAAAGCCAAAGTGTAAATTGCCCTATTTGACACACTAAGCTAATAAATGTAGCTGGTGTAAGGATTTGAAGTAGATAAGTAGCTCAATCTGGACGGGCAAAATTTTTGAAATTGCTGTTTTGGACAGGCATTTTTGAAACCTGGCTAAGACCCTGGGGGGGGGGGGGGGGGCATAATTAGCACAATAATGAGGCCCTTTACCTCCTGTGTAACTAGTCAGAACTTGTCCAGGAACATGCATTAGCCCTAAGGACTATGAGGGCGCTACCCTCGTAAATAATCCATGAATAATAGGCCATTAAACTGCAGACAGGTATGGAGAACTGGTGACTTAATTCCACTCATTAATGCTCAAAGCCGCCAAAACCAGCCCGACAATTTTGATGAAATCTTTCAGGATTAAGCACAATTGACAAACAAGTCTCCTTCAAATATATTGAAAAATAAAGTCTTAATTCAAAAGTTATAGTCAATCGTACCATCAGTCCAGACAACAATTCCTGTATGAACTCTTAACCCTTATGCTGCTGCTGACAAAGTAGGCCAATATAAAATAAGGCAAGAATTATGAAAAATCTCTGAAACCCTGGCATATGGGTACTCATATGAAAGTACTCTGCGAGGGCTTTCCAATGAGTACCAACATGACAGGGTTTCGATGATTTGCAAAAATAGTTGCGTCCTTGTGCTTTGGATGATAGTAGCCTCAGCATTAGAAGGGTTAAGTACTAATGGGTTAATGGGCAACTGCAACCTGACCGCTTTTTAACCCTATCATGCCTGTATCACACAAATGTCCTGACTGTTTCTAGTGATATTCTTCTGAGCAGCATTATTCTTTTAAGTTTGTCTCCTGGTTGTGAGGAAAGCATCTATGCATATATAATGCATCTCTACGGTGCCTACCTGAATTCTAGAGAATTCTTCATCATTTTTACACACTTCGCCATATGTATAAACTGACTGTGCCTATTATTGAAATTAGCCCTAAGGCTACTTTCATCCAAACATCAAGAACACAGAGATTTTTGAAAACCATCCAAACCCTATCAAGTTGGTATTCATTAGAAAGCTCTTGCTGAGTACTCTCAGATGAGTACCTATGTACCAGGATTTCAATCATTTCTCAGGTGTTTTGCATATAATTTTGCATTGGCCAAATTAGCCACCAGCAGCATAAGAGTTCGCATTGTTATATGCTTAGATGTTGCCTTAACCCATTCACACTTGGAGTTTCTCTAGAAATTGTCGTCTGCTACTCTCACACTTTTGAAAATATCTTTTGAATAAAGTAAAAATTCACAAAATATTTGAAGGAGAGTTCTTGTTTGGCTTGTGATCAACATTTCTCCTTCAAATGTTTTCAAGAAAATGTGTTTGTAAGTTAAATATTTCCAAAATCGTCAGGCCTCTTTTGGCTGCTCTGAGTGCTAATGGGTTAAGTTTGTGGTCTGCTGGTTGATTAGTCACTGCGAGCTGGATGTTCTGTGGTGGCAGACAATGTGTGAATAGAGATAAGACTCTTCCTGGGCTGAAGGGAACAGAGCCTTAATTGAGGATGGATCTGTGTTTTCACCGATGGTAGGGTCCCTGATGCTTAATCTCCCCATATGGTTGTTTGAGTCCCAATTATGCAGTTAACATTATCACAACAAGGTAGCGGCTACTCTAGCCTAAACTTTACGCTGGAAAAATATTAAAAGATATTTATATTATTATTCATGAAAAATAACAAGTTATGTGTACAGGTACATGCTACCTTGGAAGGTTATAGGATGTCTCAATTATGCGCTCCCACTCTGGCCTCACATCCGACGTGTGGGTGCTGCAGGCGATCAAACCGGTTCTCATATAAACTTACGGGCACATGTTGCCTGACCCGGTCTCCACTCTGAAACAGAGTACCGGCGAAGGAGAGCCACTGTCTTACTCTAGAGACAGGCTGAGGCCTCATAAAAATGCTTGAGAAACGAGCAATCCGGATCACAGACCCTCTGCTGGACCATTCTTCCCTATTTTTAGTGGAGAAAAGATCAGGAGCAAGGTCTTAGCCAGGATTAAGAAAGTGGGTGCCAAAAATTGGCAATTGTAAAACTTTTGGGCATCCAATTTTTCAAGTAGGACCACAATATACTCAGATTTTAACCATAAATATGTATAAACTTATCAAAATAAGGTATAATATCCTTATACAATATCATGGGAATTAAACTGTGATGAAAAAAATATTTGCTTTAGATGGACATTTTGAAAAATTCCTCACAATAAAGTTTGGGTGTCCTAAAGAGTGATTCTTGAGGGTTTGGGTGACCAAAAAGACACCTAGACACCCTGCTGGCTAAGACTATGATCAGGAGGCTCGCGGCCCATATCAAACCTGAAATCATTGAACATATTGGTGACTCCTCAGTCATTCAAGATGGACACACTTCAGTCAGTCCTAGTAACACTAGGAGAAAGCATCTGACTATCCCAGTAGGCGGCCTCGTCCGGACCAGACAATACAGGTATGTGGGCAGTCTCTCTACCTTGAACTTTCACGTTGTAATCAACAATCATGCCAGAAAATACCTGAGATTTGCCTACGCCGGAACTGTCTACAAGTTTCAGGTGCTCCCTTTTGGCTGATAAACGGGCCAAAGGACCTTCACATATCTCGTGAATGGTGGTAGGAGCCTTCCTAAAGATGTGCAGATTCAATCTGTTCCAGTACCTGGACGATTGACTTGTGGTGGCCCGGTCTTACTGGCTCACCCTCTAGTACCGAGACCTTGTCCGCAATTATGTCCAGGGAATCGGGTTCCTACTCAATGACCCAGTTCTCATCCCTCCTAGGTTCCACTCTGTACCTAGTGAGGGCTCTGAAGACTGGATAGACATGATCAAATGCCTGATAAAGCAATTCCTGAGGGAGGGCTCTTCCACTGGCCGCCTCAGGAGGTCCCTGTTCGGACACTAATAGCAAGTATGATGCACCAGGTTCCCCGGGCCAGGCAGCCCATACCGCCCAGCTTGATTGCTGGCTCGACCACACTAACTTAAGTTTAGGAGTACCTTCCTCCACTCCAGACCCAGCACTCACAATAGTGACCGATGCTTCATCCCTCAGGTGGGGCAGTCATCTGGGCGACCAGAGGGCTGCTGGAATCTGACCCGACTAATGGAGGGGCAAACACATAAACTGGCTGGAACTCCAGACAGTGTCATCGACCCTATACCACTTCCAGGACCAGGGCCAGGTGGTGGAAGTCCTATCGTACAACTCCACCACAGTCTCATATCTCAACAAGCAGGGCGAGACAAGGCATACTATACTAAATACAAATTCACCTAATTATTGGGTATATTAACTTACCTCAACAGCGGTGTGACAAGCTCGCATGACCCCGGTGCCAGTAGCGTGCATCTGAGCGAGGTTATGAAATGCCAGGACGTGGCCAGACTCAGAGGGCTAACTATACTAAATAAGAACTCTCCTATGGGCAAGTGCTCAATCATTTCTTCAAACGTTTGCGAGTAAATCAAAATGTCATCAATGTAAGCCAAGGCATACTTCTTTCTAATTCCTTTTAACACGTGATTCATTAGTTCCAGGAACACAGACGGTGCATTGGCGAGACCATAGGGCAAGACATTGAACTCATACAGCCCCTGGTGGGGGACAAACGCTGTCTTTGGCGTGTACTCTTTCTGGACTGCAATAATTTGCCAGTATCCGGAAAATTCAACTAATTATTGGGTATATAGACTCACCTCAACAGCGGTGTGACAAGCTCGCATGACCCCAGTGCCTGTAGCGTGCATCTGAGCGAGGTTGTAAAATGCCAGGACGTGGCCAGACTGCGAGGCCAGGTTGAAGTACTTGAGAGCCATCTTGTAATCCCTGTTAACGCCCAGACCACCTGCAGGAAAAACAGAACAATATTTACCTATGGAAAATAGAGGGAAGTTCTCCTTTCCGAATAGGAGAAAACTGAATATCTATCCCAGATATTGATTGAAAATCCTTCCTTGGATCTTTTTAAAGATTGATACAAAAGCCATCATCATTTATTAGGGGTGTCATTGATATGCCCCATATTGATATATCGATAACTCTCCTAAAAAAATAGATCCTGCTTTAACTTGTCAATACAGATATCAATACATCGAAATATCAAAAGAATGAAAATAGAGATTTGAGCGATGGATCTTGCTAGTGTTGGGCATCTCTAAATACTGGCTACTAAGACCCTGGTCTCATTCATTAATAATAAAGAATAATAGATTGAGAATAGCCAAGTGGCAGAAGAGGAAATGAAAAAAAATGGTGCGCGAACAAAGGACAACACCCTTTCGCATATTTTCAAAGGTCAATGATCTAAGATTTCTGTTGGGCATTCAACCCAAAAACACATTATCTGATCACATCACAGTAACACACCTCATCTTTAAGAGAGGCATTTTAGAATATTAGTTTACAAGTCCACAATCAAATTTTGCACAGGAAGCCTGGAGGTCTCGCTGACTTAGTTTACAGGATAAGATTTCTCATGAGAGGGATTCCTGGCAGCAGGTGTCACTTTCTTGGTTACAGCTTTTAACATGTAATCCGATTTCAACTGAATTCAAATTTCATTTTAAACTTTTAATCAAATAACTCTAAAGCTAAATAGTGATAGGGTTGTTTTATTGTATGATTATTTATCAATGAGATGAGCTACATAAAGATTAGGTCTAGGTAAAATGTGCTAACTGCAAATGAAAAGTTATAGAAAAGTTACAGCTTTCAACATGTAATCTGATTTCAACTGAATTCAAATTTCCTTTTAAACTTTTAATCAAATAACTCTAATGCTATATAGTGATAGGGTTGTTATTCTGTATGATCATTAGTCAATGGAATGAGCTACATAAAGATTAGGTCTTGGTAAAATGTGCAAAATGCAAATGTAAAAATTTCAAAATCTAACATGTTATAGAAACAGTGCAAAAATACATATATTGTAAAATAACTAAGTTGATATATATATATATATATATATATATATATATATATATATATATATATATATATATATATATATATATATATATATATATATATATTTATATATATATAATGCAATCTGAAGGATTCATAGGTAACATAACACAGCTGGCATTCATATTATCATCCTATCAATAACTTATTCAGATATTTAAAAAAAATAAAACCCTATAAGAGCAAAAGGCAAACCCTAAGAAAACTTTCACCACCAATATGCACTTAATAGATCTCCACATGCTGTGTTGGTTATAGGTTGTTTCTTAGATCTTGGACAAGTGATTTCAATAAAAAAAAATTGCCTGAGGTATATGTATTTTTTTTTCAGATGCAGAAAATATTTTCATGCAGAAAATGTATTCTTTTGGAATTTCTCCGGTTCTCTGGTCTCCTTCACTGTTACAAGTTAGCCAGTCAAGATTTGGTCTTAATAGGCCAAGAAAAGATGATGAAACAAAATTTAAAATTCCAAGCTCTTTTATGAATTCAAGAAATCAGTATTTGTTGTGAGATATCCATATTAAAAGGTTTGAGGATATTAGAATTGAACACTCCTAAACCTTGAATGGTGATATTATACTTTTTGGAGTATAGGCATGTTTAAAAAATTGCTTTTTGTGATCAATAAAACCTTTAGACGGAAAATAGGACTTTGTAACCCTTATGCTGCTGGTGGCTAATTTGGCCAACACAAAAAGGTACAAAATCTTGAAAATAGACTGCAACCATGGCATATGGGTACTCATATGAGAGAACTCAGTGAGAGCTTTCCAATAAACACCAAAATGACAGGTGTTTAGATGTTTTTCAAAGATCTTTGCATTCTTGTGCTTTGGATGAAAGTAGCCTCAGCATTTTGTCCAATCTCTTTTCATATGTGTTAAAGGGTTAATAGAATAGAATGTCATTGCTATTGTTTGATTCATGGACTCATCACAAGAAATACAGTATCAATACCACATAGTCCAAAGGGCCTGGATAATCATTCTCGGATTCTTTCAAATTGTGGACCAAAACTCGTCCATGAGTGACACTCAAAAAAGAAAATAAGTGAAGAGAATTAATCAGCCAAATATTTCTCGACATTTTACTTTGTTTTAGCGATTTTTTACTTTTTGTATTAGACCAAGTATATGTACCAGATGTGAAGAGGTTAATCACACACAGAGTGCCATCTAGTGGTGGCATTGTGAACTACATTGAAGCTGTTTCAGAAAGGCTGATTTGAACTTTCGCAGGTATGGTAATTCATTGGTGTAGTAAGCCTGAGCCAAAAGGACAATACGACTGAAAATAGCTTTGTGATTAAGAATGACATGTGGTATCATTGTGGCATCGCAGTGAGAGCCATGTGTATTACCATGTGTATTGGTGCCGTAAATTCTCGGAAATTTGGGACACTTGTTAATAACTATGATTTATATGGGCTGAGAATGGCCCATGTTTTCAGAAAATACAGACAAAGCAGAGTAATAGTGGCAAAATTTTCACGTAAGTTTCCCTAAATGACGACCAGCAATAGATCAAGTGTCGCCCAGAGTTCCCTTAAATTATTTTGCATAACAATTATAGTGGCCCGAATTCTTAGGGTGGCCTAAATTTCCGAGAATTTACGGTAGTGTGGTATAGGAGGCAAGAGACGTACTGTAATACATGTTTCCCAGTTGTAACTGGCCATCCACCCAGCCCTGGTCAGCAGCAAGGTTGAAGTACTTGAAGGCTTTGGGGTAATCCTACACCAAGAAAAGAAGGCTGTGCAAGTCAAATGGCGCATGAAAACAATGCAAAACGAAACTCCTACATGCTGCTATCTACAGGTGCCCTGTTTACTGGAGTACTACTAAAAATCCTGTTACTTTACCAAGTGAACATTATTAATTTGCCGATCAGACTTGATCAGAAAAATAAAAATCAGAAAATTCTGAAAGCTTCAGATGGGCAAATTTACAACATTAACAGACAAACTGTATATCTGCCCTGTTATTGAAGCTGAATGGAGGTAGTGCAATATCCAGCAATCAAATTTAATAGTATTAACCAAATTACAGTATTGTCCCGCACTTATTTTTTTTCATTCATTGGTTTCAAGAGACATAGGAGGAATTTCTGATAATCAAGCAAAACTACTGCTCAAGCAAAACTATGGCAAAACAAGGGGTCCCCCTCCAGTGCATGCAACTTACAGAAATCACCCATAACCAGTAAAAATCCCTATAGAGAAAACACTGTATTTCTGGTCACAAAAAAGAAATAACATTTTTCATTGACACATCTCCACAGAAACAGCTCTAAAAGCAGTACTATAGTCTGTCTGATTCGAGTTTGGCAACCGCTTTTCCACTTTATGTGACAAAACGTTCAAGTTTGCCATCCAAACTTTGCAAACCTCTTGGGAGCACTAATATGTGTGTGTATAAACCTACTTTTTGTCTCAACTCCGCAAAATGTTGATTTTGCTTATTAAGTCCCATTGTAAAATTTTCACATTTCCAACAACTGCCAACAATACAAACATGCGAGATTGTATTGTTGGCAATGGGCAAATTTTACGATGGGACCTATAAATGAGCAAAATCAACATTTTGAGGAGTTGAGACAGAAAGTATGTTTATACACACACGTAGTAGTGCTACAAAGAGGTTTGCCAAGTTTGGAGGGCAAACTCGAACGTTTTGTCACAAAAAAGTAGAACAAGAGGGACGCTGTCAGCGTCAGCTGGTGTGAGTCGGATTTTCCTTGCTGTCTGTTATTTGCATGTTATGCCATCTGCTTCTCCTGTGTTCCCTTTGATCGAAAATTGTGGTGGGTTTTTTTTTTGGTAAAAAGTTTCTTACCTTATTTATGGTGGATAGCACTGGTCCCAGCCTTAGGTCAGATGGCGTGGATTACTAGCATGTCATGGAATATTTAGCAGACTTTCTGACATAGACTTTTACTAGCCCATTCAGGTTTTTGGTAAAAACGGAGCAGTGGTCCACTGTCTATTTTCACCACTGCAGTTAAAAGATATTATTTTAAATCATTTAATATACCTCATGTGAAAATCGTAAGCCGTGATTGGCTTACAAAGGTTGGCCATTCCATCATCATTGGGGTTTGTTAGGTATAATAAAACACATATGCCATGCCAGTGTGGGTATCCTGATGGAATGTCTCCCAGAGGGAGGATGGTTTTCCCTGGGGCTCTGCCATCGAGAAAACCATCCTCCCTCTGGGAGACATTCCATCAGGATACCCACACTGGCATGGCATATTTGTTTTATTATACCGAACAAACCCCAATGATGATGGAATGGCCAACCTTTGTAATCCTTCACAATTAAAGAGACCAATGAAATCGGAATTTTGTTGTTAAAATAATTTTAAAATGGCGTCTGACTAAGAAACTTTGCACCTGAAAAGACACTTGGTCATAGCCGACACAATGTCTTCATCCTAACTCTCCAAGCCCTGGCGAAGAAATGATGGACCTATAGGCAAGGAGGAGGCTCGAATGGTGCCATGACCCGATACCTCAAACCAAGCCAGATCCACCAGACTTCTGCGGGGGAGAGCGGACCCATGCAAGCCATCATAACAATGACCAGGACATGGGAGAGACAAAGTTGTCACCGCAGCTAAGCAGTCTTACAGACGGACCAGTGCTTTCATCAGGGCATTGAATTTCTTAAAATGTCAATTGAATTTTTTCAAAGATCTAATTTTAATAT